>JAVGWX010000002.1:10674654-10842154 GCA_036924085.1 Ariolimax columbianus
AAGGAGTTTCCTGGTCCAGCCGTACAACATGACTGAACAAATGAACTCGGCGCCGGTCGAGTGTTTCTGAGATTGGGTGGAGGCCTGTTGTAGTAGAAACCTCCACGTTGCGGATGTAGTTCCTAAAGAAATGTCTTCCTTTCTGAGTTCCATGCGAAATAGTTATAGAACGAAGTAAATATATTTTTAAATTGTAATAGCAAATCTTAGCCCGTAGTTGTGGGTGGGAGACAAAGCAGTCGTCCATGTCAGTGCAGTCGTCCATGTCAGTGCAGTCGTCCATGTCAGTGCAGTCGTCCATGTCAGTGCAGTCGTCCATGTCAGTGCCGTCGTCCATGTCAGTGCAGTCTCTCTCCTAGTCGTTCCACTTCTACCCCTTAGCGGTGAAGAAGTGATTTGTGTTGTTTTTCGACTGCCAATGGCTCTCTTGGTTCACGATCTTCCCCTCCATATAGACTAGTGGAGGCTATATACTTGTGAGTTTTAACAACCACGCTTTCGCTTTTTTATTTCAGATAAAGCTCCACCCTACCAGCTCCACCCTACCACCCCGACCGTCCTTGCATAAACAATCATTTATATAAATTAGCAAAACAAAAAGGCGACGCTGTGGCGACACACACAAATTATTAAAGATAAATTACATAGACAAGGATGGCTCAAATACAGCGTCGGAACATGTACATGATAGCAACCTGTGTTAAGACCAAATAGCCTTCATCGGTGGCAGATAACACACATGAACTATACTAAAAAATCATGAAAGTGTAGATGAACACAGTTGAGTATATATCCGAGTGAGGCTGTCTCCATATTGTTGCCCCCAATCATGTCAACACATTTTTGGTTGCGTTGTTGTTGTTGATGTTGTTGTTGTTGTTGTTGTTGACAGTCCACAATGAGTAAGATTACTCTTTTGTGCGCCATGAAAAGAACGTTTAGTGGCGGGTTGTTGTAGCTTTCCTGACATCCTGGGCGTACTGATGATGGTGAACCGGGATCATCCAGGCGGTTGTGACATGCCTGGCTTCATCTACGTTCCACTCACTACTACGTGGATCACGTCGATTCTTAACCTGGTAAGAAAGGCTGCCATGAAAAAACAGCCCGTTTCCATGGAGGACTACGAGGATATCGAGGTGAGAGTCTTGACCAGTATATTTTGCCTGACCCCGCCTAACATGTCTGATCAGTATTTTGACTGACCCTGCCTAACATGTCTGATCAGTATTTTGACTGACCCCGCCTAACATGTCTGATCAGTATTTTGACTGCCCCGCCTAACATGTCTGATCAGTATTTTGACTGACCCCGCCTAACATGTCTGATCAGTATTTTGACTGACCCCGCCTAACATGTCTGATCAGTATTTTGACTGACCCCGCCTAACATGTCTGATCAGTATTTTGACTGACCAGACGTTGTCTTCCTCACATTTGGTTGTGTATATAACATTGCATGAGATCAGAGCGAATTTATATTGTCATATCTTGACTTATTACTCATAGATTGATTTCGTCAGATTCTGTATTGAGAGAACCAAAAAGTACTCAGTACTAGAAGATGAGATCAGTCTACGTATGGTTAGTGCACTGGCTTCTAAGCAAAGCGATCTAGGTTAAGATAATATAACACCATGTAAACAATAATCCCCCACATGGAGCGCGAGCGGCATCTTGACTATTACTTATATATAAGACGGGTTTGTCTTAATAATGTGATGTGCGCTGTATTTGGATTATAGTGAGGAAGATTATGCGCTGGTCATCATTCTCACTCTTATCCCGAGTTACCTTGGATCAGTGGCAAGACTATTGGTCGAGTTGACTGGAGGTAACTCGAGATGCAGGCATTCTGGTCTTACCTCCCGTGAGACCAGGGCTCGCTTAAAACTTGCGTGTTTTGATCGCCAACCGTTTCCGTGCATCACTGTGAGAGGCGAGTGCCTTAGTCCCTTGACTACAGCGACCCCCAATAAATATATCGGTTCTGGTGTATTCTAGTAAGGACTTCCTCTTCATAATTTCCTCCCAGATAATCGCATCTCCTTCCTGTTTCCTTCAAATACGTGGCGGTCTTTCTCGTGCATCTATCCTTCCTATACAGTTAATTTTGTTTTTGAGTTGGGAAGGGGCATGCAGGCACTTTGCTCCGCTTGCGGAGGTGGCAGACCTGTAGAAGATGGTCCATCGTTTGTTTGTTCTCCCCATATTGGCACATGTCTGTGTACCAGATTTTCAATTTATTGAACATTTTATTTTTGTGTGTATGCAGCGGCGCGTTCGCAGTCTGATCTCTTCTAGGCACAGAATAGTACGCTCTGCTGTATCACATATCTCTGTGCCATTTGTCTTTCAAGTTCATTTTGATTAGTTTTTATTTGGTAATATGTAGCTCTGTCTTTAGTTCCGTACCGAGACAGAGAGGGCGAGGGCTTCCAAGGAAGAGATGGGTAGACAACATCACTGAGTGGTCAAGCCTTCGTTCCGGTGAGATACGACAGGCGGCGACAGACAGAGAAAATTGGTGTGGGATTTTGGGAGTGTCTTCAAGTGTGCCCCAAGTCTGTCCTGCTGCAGCCTGTTATCCAGGATCACCGCGTGGAGGTGTAGAAGAGTCTTGGTAGCTTTGGTTCGCTGGCCCTGACGCTAGAAGTCAGCTATGGGTCGCTGACCACTGCAGCTCATGCCATGCTTAGCATCTTGATCCCGCTTTTTCTTTCTGAGTTAAGCCGCTTCTCTCGAGTCAGCTTCTGCTTTTATTCTGTCTTTTATTCATTGGATTATTTGGGAGCAATTTCATTATTTGTGCCAGTTGTAGTACTCTGTAATCTCTTCTGTCCGTCATGGATTGTAGCTTATAATTATTTATGATGGTTTTGAATTTTGGCTGTTGTTTCAAAGTTCGATGTTGAAGTTATTGCTGAGGCTGGACCTCCATTTTCTAAAGCTGGCCTTACATTTCCCGTGTGCTACAATTTTAGAATTTGATGCTCTCGGCCTCATGCCGTTTCTGCTAATTGTTTCATTAAGGCATTCGCTGTTCAGCTTTTTGTTGATATTATCCAATTTGATTTGTTCTATGGTAATCTTCTGCCCAGTGTCCTTCTCTTCTGGTAACTTGTTTGCCTAATTGAAAAGTGTAACAATTCTGTATGTTGTTTGTTTTCATTTCATTGACATCCGAGAGCAATTTCTGAGTTCACCGATCGAATCTTTGTAGGGCTTTTTTCATCCTGTAATTTGCTGTTTATGTGTTTTCTTCACCTACCCACACAGTTACATCATCAGCGTATACTCAAGCGTGGTATTGTATCCACTATGCTGTTGGTGAAGATGAAGATAGATGATAGCACACTGTCCCCAGGCACACCTTGTTCCAATTTCATTACATGGTCCATGTGGCTCTGTACCTTCACTCTGGCCTATCTATTTTCGAGGAAGTGGCCGATCCATTTGTACATAGTAGTTTTTTTCTGTATCCCCGCTCTCCACACTTATGCAAAAGTTTTCTCCATGTCTACCCAGACTGCCAGTGTGTTTCTCTTCCTGGAGGTCAAGAGGACAAGAACAACATCAAATAGAAGAAGAAAAAAAGGAGCCCTCTAACCCGTGATGTCCTATCTTTCAGCAAAAGTATAGCAGACTGAACACACATTTCACTTATAAAAACCCCGCTATCTAAACCAACAGAACAAGACTTTCAGAGAATGTTAACCTCATCTCCCAAACAAATAATATCCCCTGGTTTGTTAATGTCCCTGTCTCTCAAGCTAGACAAAGCACGAGCATAAGAATTGACAATTTTAACAACTGCTACAAGTTTAAAATAAACATTTAATGTTTTGTTGAAATAACTACTAAAACATAAAGCAGACTTGAAAGTTAAACCAGAAGTGCGAAACAAAACTACCATGGCTGTTTACGTGTACATGTTCACCAGCCCAGAGCAGTGGTTTCCAGTTTGTCCAAATCCCGAATTCTCTAAATAAAACAATGATGCATCACCATGAACCTCTTGAATGCCACACTAGCTTTGTGTTTTCTCAGACACTCGTAGTGAGCTGCTCGCTCGTGGCGAATTGTTCCTGGTAGTAGGTTTGTTGTGGCTCTTATTACAACCCAATGTGTACTGATTAAGGTGAGCCTAGGTCTCAGTGCTGTAGTGCAATACCATGCTTTTAATCAGTATTTTCACCCCTACTATTTACGATTTTTAGACAGCATTACTATTCTGTTACATGGAACGAAGGAGGAGCAGACAATAATAACATTGTAGCCTGCCAGTCATTCCGAAAGGGACAACGAAGGAAGACCGCGCATCACGGGCTGGCTACTCTATCTTCTATAAACGTTAAACCACAAAAGGTCATTAGATATTGGCATGTTCATGTTTGATGATCCGGCATGTATTGTTGAATACGTGTTCTCCACGGAGTTTAACAGGTTTCCATTGAGTCTTCTTCATCTTCTTCGTTCATCCTGGACAGGACGTCTAGTTGTTTCATCTTCTTCTCCTTCCTCGTTCATCCTGGACAGGAGGACGTCCAATTGTTTAATCGTCATTTACATCGTGCCTGCCATATTTGGGTCTTTAGGTCCGGCGCACCCGGTTTCAGAACTGCACATTTTTACAAGCGTGTTTGCCTCCCCTTCTTCGATTCTTATTCTTCCAGTCAGGCTGTCACGATGCAGCCTGTTTACATGGACCTCACTTGAAGGCAGGCTAGGGTCTTGGACAACCGTTATTCTCTGACCCTGGCGCAAGCAGCCGGCTATGAATCGCTGACATCTGTCTTCTCGTTCACTGCGTCTGTATAAATAATAGAATACAATCAATCAACATATAATTTGTTTGGATCGACCAAGATCTATATTACGCTGCTGTAGTTGCTTAGTACGAGATAGGTAGATAGGTAGTCCGCTTAGCGACAATGATCCCGCGTTAATCGTATAGGAACGTGATGAGTGGCTGAGTCTAAGGCCGCATGCAATGAGGATTATTTCTTTCCAGATTTGACCTAACCAAGTGATGCTTAGACGGCCGCATGGGCGTTTACAATCATTGATGTGTACGGCGTGCTTTAAGGGCGTGTGGGTGTGCCGTCAACGGTAAGGATGCAGGGCACATGCCCAAATAGGTTCAAACGGCGACGGTTTAGCTTGATGAATGTGCTTACGAGGCATGTCCGTCGGGTGACTTAATCGTGCGTGACCCGGGCACACCGCCGTACTGTAAGAATACGCCTTTGGATGCACGTGTGTATGTGGGGGGGGGGGGGGGGAATTCAATGGGGACGACATATGTAATGTAATGTAGCTTGGTTTTCAGTGACGCCTCTGCAGGTTCCAGATTTTGATGCCGGGCGTTCGCAGAGATGTCATTTGGTGGGTGGATGGTGTGGTGTCTGTTTTAGCCTATAACCCGAGCTAATGTATTTTATGCATCCGTCGCCTGGAGGTCAGTGGTTCCAATCCGGATTGGGAATTACTTCACTTTATTTTCAGTTGCTTTGTGTATTTGTTTTCTGTTGTTTGGTGTATACGTTTTCTGTTGTTTGGTGTATACGTTTTCTGTTGTTTGGTGTATACGTTTTCTGTTGTTTGGTGTATACGTTTTCTGTTGTTTGGTGTATACGTTTTCTGTTGTTTGGTGTATAAGTTTTCTGTTGTATGTTTCCTGGTGTCTGGTCCATATGTTTTTTCCGGGTGCTTATGGTATATTTATCTTCGCTACCGTCGACGTAAAAAGATCAAAGGAAATTATCATTTGATCATTATATACATGAAAGAGAAGGCTACGCGAGACATACTGATCAGGACCCCTACCTCTCGGCCATGTAAGGAAAGAAGGCTAACATATGAGTCTCGTGAAACATAATGATCAAGACCCTCCCACCCCCCCCCCCACTCTATTCCACGTAGGGGGCGAAGAGTAACATATGTGACACGTGAAACATACCCCACCTCCAGTCCACGTCACGCTCCTGGAAACAGGCCGTGTCACAACACACGACGTGGGGATCGACACTGTAATCCCTATAGCGGTGAGCCTACTTGGATTGCACTAGTCACTAGGCCACATGTCCTCCTTTTTCAGTCCGCCTTTGAATACAAGAAGAGTAACTGTAACCTGCCATAATGTAGCGTTGTCAGTAATGAAATAACGACAATACGGCAGAAGGAAATTCCCAAACAAACAAAAAATGTTGATGCATAGGTACTATACCATGTGGCCGTCCCTTAGCAGAAACCAAGCCCAACCTGATCTGCCGTCTCGTATTCTATGACATCATAAATCAGTCACCTGTAGTAGTATTTTATTACGTAATGGACTCCAAACTGGAACTGTCGTGAGGGCTACATTCGTTTATTAGCAAGCGGGCCGTACGCAAGTAACGACTATCTGTTATGAAATGGATGTTATTTGACGATAAAACATTTCGCTGCTCGACAAACAACACGAGGACAATATAGAGGATAATATGGAGGACGAGGAGGGAATCTTGGTCAGTATGTTTCACGTGACTCAGTTGCTAGTCTTCCTTCCCAAGCTTCAGAACTGTTTCCTAGTTCATGTCCCAGTGATAGCAGCTAGTCCCAGTGACAGCAGCTAGTCCCAGTGACAGCAGCTAGTCCCAGTTACAGCAGCTAGTCCCAGTGACAGTAGCTAGTCCCAGTTACAGCAGCTAGTCCCAGTGACAGTAGCTAGTCCCAGTGACAGCAGCTAGTCCCAGTGACAGCAGCTAGTCCCAGTGACAGCAGCTAGTCCCAGTTACAGCAGCTAGTCCCAGTGACAGCAGCTAGTCCCAGTTACAGCAGCTAGTCCCAGTTACAGCAGCTAGTCTTACCTTGCATCCTATCCTAGGATCACTATTATTTGACACACGTATTGACGTTAACCGATGTGACATATAAAAATACTGATCAACACTTCTTCAAACTAAATCTAAGTTGAAACGGTACATCATGAGAAAGAACGTGTTACTTTAAAGCTCTAAATCCTGGTATTTAATCAGGCACATCTTATGCCAAGTAGCCAAATGTTAAGTATCAGCTCTTAATTCAGATCTTTTGCCTTGGTGTACCGTTGGATCCAGGGCTGCTTTATGCCAGCTCTTCAGGTCAACCAAGGCCACCAGCGAAAGCCTAAAGTTGTTAGGCCACTGTGACGTCAGTCTATTTGTTCATCTTGTGTTCGCAATACGTACTATTTTCGAAACAGTGCGACATCTAGAATGTCATTGAAGGAAGTTCGACGGCAGATTGCTAAGTTGCGGACTTGGTACCGAAGAGAGACCTGCAATGCTCTTCGCTCCATTGCTCTTTGAGCCACCCGGAGTTTATCTTCACCATCCACCGTAGATTCCACGCCTCGCCGTTACCATGGCTGGAGTAACCACGCTGTTGAATGTGTGAGCAATTCTATCAGTGTCGTTTCCCATCTATTGTTGTATGGGTTTGATACAGTTGAAACTGAGCCAGTCCACTGTTACAGTTGTTACAGTCCGCTGTTACAGTCCGCTGTTACAGTTGTTAAAGTCCGCTGTTACAGTTGTTATAGTCCGCTGTTACAGTTGTTAAAGTCCGCTGTTACAGTCCGCTGTTACAGTTGTTAAAGTCCGCTGCTACAGTCCGCTGTTACAGTTGTTAAAGTCCGCTGTTACAGTTGTTACAGTCCGCTGTTACAGTTAGTAATAACGATTTATCTTCAAAATGTATAGCTTCATCAGTGACTAGTAACAATTAATATAGAAAGGCCTAAAGGGGTTCGTTTCAGCTGAGAGGTTAGGCTCACGACTCTCAAGAAATGCCTAAAGGGGTTCGTTTCAGCTGAGAGGTTAGGCTCACGACTCTCAAGAAATGCCTAAAGGGGTTCGTTTTAGCTGAGAGGTTAGGCTCACGACTCTCAAGAAATGCCTAAAGGGGTTCGTTTCAGCTGAGAGGTTAGGCTCACGACTCTCAAGAAATGCCTAAAGGGGTTCGTTTCAGCTGAGAGGTTAGGCTCACGACTCTCAAGAAATGCCTAAAGGGGTTCGTTTCAGCTGAGAGGTTAGGCTCTCGACTCTCAAGAAATGAACGAACGAAAGCGTGAAACGGTGGGTTTCAAGTCCCACATGTCTCAAGCGTCCAGTAGTCTCAAAGATGTGAGAGCGTCGCCTAGTCTAATCGGAGACAGACGATAAATTCGAAGATCCCGTGTATACAATATGCATTAAAAAATCCCTGACATTTGAGAATTTTATAAAATGAGATCGTTAGCCATTTTCTGGGCCAAAAAATATATAGTTAACAAAACATATACCCAATAATGGTCTGCATGAAGATTAGAAGAAGGCAGCCCCTCTCTCATGCAAAAAGACACAACATTCCAATCACCCGTCTGTTTGTAGAATCGATTGCACGAATATAAAAGAAAAGACCCCTACACCTCCAGGGAGTGACTACGTGGAGAAATATTCATGCCTAAACAACAGTAACTGTTTAAACAGATAAAATGTGATTTGTGCCTAAACAGATTATAACATTTTACAGTTTTAAGTTCAAGTGCCATCTCCGCATCAAAGGTCGGCTGCAAAGGATCTTCAGTGTACTTTATCTCTTGCCGCAATAGTGCAATCTATCAGGCGTTTTCCAGTCCATCTCCTGATGTTATCCACCCACTTATAAGGGTGTCTGCCTCTTAAATGACTGTCTTCCACCATACCCTCAAGCATGGTTTCAACAATATTGTGTTATATGGCCAAAATAACGTAACTGTCTAACCCTGATTTTGGTCAGTAATTCACTTTTCACCCCGAAATCTTTCAATGCTACTAAATTTGTTTTCTTCTCTTTCCAAGAAATGCGACCCAATCTTCTATATACCCAACTTCGAAAACTTTATTATTCTTTTCCAACTTGCTATTCATTGTCCATGTTTCTGCTCCATAAAGTAGTGACGAGTATACATATCACATGTCAATTCTCATTTTGAAAGTATGGTTTATCTGGTTTGATGTCGGTATGTGTCGTATGTTGGTGAATACCATCTTGGCCATACCTATTCTCTTTTTTATTTCTTTTTCACAGCTGCCTTCGTCCGTTATTTTTTTGACCTAGATAGGGGAAACTCTGTACCTGTTCCAGTAGTTGATCTGTTTTTTAAGTATGTTCATTTGTAAACAACACACAAAAAAGCGCAGATGAAACAAGTTAATTACTTTGATCCCACAATGAAAATCTTGGGTGGGCTAGATGGGCCAAACATGAAAGAGGGCAATCGATGGCTTGACGAAAACCAGTCAACCTGAATATTAAATGGAAGACGTTAGACTTTCACATTTCGTTCGCAAAATAGCTAACCCGTTGTGTATTGTTTCTTAATATGTTTTCCCAGCCCCTTTCTCGTGAAGTCTGTCATGTGTTGCTATGGTATCCAGTTCTTGATTTCTTCTATCACGCTCAAACCTGCTGTAATAAGGGTTTTCACTTGTTTTAATATATCTGTCTTGTACCGTAAACTCGCATTTAATTGATGGTTTCTCTTTAGTTAAACCATATTTCTGTTTTAATGTCAACAATATCCTATGCAATTATCTATTTACTTATAATTCCATTTATGAACTTATTCGCAGGTGACCAATGTTTTGCATGTCCAAACGACCAGAAACTCAAAAATCACTTGGCCGCGCTGAACACTAATTGAGATAAGTACAGTATACGTACATGTACGCCTAAGACGACTTGTGAGAGTGGCCAGAACGCGTTGGGGTGTCGCTTTACTTGGGCCTTCAGAACAGGGCTCTTTATTGAGCTTACCGGGTCAGATACCGAGGCAGCATTTTCTCGGAAGACAGCAGGAGAGACACAGAAATTGAGACCAGATGTCAGAGAACAGTAGCAGTGATATCAACTGTCTAGCAACTTAGCAGAAACAGCCAGGCAACATCTTCAACTCAGAACGGGATATTGCAGACTCTAGACTACAATCCACAAAATGAGCATCTAAGCAGACACCAGAACATATCCTACAGAACTGCCCTACTCACCAGAACATATCCTACAGAACTGCCCTACTCACCAGAACATATCTTACAGAACTGCCCTACTTATAGAAACCAAGAAGAGGCAACCTGGCCTGGGTGAGCGACCATGCTCGAAAAGCTGCAGGGGGTCGGCGAAGATCTGAAACGCAGCCTCCTTCGTGAACCTCACCGGACTAGAAGCATAGCATCAGTGGATCGTAAACCTTACCGGACTAGAAGTATAGCATCAGTTGATCGTAAACCTTACCGGACTAGAAGTATAGCATCAGTTGATCGTAAACCTTACCGGACTAGAAGTATAGCATCAGTTGATCGTAAACCTTACCGGACTAGAAGTATAGCATCAGTTGATCGTAAACCTTACCGGACTAGAAGTATAGCATCAGTTGATCGTAAACCTTACCGGACTAGAAGTATAGCATCAGTTGATCGTAAACCTTACCGGACTAGAAGTATAGCATCAGTTGATCGTGAACCTCACCGGACTAGAAGTATAGCATCAGTAGATCGAAGAAGAAGTCTAGCAACGAAACAGAAACTGATCTACAGCATCTTTTTACCAATCATGTGCTACCAGATCAAACATAGACATGAGCGAGCAGAATCAGCCCCTGCGAAATGAAATATCCGCGAATGACCACTGGCACCTCTAGGAGATACAGATTGAGGGGCGAGGACATTGGCAACATGGACGGTTACATCCCACGTGGCGAAAACATGTCCAGGTGGAAAATGTGATGGGTCGGTTGTCTCATGACTGTTCCCTGTCCAGCTTCCCCTGCGACGCTACAATGCCCGAAAGTCGTGCTTCCTAACGAGAAGACGGTCCAGCGGTAGGTGAATGGACCACGTCAAGACGATTTTCCAGTGACATGGGTTGACGCAGCTGGTCTAGAAATAGCGACTAGGTTCTCCGCGTCATTGTAAGGTGCAAGGTGGCTGATGACTAACTAACTAATCTTATCACACACTGAAACGATACTGACGTCGCGGGTCGCAGATCCGGGATCACGGTCCACAAGTTTAAGAACCCTGATCTACGTCAATACTTACCACTGCCTGACAGGGCAATAGCTCAGCGAGATTAAATGATCCCCCGTTGAGACAATATCTTGACGGTAATCTAGCCCCGAACGCACCTGGTTACACAAGGACTTAGACACCTGTGCAGGTATCAACGGGATATCTGACTTGAGTTAGTCACTCCTCTTCTACAACGGTGAATTTTTGTACTCGCCGGGTCCAACCCTGACTATCTTCACGCTCCAGTAGATCCAGCTATAAGTGGGTACCTGACTTATGGTTAGTGAAGTAAGTACAACGAGGAGGAAACAAGCCATATCATCTGTTAAAAAGCTGGGCAGTAGTTCAATGAAATATTATGGTACAAGCTTCTTGAAGGAAACCAAAATGTGGTAGTGAC
This sequence comes from Ariolimax columbianus, assembly GCA_036924085.1. NCBI lineage: Eukaryota > Metazoa > Mollusca > Gastropoda > Stylommatophora > Arionidae > Ariolimax > Ariolimax columbianus. The sequence continues at coordinate 10,686,105 of JAVGWX010000002.1, forward strand.
CCTATACTCCAGCTGAGGTGAACAAGGACAAGAAGAAGAATGTATAATACCATTTCAGATAAGCATACTTGTTTGTTGTTAATACCGTAATGTATTTAAAATCAGTAAACTTGATAAAGATACACAGAGTATACAGGATATAAGGATACACATAATATACTGGGTCTGAGGATACACAGATAATACAAGATCTGAGGTTACATAGAAAATAAAAACATATTATGAGAATAAATGTTACTAACGCCAATCAGATTGTGTTAGAGAGAAGTTCCTACAAGATGTGAAATCATTCATATATCTTGTTATCGTTATAGGCAAATTAGGAGATACAGGTATGGATATCAAAATGGGAATACAGAATGCGAGATGCGTTTTCGTTGCACTGTGGAACTTGTGGAAATGAAAAGAAATTAAGTCCAGCACAAACATGTAGATTTTCAACTACAATGTAAAGTTGGTCCTATTGCATAGACACGGAGAACACGGAGAACAGCAACGAAAAAAAGGTACATACTGTCATAAATGGGTGCCAGAAAAAATCAATCCAAATGGTATGATAAGATCATCAATGTGAAACTGTTGGACAGAACCAACGGGACATGACGTGAAAAGAAGGTGTTGGATAGGTTATTGTTGTTGTTGTTGTTGTTGTTGAATGTCTGCAATGAGCAAGATCACTCTTTGGTGCTCCCTACAGAGAATATTAAGTGGCGGGTTTCGTAGCTTTCCTCACATCCCGAGCGTGCTGATGAAGGTGGACCTGGGTCCTTAAGTCGGTTAAGCAATGCTTAGCTACATTTGCGTGTTGCTCACTACTATGGGAATCACGTCAACCCTTCACCTTGCTAGCCGTGCTGTCATGAAAACAGTCAGTTTCTAGGAATGGCTGCGAGGAAGCCACTTTTGCCTGACCCTGACTAACATGTCTGACCAGTATGTTGTGCCTGACCCTGACTAATATGTCTGACCAGTATGTTGTGCCTGACCATGACTAATATGTCTGACCAGTATGTTGTGCCTGACCCCGACTAACAAGTCTGATCAGTATATTGTGCCTGACCCTGACTAACATGTCTGACCAGTATGTTTTGGCTGACCCTGACTAACATGTCTGATCAGTATGTTTTGCCTGACCCTGACTAACATATCTGATCAGTATGTTTTGCCTGACCCTGACTAACATGTCTGACCAGTATGTTGTGCCTGACCCGGACTAACATGTCTGATCAGTATATTGTGCCTGACCCTGACTAACATGTCTGACCAGTATATTGTGCCTGACCCTGACTAACATGTCTGATCAGTATATTGTGCCTATCCCTGACTAACATGTCTGACCAGTATGTTTTGCCTGACCCTGACTAACATGTCTGACCAGTATATTGTGCCTGACCCTGACTAACATGTCTGAACAGTATAGTGTGCCTGACCCTGACTAACATGTCTGACCAGTATGTTTTGCCTGACCCTGACTAACATGTCTGACTAGTATATTGTGCCTGACCAGACGTTAGCCTTCCTTCCTTCCTTTACAGATTAAGAAAATCAGCTGATAGTCTTTCAAGACAGACTGTTACCCCAGAAGGGGTAGAGGCAGACCAAAACGCACGTGGTGAAGATCACATCACGCCGTGCGGTGTTATGCCCATATTATTTTGTAACCCATAGCACATAGTGCATGTTGTGGTCAGCTTCACGCCGGCCACCTTTGCTTCCCAGATTTTTCTGGTACCACTGCGTAATATAGGCCCGCACTTGATTGGGGCCAAATGTGACTCTAGACAACAAAAAGGAAACGTAAAACGTAGACAGGTCTGGATAGAAAGGCATGTGCTCCATAAGCAGTTGAAAGAATGTTCCATGTCTCACCATATGCTTCACAAGTACTTGAAAGAATGTTCCATGTCTCACCATCTCAACATGTGGTCCACAAGTACTTGAAAGAATGTTCCATGTCTCACCATATGCTTCACAAGTACTTGAAAGAATGTTCCATGTCTCACCATCTCAACATGTGGTCCACAAGTACTTAAAAGAATGTTCCATGTCTCACCATCTCAACATGTGGTCCACAAGTACTTGAAAGAATGTTCCATGTCTCACCATATGCTTCACAAGTACTTGAAAGAATGTTCCATGTCTCACCATCTCAACATGTGGTCCACAAGTACTTGAAAGAATGTTCCATGTCTCACCATATGCTTCACAAGTACTTGAAAGAATGTTCCATGTCTCACCATATGCTTCACAAGCAGTTGAAAGAATGTTCCATGTCTCACCATCTCAAATTGTTATACATTTACACTGACGCCTTCTTTGGGCTAGCTCATTGTTATTTGTTATTAGCAGGGTCTCTGCTGTGTTGATTTACATACTCCAATTTTTAGAAATTGTATTAAATTTAGTTTCTAGTACTTGTACCACTTTTTCACTGTAGGTCAGTGCATCTATGTTATCTACAAAGCACAAGTTCGTAACAATGTAGCATGTTATTTCTTTTTCTACAGTGGATGAAAAAATGTTATTCTGCAACTTGAGCAGCGTCTGTCGGAATATGCGTCCATAACTCTATTGTACTAACAATTCCTCCCCCCCCCCCTCTCCGCCGGACTTTCTCAGTGGTAAAGTCCTGATATAAAAATACCAATTCTGAAGTCGACAGTAGCTTACCTTCGCAACCAAATAATAGGAGAAAAAAAATAAGCCCTTCACGATTAAGTCAATTGGAATAGCGCTGTGTGGAGTTTGTTGTTTTTGTTGTTGCTCAGGAGGCCTCATCATAGCGCTGTGCTTGTGTTAGTGTTTTGACCAAGAGTTTCGGGCGGGAAGTTGACTATTTGCTATGACTTAATCGCCATGATATAACCAAATATAAGGTAATGTGCTTGGACAATACAACAACGAAAACCACGTTACGACCAAAAGACATGCATCATGGACATTGAAAAATACACATACGGACAACACAACACAGAAAGGCGTTGAAAAGTAACCTGGTATTAATTAAGATGACTTATTGACTCCCCGTTTAAACAAAGATATAAAAAGATACTTAGCTCAGGATAGGCGGTGCCCTTCTTATAACAATGCATATTTTAATGCGTTCATTTCTACCTTTGTGATGTGTTAGTTATGCGTGTCTGTATTGTCCGTTGTCCCAGATGAAGACTTTTCCGTCACAAAGTAGGTTTTCTTTCTTGTCTGGTTTCTGAACAATACATGTGTATGTTGTTATACTCTTTATCTTAACCAACAGTACCGCCCCAGCCATGTCTTAAATTTATTTTTACTAACAAGAGCTGATTACGAGTGTCGTCAGGTTAAAGTCAACCCAACACCCTGCAACGCCTTCCGTTCCCCCTTTTCTAAGACGGACACGGCTGTCAAAGATAAAGTGTTGGAGACTTTTGACTAGGCCCAAGCTGTGACGCGAGTCTCTCTATTCTTCCTGACTTCTCCATCACTGACTAAATCAAAAGGCCTACAACCTACCAGTTTGACCCCAATTTCCTGTTTGAAAACCCTTACCAAACCAAACTCCCCTCCTTCCATTTTACTGCAATCCTCACCAGGGCGCCATAGATCCCACGTCGACACGTTCGAGTCCACGTTCTAATCCACCCTTAAGCGCCTGAAACTGCCGGGTCCTGTTTCCGTCCTGCGGTCGATTTGTCGGTCGCTGGCTCAGTCCAACCGACACGTCGGTGCCTCGCTAATTCCCAGCTGGCGGTTTCGTCCTACCAATCCAAGTACAGTGGTAGTTTGCTTGCGCTCTCACTAAGACAGTGGTTCTCGACCTACGGTGGCCGGTTGCCTGTCGTCGGGGCAGGTGAAACTTACTGACCAAGTCAATATCTCACATCGACGCCTCGCACTTGTTACAGCCGATTGACCGAGGATTTAGGGAACGTTACTGTGATCCCCGCAGGTGTGTGCCTGCTCAGAGGCTTAACATTGTAACAGAACCACGAGCGCCTATGACCACTTTTTCCGGTACGATGCAGTAGGGCACAAGAAATGAGAATACAACCATTTTCATTATCTTCAGCTTTATCATTCCAGAGACTGGCGTTGACGACGTCTGATCATATCACCCCACTGCCCTCTGTTAGGCAGTCCGGAGTCTGGTGTTGAAGTCGTCTGATCATATCACACCACTGCCCTCTGTTAGTCAGTCCGGAGTCTGGTGTTGAAGTCGTCTGATCATATCACACCACTGCCCTCTGTTAGTCAGTCCGGAGTCTGGTGTTGACGTCGTCTGATCATATCACCCCACTGCCCTCTGTTAGTCAGTCCGGAGTCTGGTGTTGAAGTCGTCTGATCATACCATGTCACTGTTTTCTGTTAGTCAGTCCGGAGTCTGGTGTTGAAGTCGTCTGATCATACCATGTCATTGTTTTCTGTTAGTCAGTCCGGAGTCTGGTGTTGAAGTCGTCTGATCATATCACCCCACTGAACTCTGTTATCAACAGGTCGCTCTCTTTAGCTTAGAAAGAGTCTGCCCATAGATGTTCTTACGCGTCTGTGTGATGTACTTTTGCCTTGGATGTCCTCGTCTTCTTTTTCTTTGAATTGTACCTTCCATTATTTTCAATGGTAAGTCTGCTTGTCGCATATTATGACCAATTCAAGACAATCTACCTTTGTGTATACTTTTCATTAATTGTGTGTGTGCACCTATATTGTTAAGCACTAGCTCGTTTGATCTCTTCCCTGTCCAGCTCACTCTTTGCATCCTACGATAGCACTACATCTCAACATTTTCTAAGATCTTTAAAAACTTTTAATTTAGAGTTGATGTTTCTTTGTCATTCAGTGCTGCTGACCATTTATGTGTGGTGATTGTTCTTTGACTAACCTAAATATTGATGTTACCTCGTTACACTGTTACCATATGTTAGAAGTTGGTTTTTCTTCTAGAATACAATTTTTTTCTGCTTCGATCCTAGTTATAATTTCAACTTCACGACATGTAACGCATGAAATAAGCCCGTTAACAAAGACAATTTGGAAAGAACGATGAATTCAGATACGTCTAACTTCGAAAACAAAGACATTTCCCACCTAAAAAAGAATTCATCGTACATTTTCTGTTACTGGGTCACAGATTAAACAAACAAAACTTCACATTAAACAAACAAAACCACATTAAACAAACAAAACTTCACATTAAACAAACAAAACTTCACATTAAACAAACAAAACTTCACATTAAACAAACAAAACTTCACATTAACCAAACAAAACTTCCCATTAACCAAACAAAACTTCACATTAAACAAACAAAACTTCACATTACCACATTAAACAAACAAAACTTCACATTAAACAAACAAAACTTCACATTAAACAAACAATATTTTCTCGTCATTGCATGTTTTCCCTAACTTTAAGCCCGGTACTCATTTTCGGCTGGGTAAGCCGGGACTAGTTGAGACCGTTAATTAATCCCTGCATATTTTGTTGTGCAACCTCTGGCTTTTCAGAGAATAGGGACCGAAGAGGGCAGCCTACATCTCCTGGCTGCTTGCGTCAGGGACAGCGAACTAGCGCTGATCAAGACCCTATTACGCCTTTAAGATGGAAGCCCTGGAAACAAACTGCACCGGTCTAGCCTGGTTAAGAGAATAGGGACCGAAGAGGGCAGGCTAACCGGCTTCCCAAGTGCTGAAATCGGATATACCAGGTTAAAAGGCGTAGATATGGCTGCCTTGCTTCAAACTGCGAAATAACGTCTTTAACAGAACATATGCCGAAGATGGAAGAGAGGAAGCTGCAAGTGGAAAAGACCAGTATAACCATTGCGAGTCTTGTTTCCTATATACTGCAGGGTTAACGTGTAGGCTTATACACACTGACGAGTATTTGTTGTTGCGTGTATACCTTGTACAAGGCAGTACACGTTCAACTTTATACAAAACCATTTTGGCTATATTGACCTTTGAACTGTGAGACTAATTAGGTTGTTTTGTTGACGTGTTCCTGTCTGTGCTACTTCATCTCCTGACGTGGCTTTGGGTGGTTGAGCAGTTAGAGTGGTTTTATTCTCCTATCAAATAGGCTGGGTTGAATTGGCGATCTCAGCATGTTCCAGTCTGCCTAGCTGTCAATGGGAACCTGTAAAACGGTTAGGGAACGAAAGGAAGTGAGAAAGGGAACTTGTCACTGAAACTGAGATCAGAAAAAGCTAAGATTGAGCACAAAGAAGTCTCTGATACTTCCTCCCCGACGGAAGTACCATATATAGAACACATCTAACATGCTTAGTAGAATGACGTCTTTAATACTTCATCCCCGTTAGCAGTACCGGAAATGAATCACATCTAACCTTTACCTAGTACAGAGAGATTGAGGAGGACCAAAATACACATGGAGATGAGAGCTCGAGACAAACATAAAGCATGGAAAACAAATACTGGAGCAGATATCTACCTTCCCGTACTTTGCTTGTATTTTGTACAATCGTGTATGGAAGGTGGAAAGGGTTTTGATTGACTGATTTATTTATTAACTGATTGAAGTCTTTCTTTTTTCATACCTGACAGCAGTGGGTACTTGTGTCTTAATCCACCCCAAACAGAGTTCGCTGGGTTTCCGTCATATGTATTTGACAGTAGGGGAACATTCCATTTCGGGTAAACAAGAGAACAGGTCGATATAAATTTTTACAAATAAATAAGTAGAAACCTAGATAAAGAAAGACGTGTAGAAAAGATGGTTAAATTCCGTTTTGCGACCAATTTTCTGGAAGAATATATATCCCTAAAAAGGAGCAGAAAGAAGTTTCCTGGCAAACAGATTGAAATAATTGGACGACCAAACACCACAATTATTATTGAGGTGGCTAGAATTGAACAGTGTCGGCAAGAATGGCGATGTAAACGTTGAAACCACTTATTTGAATGCGTCGACGCCACATGAACTTGCACATGTAAGAATCAAGCATATGTCTGTGTCATTTGTGTGTTTGTTTCTTTCTATTGGCGCTTTCCAAGAACATTTGATGCATTGAGTATGTACATCGGTATTACGGCAACAAAGTAGACTTAACTGAGTCATTTACAGTTTGATGATTAAAGGTAAGTTTATTGGCAATCCCAAAATATACGCGGTGTTTGACACGCCCACCGTTAGAAATTTGACTATTCTGTGACGTCACTACCCCTAAATCTTGTGCTAACAAATAATTACCCGGTGCTAAAAATATATATTTCTTGTTTGGTGTGAATTAAGACGCAACTGCTCGACGCTGTCTACTTTTGAGCTCCACAATGACCAACCTTCCTTGCTTTAAAAATGGCTTTAACCCACTTTCTCCAGAACGCAAAGCCACGTCTCAACGCATACTCACATAGGTTAAACAAAGTCGCAAAGCCGTGCAGGGATGTTACATTTATTCAAGAAAGCAAGCAAGATACAAATAGATAAAGGAATTCAAATTACACTGATTGTAGTTGTTCTTTTAAAGTCGCTTGTATTGATATCTTTCTACTCCTGTTTCGTTTATGACAGGTTGCAGTTACTTCTCTGATATTCCGAGGAGTATTTAAGACGGGTGGCCTGTGGCAGTCTACTTCCAGTAGTGCAAACTGGGCGAGAGGTGGGATCTTGATAAATTTGTTTCACCTGCCTCAAACACAGGATTTGTCCCCAGATATATGCATACTTGGGTCTCATTCACATGGTTCTACATCATATGGCTTACATTGACACGGCTCTACATCATATGGCTTACATTGACACGGCTCTACGTCATATGGTTCACATTGACACGGTTCTACATCCTATGGTTCACATTGACACGGCTCTACAGTCTATGGTTCACATTGACACGGCTCTTCAGTCTATGGTTCACATTGACACGGCTCTACATCCTATGGTTCACATTGACACGGCTCTACAGTCTATGGTTCACATTGACACGGCTCTACAGTCTATGGTTCACATTGACAGGGTTCTACATCCTATGGTTCACATTGACACGGTTCTACATCCTATGATGGCGTTGGATAAGCTACATATTGTGAACGCCACAAGTCAGAATAACCAAGCAACCTCTGTCACAAAACCTTCAGAGGAAGGCCAAAGAATACACAGAGAAGATGCCAAGACGCCGAATCAAGGCAGACTGGCAGAAGCCGAAAAGAACGGACAAAATAGCACAGTACAGGACTTCATGTGAATTGTTTGTTCATTATCTATGTACCCAACGATTATAAAGGCGAAAAAGACAATTAGCAAAGTAACCTAATTGACGTTTTGAAAGCCAAATTCCAGAGACTCAGCTTTTGGTTGGGGTTTGAAAATATGTTTGACTTTTTTGTGCGCTAATTGTTGTCTCCTTGGTGGCGCCACATTATAACTAGACGTCTCGTTCCACGTTCTGCAAGCGGTAATCACGGATTTGACAATGATAACACTATTGTCTACAAACAATCACGGATTTGGCTTGGCTTGGCTTCGTTCGTTCTCAATCTGCCGCTACCAAACCCTGAAAGGGCTTAAGTAGCAGAACGTAGTCCGGAGAACGGAATGCGTTGTGTCATAGTTTACAGCTTGACTGCGATATTTACACCTTTCGGTCCAACACATCCGACTTTAGCAAGCATTTTTTTAGTACTGGGTTAGCAGCTTTCCCTCTTCGATACCTTCTCCTTAGCCAGTCTGCCCTGCTGCAGCCTGTTATCCAGGATCACCTCGTGGATGTGTAGAAGTGTCTTGTCAGCTCTGGTTCGCTGGCCCTGACGCTAGCAATCAGCGTCATGGGTCGCTGACCACTGCAGCTCATGTGCTGCTCAATCACGGATTTGACAATCATAACACCAATGTCTACAACAATCAGGGTTATCTCAATAATAACAATTGACGTGTGGTTGTTAGGCCACCTAATCGAAATTTTAAATGTATTATTAAAACATACAATAAAAACTTATGACCGTCATATATTCCAAAGTAGATGTGCCTAATGTAGAAGTAGTTTAAGAAGCCAGACACAATGTAGAGGCTGTTCAAAATGGCTGTGTACAAATTGATGATTAGTCCCAGAGTAGCTAGTGAATGTTCATAAGTTAACTAAGCATGAAGCAGATTTAGAAGCAGGTCAAGTTAGCTAGAGATAGTTAACAAGTATACCAAAGTAGCTTGGAAATCTTTATAGATGTAGTCCAAAATAGTTGGGGGGGGGGGGGGGGAGGGGGGGTGTGACATTTATAAGTATACCAAGGTCAGTATGGGCAATTTAGAAGTAGCAATTAAATATTTCAAAATAAACTAAAAATCGGGAATTCGCCTAGCCACAAAGTGTAGAAGCACCGAGTTCAGTAAAAGTAGTTTAATCGTGTAAATCTACACAGGATAACCAAAGATTCCAAGTGGGCCAACCAGAGCGGTACCCATGTTCCACAACCACACTGAACAACCACACTGAACAATCAAACTGCCAAGTGGGTCCACCAGAGCGGTACCCCTGTTCCACAACCACACTGAACAACCACACTGAACAATCAAACTGCCAAGTGGGTCCACCAGAGCGGTACCCATGTTCCAGAACCACACTGAACATTCAAACTGCCAAGTGGGTCCACCAGAGCGGTACCCATGTTCCAGAACCACACTGAACAATCAAACTGCCAAGTGGGTCCACCAGAGCGGTACCCATGTTCCACAACCACACTGAACAATCAAACTGCCAAGTGGGTCCACCAGAGCGGTACCCATGTTCCACAACCACACTGAACAATCAAACTGCCAAGTGGGTCCACCAGAGCGATTACCGAGAGTATCATTTGATTTATTCCGACGTCAACAGATCCTGCGGGTGAGACTACACATTTGCTCGTCGACTTAAGAGATTGCCGCGGGCCAATTAGCACAATTAGAAGGATGACGTCATCTTAATTCGTGGTATCGAAGAATTTGAGAGGAGCGGGAGGGAGTTCGTGGGCGGGAGGTGAAGGTTACTTTTTAGGAAGCTTTAAAAAATAATCCTTGGTGAGGGTTCATTGGCAAACCTTTCGGAGAGAGCATTCGTGGGCGTTTCCCTTTGGGAGTCTCCAACCGAGGAGCACCTAGATGACAGAGAGCTCCCTTCTGACAGCAAATGTACCGCGATCGACACCCCTTGCCAGCCCAGATGTCAGTGGGTACATAGCATATTGTTAGGGAAGACAATGCAGCGAAGTGGGAAATCGTCTATCTACCCCCCCCCCCCCCTTACAAACAAAAAATTACTTTACGCCTAGTTTACTACTTCATCCCAGAGGGCAGTGTCATATCGAAGTTGCTTCTCATTGGAGCACGCAGCTGACCTATTGAGAGCATGCTCGGTGCATGCAAACAAGGAGACAACGAGTGTACTAAGGATGTGTGCCTGCGCCTATCTGATAGATCAATCAATACCTTTTCAGCTCCCTGTGGAACATAGGTCTTCAATAAAGACACATCAAATGACCAAACGATGACCATGTCCATCTCTGATATCTTCTGAAGATGTTGAAGCTCAAACTTTCTAGAGGATGGGGTAGGTAGTCCATGGCCAGCTCTTCTAGCCACACTACCACAATGCCTCCAAATGTTGTTCAAGTCTGCACAATTTGTTCTGGACATAGTTTTCTGCATTTAATGTCTGCGCCATAGCTACAAAACTCTAATTCCTTGTATTTTTATTTGACCAAAATATATAACTGTCTGTTCAGTGATTCTCTTTGAACCCCACAACATGTCCATTTCATTTGTGTTCTCTTTTCTATCGAGATGAGACCTACTTCATGTCGCAAGACTCCTGTATCCCACCTGTGTGTCAACTATCCATGTTTCTATGTCACACAGTAATGACAAGGATACATGCCACTTCATCTGGGAAGACGCGAACAGAGATGGAGCAAAAAACAGCTTAGCAGAGTAGTATCTGACATGCTCGCTATAGACATGTGCTCCGCAGGAAGCTGAACGGTTTTTAATTGATTGATTAAATAAATCAACGAATGTACGCATTTTTAATCAGTCTTATTTGGTTATTTTATAACGCGTTTGCTATTATGTGGCCTGGTTAACGTAGTTTAGTTCTTACAAAGATAACTCAAAATTTTGGCTATAGCTGCCACCGTACGTAATGTATTTATTGTGGTAGAGTCCACTGACTTTCATTATTTGATGATTTTAGAGAAGACTGGATGGCCATGTGGTAGTCAGGTGAGTCTCGCTTTCTTTCTTTCCCAGTATGGTAGCTCAGTCCTACTTCTACATTTTTTTACAACTTTAATTCTTATTAAGATTTACTTACAGTGATACAGACTTCCGGTATTGGATGTTATCTTTCAAACCACGAAGGCGTGCGTTCAAAACCCCATTTAGTCATAGATTTGGTTTCTCCAACGAAAGTAAAATAAATTCCTAGCATTTACAATGCGTGGTAACTGCATAGATAAGTGGCCTTTATTCTTGAGTCCTATAACGCCTCCCTTCGTATCCCCAAAAAAGTAATACAATCTGGAGCGATAGCTTTTAGCAAATGTTTGTTTTTACTTTTAGTGTCTACAGTCTTCCTGTAATAGGACAGCTGTCACGCTTTCTCCCATGCTTCGTTGTTAGAGCGAAAAGAGAACAAAAAAGTGTGTTGAGCTCTCAAAGCTCTCCATCGGCTTCCCGTCGATCCAAAATTCTCGTTTTTCCCCCCTGGCTCTGACAAGGGCCAAGATGAAGTGAAGCCCTCGTGCACACGTACGCCATCTTCCAATCCAGTTATCGAGCGAGCCTCGGTCGATACACACCAGCCGTTCAGGGACGAGAGAATGGGGCTGACGGCGAGATAACAGCCTTCGCAAGCGGCCAGTCACGCCAGCATTAAAGTTTTAAAGCCCTGGAAATGTGTTGGAAAGCGGCCACCCGGACCCGTAGACCTAACTCCGGCAGACAGCGTGCGTGACTTGGCATCCATCCAGCCGCTCCACGGTTTTCTCAGTGCTTCACCGGCGCATGGTATCCGTCTCTATCCGGCCGTTGTCCCTGAAATACACAAACCCCACCCTCCCCCACACCAGTGATTTCCCTGACAGTGTACGGGGCTGTGTCTTCCTGGGGCTACAATGGCCCGCTTTATTATTAAAGGATCTTGAAGCCCGTGATTTCAGTCTATCGTTCAAGATGAATAGCCCCCACCCCCCCCCCCCCCTTCGTGGTAGATGTTGTCAAGAATGAAGTGTTAGGGGTTTTATTGTACTCTTGGTCTCGTCTTTATTACATGGGGGCGACTATTGCCCTTCTTAACTGTAAAACCATGTACAATTAAGGGCTGCCACAGTACACGCTGCTGTCAGGGATGAAATGTTAGAGGTTTCATTGTAGTTTAGGTCTCAGACTTTTGTCTGGATTGGGGGGGGGGGGGGGGGAGGAGGAGGTTGGCCAGTTTATTTTCTACTGTTCTTGCTTTCCCAGTTTCATTTTCTCTCTGTCCTTGCCAGTTCCTTTTCCTTTTTACCCTTGCCTTCCCAGTTCCTTTTCCTCTCTGTCCTTGCCTTCCCAGTTCCTTTTCCTTTTTACCCTTGCCTTCCCAGTTCCTTTTCCTTTTTACCCTTGCCTTCCCAGTTCCTTTTCCTCTCTGTCCTTGCCTTCCCAGTTATTCGAAGCTAGGCGTGCTGTTGAGCTTACTTTTAACGCCGTTCCTGTTGTAGCGTGTTGGAAGCTCTCCTTACACCCTGAGACATAATTGGGAAGGTAGACTCAGGTCCTTCTCGCAGTATTGCAACGCCAGGCTCCTCTGTAAGCTCCCTTCACCATGTGGATTACAATGCTGCCAGACTGCTGTGACATAATCTATTGCCAATGGCAAGAGGCGGAATGCGGGGGGGGGGGGGGTGTCTTGTCTTGATCAGTATGTTTCACCTGACTCTGATTACCCGTCACTCATTTACCTTCCCTAAATGTAAGTCATTAATGGTGACAGCTGCCAATCAAACCAACTTCAGTACGAGGTGAAGACAATAAGTAACCGTTATATTTTCATAGGAACATAACGGGCATTAAGGTTCTTTGTTTGCTTCATATATAACTCTGAACAGTTTTAGCATTAGAGTAGTGACACATCCCAGTCTACCCAAGTTAAAACAGGTACCTGAATTATGGAAAGCAAAACTATTAGGAAGAATTGTTCATAGACTCGACTTCATTGCAATTGAGCCCCTCGGTGCCCCCCCCACCCCACCCCCCAACCATTTGTGTGCAGTACCTTTCGTTGCTGAAAGTGCCGACAGAGCATGAACCGAGTTTGAAGCGACTCACACAATCTCCCTTTGTTCACGTCATGTACCCATTTACAGCTGGGTCGACTGGAAGAAGCGGTTCTACCATAAACAAGCCACATCATACTCCGGACTGTGAAAATTGAGCGAGACGTGATTTGAGCCTGAGACTTTGGGATGGTAAACAAACCACACAATCCATAGGCCACACGTTCCTTTCAAAACCGCGACGAAATAATTCTTCAATAGTATCTAAGGTGCTGAGCAGTGCATGAACTGCGGTGGTCAGAAACCCATAGCTGACTTCTAGCGTCAGGGCCAGAGAACCAGAGCTGCCAAGACCTATCTACAGTTCCACGCGGTGATCCTGGATAAGATGCTGCAATACGGAAGACTGGCTAAAGAGAAGGAATCAAAGAGGGAAGACTAACCCGGTACTCAAAAATGCCTCCTAAAGTATAATCGAAAAATAAATATCGCAGTCAAGCTGTAAACTACGACACAATGCATTCCGTTGTCCTGACAACATCCTGCTACTTGTATAGCTCCTTTCAGGGCTTGGTAGCGGGAGATTGGGAACGTTCAGGGCTTGGTAGCGGGAGATTGGGAACGTTCAGGGCTTGGCAGCGGGAGATTGTGAACGTTCAGGGCTTGGTAGCGGAGATTTAGAACGTTCAGGGCTTGGTAGCGGGAGATTGGGAACGTTCAGGGCTTGGTAGCGGGAGATTGGGAACGTTCAGGGCTTGGTAGCGGGAGATTGAGAACGTTCAGGGCTTGATATAGGGAGATTGAGAACGTTCAGGGCTTGGCAGCGGGAGATTGGGAACGTTCAGGGCTTGGTAGAGGGAGATTGAAAACGTTCAGGGCTTGGTAGCGGGAGATTGAGAACGTTCAGGGCTTGGTAGCGGGAGATTGAGAACGTTCAGGGCTTGGTAGCGGGAGATTGGGAACGTCCAGGGCTTGGTAGCGGGAGATTGGGAACGTTCAGGGCTTGGTTGCGGGAGATTGGGAATGTTCAGGGCTTGGTAGAGGGAGATTGAAAACGTTCAGGGCTTGGTAGCGGGAGATTGGGAATGATCGGAAGATGAACAAGAATATAATCCCCGACAGCAGTGTCGTTTGTGGGACAAAAATTACATTTATGGATTGAATCGGCAGCCATATATTATGAAAAGCTCTATTACTTGAAATGTGACTAAGAGTACCCGGTCCCATATTACTGTATGCTGCATACCTCAAATCGAGTGACCAGATGTTAAAACAGGCACTGACTTAACGGCAAAAATACATCAACAAAAACAGTTGACAATGAAGAATATATGGATTGAGCGCCCCCCAATGAATATCATTTAAGTCATTTACTTGCCACTGCAAATGGTAGGAGTATAGGTCCAACATTGTATTTAGTTAACCATAACCAGTTCAAGCACCACACATGGTAGGGGTATAGGTCCAACATTGTATTTAGTTGACCATAACCAGTTCAAGCACCACACATGGTAGGGGTATAGGTCCAACATTGTATTTAGTTAACCATAACCAGTTCAAGCACCACACATGGTAGGGGTATAGGTCCAACATTGTATTTAGTTGACCATAACCAGTTCAAGCACCAGACATGGTAGGGGTATAGGTCCAACATTGTATTTAGTTGACCATAACCAGTTCAAGCACCACACATGGTAGGGGTATAGGTCCAACATTGTATTTAGTTGACCATAACCAGTTCAAGCACCACACATGGTAGGGGTATAGGTCCAACATTGTATTTAGTTGACCATAACCAGTTCAAGCACCAGACATGGTAGGGGTATAGGTCCAACATTGTATTTAGTTGACCATAACCAGTTCAAGCACCAGACATGGTAGGGGTATAGGTCCAACATTGTATTTAGTTGACCATAACCAGTTCAAGCACCAGACATGGTAGGGGTATAGGTCCAACATTGTATTTAGTTGACCAGTTCAAGCACCACACATGGTAGGGGTATAGGTCCAACATTGTATTTAGTTGACCATAACCAGTTCAAGCACCAGACATGGTAGGGGTATAGGTCCAACATTGTATTTAGTTAACCATAACCAGTTCAAGCACCACACATGGTAGGGGTATAGGTCCAACATTGTATTTAGTTGACCATAACCAGTTCAAGCACCACACATGGTAGGGGTATAGGTCCAACATTGTATTTAGTTGACCAGTTCAAGCACCACACATGGTAGGGGTATAGGTCCAACATTGTATTTAGTTGACCATAACCAGTTCAAGCACCAGACATGGTAGGGGTATAGGTCCAACATTGTATTTAGTTGACCATAACCAGTTCAAGCACCACACATGGTAGGGGTATAGGTCCAACATTGTATTTAGTTGACCATAACCAGTTCAAGCACCACACATGGTAGGGGTATAGGTCCAACATTGTATTTAGTTGACCATAACCAGTTCAAGCACCACACATGGTAGGGGTATAGGTCCAACATTGTATTTAGTTGACCATAACCATAACCAGTTTAAGGGCATCCTCTTATCGTGCTCGAGAATGCAGACGTGGTTGAGCTGACGTCATCGAGCGACTCAAAGATGGCTGCTTGCTTCAGAGTAATCGAACCAGAACTAACCAAGATCGTATTCAACCTCTAATTAGCGGCCCTTGAAACAGGCTGCAACCATGCAGCTGGCTAAGAGATTAGGAACCAAAGAACGAAGACAAACCCGGTCCTACAAATGTCGTGCTAAAAACGGATGTGTCCAATCGAAAATCGGAAATATCGCACCCTCACTGTAAACTATGACACGTTACAAGCGTCCTTTTCAGGAAAAAGTCGAGGAAGAAAAACTCATTTGTACAGTGCAGTTACAGGAGCAATGGCTTTTTGACAATCGTCAATTTTATGATGGCTCAGGCGGTCTAATACAACCGAATATTACGTCTGTGGTTGAAAGCTGCTTAACTTCGTCAAAAAGGAGGTTACGACCCTAACAACCACATCGGCCACGCTGTGGTAACAGCCAGTACCACTCTACCCGTATTCCCTCGGGCGCACTTATAGCACCGCTCAAGTGTGCCCTCGAAAGCTGCTCCAGTGTTCGGTCGAATCCCATCCAGTAGCGCTGGGTCTCCCGGATACCCGAGCAGTCGCAGATAACAGACCGCGGGTGGCAGTTCGTGTTACGAGCGTTGAACGAGGACCGTCTGGAGTGTCGGGCGGGGGATCGAAAGCGGGGTTTTCGAGTCCGTCGGATCGGATGAAAGGCTGGGTCTTTATGGCAGTGACTGCCACGCAGTGCGGCTTTTCCATCCGTGGGGTCCCGGTGCAGAAAAATACAACCATAGTGGAGGGCGTGTGGGTTCGATCGCGAACAATAAAGAGGTGCTAGGCGAGATAACGTTATTGGTGGCGTGACTCAGAAGGTCACCTAGAGCGGTACACGAGGTAGAAAGAATAGAGCCACCAGAATATTCAAAGCATGTCGTAAAAGGCGACTAAAGGTTGTGCGTATGGCTAACAGAACCATCGGAGGGGAGGGAGTGGCGATGGGTTGCGCGATGAAGCTGTCACCAACCCAAACTTGTTTGTGTCCAAAATCGTGAAATAGAAAGGCTTATATGGGAAAGATTCTCCTTGATCCTTGACATATGGCTGGTAAAGTCAAGTCACCAATGACAATTACACTTCTCGTCCACTACATCCAAAAGAAGAGTTACGAATGAAACGTCGTCAAGAGTTAAACGTTATTCCAGTTGCTTTCAACAACTACCACATCAAACGGCACAACAGCAGAGACTTCATTCGTGTCACACATCATCCCTAACGGCATTCAGTTATCTGATACAGGAATTATCTTTAAGAAAGGTAAAGGTCAAGGTAGTCTCACATAATACACTGCTGTCAGGCATGGCGTATTGGATGATGATGGAGATGTTGAGGCAGACGGGAAACATAATGATGAAAAATAAACGATCAGGAAGATAATGAAGAATTGCATGATAATTATTAAGAAGATAATTAAAAGATAAAGAAAATGATAATACTGATGATAATGACGATCAGGAAGATGATGATAAAGGCTATGAAGAATATGATGATGATTGTGAAGAGGATAATAATTTAAAAAAACCATTAAAAATGAATTTGATGAGGAAACTGATGTAACGTGGTCCCATAGCAGACACTACAGTCAGGGATGAGGTGTTAGAGACTTCCTTGCATGAGGTCACAGCTCGTTTATGACGTGCTTTGGCCAGTTCTCGTGGCTTTCCCCGAGAGTAAGCCAGATACCCATCTAAAGCTCGATCGACTGGAGCTTTCTGAACCTGGTACATTTGCCTTAAAAGATGAACGGTCTCAACAATCAACAAATGTTCAACTGCCCATGGAGCACAAGTCCTGCTGGCATCTCTGCCAACGGTTTTCCGGTTTCTTTTATTCTTGTCTCAGTTCTCTTCTCCGTGCGTGTTTTGATTTGCCTCTACTTCTCTTGCCTTATGGATTACAGAAGAAAGATTGTCTTGTAAAGTAATTATTAAGTTGGTTTCCTAAATGTCTGCCCGTCCCATCCAACGTCAGCGGATTCTCCTCATGTCATGCTCTACTGATCTATCTGCCTGGTTCTTTCCAATGTTTCCAAATTAGTGATATTTTTGCCATTTCTATCCCAAGAAAAACGCAACAAAAATAGCGCTGTAACCGGCTGCAGGTCTACATTGCTCCGCTGTTTTAGTTCATTATGGATGCCGCCAGCCTACATATTTGCCTGGAATTCACACTAGTCGACGACTTACACTTATGTTCACGGAAAAGTGGTGTTGTTTTCCATTTGGCCTGGTTAACTCGTTCGTTTTTTCTGATTTTTTCCGTCTGATTATCCTGGTCTGGACATCGGCTATATGAATAGCACTACGATTAAACATGTGTCGTATTTCACGGTCTAGTTCACGCGGTTGAACTTCACACAAGATTGGCGTCCTTCACCCTAGCTGCAAACAGAGTCAATTTTGGTGTGGGAAATTTAGACACGACTATAATGGGCTGAACACAGCGGGGGATGGAGGAGGAATGTCAAACTCACTCACACGCTGAGTTACGACCTCTTGTGAGATTATGGGAAAGTAACGACACACAAAGTTAGATGTCATATCCTCACCCCCCCCCCCCCCTCCCCGCAGGATACCTGTTTACGGGAAAGGCTTCGGGAGTAAACCCTACGAAAAAATCTGCATCCTGTGCTATCTCCAGACGTCTCGATAAATATCTTGCAACTGGCCAAGAGTAGCTCAGGACCAGAGAGTGAGGTTGACAAAAGGCGCAGTTTCTTCATCACATTAATCCAAATCACCACGCAAGTCACCCATTTCAGCAGCCACAGCAAGAGAAAAGACCGTCAATACGGCTGAACAAGGAGAGTGGTCTTCATCACTTGTGATGGACGAACATCATCATCTATCCCTAGCACCACTGCCCCACAGAGAGCATGTCGTAAGAGTCGACTAACTGTGTGACATGGCATAACACTGGCTACGGTTAGGTGGTTTGTTTAGAGCAGCATAGATGGCGCCTAACAGGCTGTGGGTCTAATTTGTTCTAGTGTTTGAGTCTATTAAGATGGCCTGGCACATCGGTTAACCATCCTTCGCAAGCACTTGTCCCAGCGCAGCGGAGTAGAAACCCTTCTCCAAGCTACATCCAGCTCATACCAGGGCTGGGACCTGTACATGGGCATCTGTCCATATAGAAGTACAGGTCCACTAAGACTATCACTATTCTCTGCTGGCACCCTTTTATGGAGGCATGTACATTTTTTGTTGTTTTTTGTTGTTCTCCGTGTTTCTTACATTAGAATAACATTTACATTGACGTAAGATTTTAATTTTTGTGCTGAACATAAATTCTATTATTTCCCTTTGTCCCACAATGCAATTTGTTTTTCGTTCGCCTTATATCTCTATTCCCCAATGAGGTGAGCGTTGCACATTTTTTGCCCCTGTCGGCCCAGTGCATCCGACTTCGACATGCATTTTATGTAAGGGTCTGCTTCCGCCTGCCTTTTCTAAGAGTCTGGTGCTGTGATTCGGGAGCAAACCAAGCACCTTCGGATTGTGAGCCGTGTCACTTAACCACTAGCCCACGCCGTTCACACCCCCCCCCCCCCACCCTCCAATACAATGAAAGCCCCGCCCCCTCACCTTTTGTATTTCAATTTTGATACCTGTTTTTGTATCTCCAACTTTCCCTGTATTGCTAGCAAACCATATGAATGGATGCACATCTTGTAGCAGTGTATCTCCAAACGTAATCTGATTGTCGTTGGACGGATTGCTTCTCATCGTCTTTATGTTATCACACCGATATCTGATACAAACACTAGGCAGCTAGGAAGGGAACTAGGCAGCTAAGAAGGGAACAGGTCACCCTACCATACGAAAAGTAAGATCACCTGCTATAAAGCCTCCAACACCATACATTTGTGTTGTTGAATTTTCGTTATATTTTGAAGATCTATGCTCCATAAAAAGCTTTAAAAGTTTGGATTGGTTGATTGAAGAGTTTACGTCTGGATGCCGACTATCTTTGGATGGCTCACGCGCTTCATACAATAGTTAGGACTGCAGGGGCTGACAGTGAGTACCTTTATCAAAAAGAAGGTTGCAATCTGAACAATCACAACATCGCGGTCTATTGCTTTATCACGAATAGCCTGACTCTTTTCACGACCCAGTTGGAGCATTGGGCTACTACTGCAGTGTAGCTCATTGGTGGAGACTTGCAATCAATCATGTGTATGTTTGTTGTAGTGATATCCTCTGTAGCTGTATGTTAGACTTATCCATGTGTTAGTCCCGTATATAATCCTTCTTAGGAAAGTAGGCAAAAGAACCAGTACAGTTGGACTCAAAGTGATGAGATACCAGATAGATGGTACCTAGAAGTTTAGCTTGACTAGAGGAATTCAAAAGGAAATTGAAGAGCGGAAATGCTAAAGAAGATACTGACAAGAATTCTTCTTCTTCTTCTTCTGCATACACAGTCAGACAGTAACCATTATTTTCTCGAAAAAAGCGGCGGTCATCCTGAGACTCTCGCCACTACCATAGAGCTTGTCTTGCAGTTCCACTGGCAATGGCCACATCTGCTCTCTCTGATCCTCGTATGTCGGGCAGTTCTGCAGCAGATGTTCAGTGGTCATTTTACCAGTACCGCACGGGCATTCGTCGGTACACCCTATCTTCAATTTGTTGAAGAGGTGGTACCTCAGTCTGTTGTGGCCAGTGCGAAGTCTGAAGACAACGACCTGCTCTCTTCGGTTCAACTGGTAATAGGCATCGTTTTTGGTGTAACCAGTATGTTCGGTTTCCCATTTGGACATGTACCTGGCTTTGATAAGCCGTTTTGACTCTTCGTACGTCATACTGGTATCTATTTGTGGTAGCCTTGCACCTTCTTTTGCCAGTCTGTCTGCCTCCTCGTTGCCTTGGATGTTGCAGTGTGACGGAACCCACTGTACCACTACCCTTTTTGGTGCGGACTGTTGGCACAGTTTGCAGAGTGCTGCTCTTAAGTCATTAAGCTCAGTTGACAAGAATTCAAGAGAGGGCCATTACGAACGTGAATCTCATTTAATTAGATGATGTATGTGATACATCGGTGGTAATTCATCAAGTTGGAGATAAACTCTTGACTTCAAACCCACTCGCTGCCTTGCAGATTATGGAAACTTGAACCCAATAAAAAGACATACGGAAATCAGCACAGTCCGAGTTGAGAGCCGCAGATCTCACAGTACAACTGTCAAATGGCAGAGATCTCACAGTACAACTGTCAAATGAAACAGGTCTCACAGTACAACTGTCAAATGGAACAGGCGCAGATCTCACGGTACAACTATCAAATGGCACAGATCTCACAGTACAACTGTCAAATGGCACAGGCGCAAATCTCACAGTACAACTGTCAAATGGCACAGATCGCACAGTACAACTGTCAAATGGCACAGATCTCACAGTACAACTGTCAAATGGAACAGGCGCAGATCTGACAGTACAACTGTCAAATGGCAGAGATCTCACAGCACAACTGTCAAATGGCACAGACGCAGATCTCACAGTACAACTGTCAAATAGAACAGGGGCAGATCTCCACAGTACAACTGTCAAATGGCACAGATCTCACAGTACAACTGTCAAATGGCACAGGCATCACAGTACAACTGTCAAATGGTACAGATCTCACAGTACAACTGTCAAATGGAACAGGCGCAGATCTCACATTACAACTGTCAAATAGAACAGGCGCAGATATCACAGTACAACTGTCAAATAGAACAGGCGCAGATCTCACAGTACAACTGTCAAATGGCGCAGATCTCACAGTACAACTGTCAAATGGCGCATATCTCACAGTAAAACTGTCAAATGGCACAGGCGCAGATCTCACAGTACAACTGTCAAATGGCGCAGATCTCACAGTACAACTGTCAAATAGCACAGATCTCACAGTACAACTGTCCAATGGCATAGACGCAGATCTCACAGTACAACTGTCAAATGACGTAGATATCACAGTGCAACTGTCAAATGACGCAGACCTCACAGTACAACTGTCAAATGGCGCAGATCTCACAGTACAACTGTCAAATGGCGCAGATCTCACAGTACAACTGTCAAATGGCACAGATCTCACAGTGCAACTGTCAAATGAGGCAGACCTCACAGTACAACTGTCAAATGCAGCATAATGCTCCTCAAACTCATAAAAAGAAAAACAATTAGGGTTGAACAAAGAAAGAGAAAGATATCGTGTGCTCAATGGCATTTTCTGACAATAATATACTAGAGAAGATCATCCCCGTAGAAGTAAACGTACTGAAAAACATGGCAATGTAATACGACCAGTAGGGCCCGGTTCCACCTTCTTCAGTACGTCTCGTGATCATATTATAGTTACTGTAACCTGCTACAACACAAACATGGTAAAGAGGGAAAAACTCAGGAGCAGCTTCGAGCAACGTCAGCACATCCACCAGAGTGGCGCCCTGGCGACAACACATCAGACATTATAACAGACAACTCACCAGAGTGGTGCCCTGGCGACAACACATCAGACATTATAACAGACAACTCACCAGAGTGGCGCCCTGGCGACAACCGTCACAGTCACACATTGTTGGGTGAACGTTTAGAATCCCTTTAGCCAGGAGAAGTTTTAAACTCTTGCCATGGTGACGGATAGAACGCTTCCAGTCTTTAGCTGTCTCTCTCCCAGACACGAATTGAAACTCGTTGGGAGTGAGCCATGAACTCTGGAAACTGATGCAAGGGCCTTTGCTGCCCTGGCAGAGTTTAGACAGATACAAGAGGGCCTTGTTCTGTCCACATTCAACTTCCAAAACCAGCTCTCCATCTTTGAAGGCAGGCTTGACGAGGTCCTCGTTCTGCTCCGAGGCGCTGCCCTGGTTTGATGGTGAAGAAGTCTTTGAACTAGTGTTGCTTGGTTTGACCGATGAGCTAGTGAGAGGAGTGTTACTGGGTTTGGTAGATGTGGTGGATGATGAACTAATGCTGTTGTTGCTGGTTATTGTGGATTTCATTCCAGATAATGTCGAAGTGGTGTGGTGGTTGTTACTGGCAATACTGCTAGTCTTAATCACGTTGCTATTGATCATTCCACTTATCTGAGGTTGTATGTTAATCCCAGTATTGCCAACAGCCTGAAGCTGATGGGTTGGCAAGGACATATGACTGTTTATATTCGTCACAGCCATGGTCGTAGTTGGCGCCAAACAGCTCGCAGTTTGGACAGCTATGGGTGCCACAACAGCGGGAATGATAGTTGGCGCCACAACAGCTTGAGCTAACTGCGCTGACTGCTGCATACTAACCACTGATATCGTTGGACACAAACCGGACACTGCTGTCACAACAGACACTACCGGCATTGCCGTTTTGTTGTTGTTATCATCCGCTGGGTTTCGTATTGTACAACCGTCTGAAACAGAAAACTGTTGAAATGGGATAAAAGTACTGGAGACTGGAATATGCAGCGTACTCACTGTAGACTGGACAGATAGGTCATTATCCAGTCTTCTTTGTACATTCATAACTGAAGATTGGCCAGGAATAACACAATATAAGAAAACCGTAATCCTTGCTAGGTAACGACCTCACACCTTGTTCTAACACAAATGTCCGACGTGGTCAGTGAAGAATATTCCTTGATACAACCATGTGAAGTTGTCTTGATAATTCCGAGCACCGCCTTTCTAACATCATGTTAACGATATTAGGGAATCCAGCGCTATTCAAGGGAACGCACGCGAATCCATTTGTTTAGTTTGTCTGAGCGCAATTTAAATATTACATTATTCTAACACGTATTTATACAGGTGTTTGACTGCTTTATTTATTGGTATATTTCGCACCAGTTCACACAGTGTGCAACGGAAAACTGACCGATTTGTGATAGAATAAAAAGTATAAACTGAACTAACAGTCAAAGCGTCCGCCACAACTTGAAACCGCCGTCTGTTGCGGCAGAACCGTGACAAACTAGATCCGGGGGCGGACCTGGTTGTGGGCGGTGTGCCCGGACGTAATTGACAGGTCGGCGGCCAATAGGAGTCAAGCGTTTTTCCGTTCCGTCTACCGCCTCGTAGGCACCCCCTCCTTCCTCCCTCCGCCCTTCACCCAAGACTCGTCGACAGTGAAGGTCGATTTATCTCGCTTTGGTAACCGGAGTGGCTCCAGGCTGAGGTATCGCCACCGGGGGCGCCCTGTTTGCTCCCCCGGAGGGTCGCTGATGTCGGTCAGGCCACGCCAGGAGTCAACCTTGTTACTAACTGAGCGAAATGTTACTTTAAAAAGTTAGTTCCTAATGAAGAGGCGTGATAGTTCATGACAAGGATAAATGTTAGTTAATGATGAAGAGAGGTGACTGACAGTCGCGTTAAAGACAAACGATAGTTCATGATAAAGAGACACGACAGTTAATGATAAAGAGAAATGATCATTCATGATATAGATAACGGATAGTTCATGATATAGATAAATGATAGTTCATGATAAAGATAAATGATAGTTCATGATAAAGATAAATGATAGTTCATGATATAGATAAATGATAGTTCATGATAAAGATAAATGATAGTTCATGATAAAGATAAATGATAGTTCATGATAAAGATAAATGATAGTTCATGATAAAGAAACGAAAGTTAATAAGATAAATTACAATTAAAAATAAAGAGAAACAATAGTTAACGATGAAGACAGATGTCTGGCATCAAGTATTTCGTTCTGTTCCTAAGAATAGACCTCGATGCAAGACCGGTTTACACATAGGTGCTAAGTGTCTCAGTAAATATAGAAGGGTGTGAAAGCCGATGTTTTCAGCAGCCCTTTGGTTGCAAACACTGCTGCCGCATCTCTCTTGGGCGCCAGTCGACTCAAATATCCATCGATATCAAGGCTCTGCAGTCTGTGAATTGCTGATTCATCTATTGCGATGTCATTTTCTAGCAGGGGATCATTGATAGACTTCTAAATGTCACTCTTATCTATATCTAGTGAACTGCTTTGGTCTTTGTGAAACAACGATGCTAACTCTTTCGTTACTATGAATCACAGCTTGACCAGGACAGTAGATCCACACAGTTACTGCAGGTTTAATGCCTCTAGAACTGCCATCCACTCACTCCTAAACCAGCCCTTCTGGACCGTTGAACTGCCATCCACTTACTCCTAAACCAGACCCTCTGGACCGTTCAACTGCCATCCACTTACTCCTAAACCAGCCCTTCTGGACCGTTCAACTGCCATCCACTCATTCCTAAACCAGACCCTCTGGACCGTCCAACTGCCATCCACTTACTCCTAAACCAGACCCTCTGGACCGTCCAACTGCCATCCACTTACTCCTAAACCAGACCTTCTGGACCGTTGAAAATAAGGAATGCCACTGTTAAGTCTCAGATATCCATCTCAAAGCTGCGCTGACTGCTTCTCTCTCCATTTTCTTTCTTACTGGATGTTGCTGTTCTGAATACCCCACTCTATTTAGAGATGCCACTGCAGCACGTGTCCAATTGTTCTCTCTGCCTGTGCCATCCATAACGCTCCGTTTTTGATACCTTGATGTTTGAGTTGTTTATTTGCAGTGGACGTCACTTGTATGTGGTAACTCCCAAATTGGCTTTGTCCCGTACCAGTTTATATATGGATGTCACAGACAGAAATCGCATTTCAAGATCAGGGTATCTCTAGTGCATCCCAGAACCAGTAGCATCCTTTCATTCTAGATACGTTCTTCTTCTTCTTCTTCTTCCTCAGATCAAGGTTCCGGTTTCTCTTACAAAGGGCACCGTTGTTTGTAAGGCTGTTTCGTCTCCATACAGCTTTTGTCTCATATCTGTCTCACGAAGCCAGTGTTGGTCTCTATTTTCCCGCGTGAGCATGCAGCTTTGCAGGATGTTCTAACCGTTGGCACTGAAACCTTGATAGTGAAAGAATGCCTAGTCCGTAACCAATAAGCTAGTTTAGTTGTTGCAAGTGTGGTGCCACGGTAATCATGAGTGCTCCCAAGCCTCGCTTACATCTTTATACTGTTTTTTTTTTTTTTTTGCTTAGATGTTTGCCTCACTAGTTTCTACTGGCGGAGGCGCGCCATTTTCCACCCCAGACCGTAGTCAATTGGGCGATATCAGGACGCATAAACCAGTGCTTGGATGCATGTGTGCATCTGTATGTACCTATGCTAGGTTTGTGCGCCCTCAGAAGCTAGCCCAACCAAAGTGCTATGGAAGGGCTTTACCACGAGGGCGCGTGTGAAAGTTGTGCAAGGGTGTGACTGTAGGACAGAGTCAAATGAAACCATCTTTATACTGTCTGGTCGACGTGACATTTATAAGGGAGGCTGGGATCAAAGGTTACTCCGAGGTATCTCAACCTCTCCCACCTGTCAATGGCATATCCATCAATGGTAACATTCGGGAAGTCAGCCTTCAATACGGAGTTGTTTAAGGAACACCATATCTTGGAGGTCTTGTTGGGATTGATGTGAGAACTTGAATGGAGGCACCCTGCAAGGTCTTCTGGGTGTCTGTGACCGTCTCATGCAAATCGTGGCCAATCCTGTATGTCAGGGTATCATCTACAAATGTTAGTGTTCCCCTTCGCCTTTGGGTTCAATGTCGGTCAGATTTATTGTCTAGATTCGCTGATTGTTTAGATTCACTGATTGTTTAGATTCACTGATTGTTTAGATTCACTGATTGTTTAGATTCGCTGATTGTTTAGATTCACTGATTGTTTAGATTCATTGATTGCTTAGATGTTAAACTGGACGGGTGAGAGTGGAGAACCGTGCAACAGTTCTGGACATAATCACATCAGATCTTATGTCCATGATCCAAAGCGGTGTGAAACTCTTATTTCCTTCAGAGCAGCAGATATCCAACTCACCATCCATGGGTCGATTCCACCCTGCTTTAAACAATGCACGAGAATCCCAAAATCTACCTAGTTAAATATATCCTCGAAGTATAGAGCAACTGCGACTGTTTCCTGCCTGGACTTAAAGTCCTCATACACATCATGTGTGAATGCCCCAGCATTATTCCAGTTCTCTTTCGTTGGTCTGTAACTGCCTGTCAATGGTGTAATGTAGAATGTGATCACGTTCTAAATTTGGCATTATTTTTCTTGTGACTATTTTCTCGGGTATTTTGCCATAGTTGTTCTGTAGATGAATTATTCTCTCTCTCCTAAGGATCGTGGAATCCATGCCAGATTTAGGGAGTAGACACAGGTAGCTATGGAGCCAGTCTTGAGAAACTGATGCCTTCTCTATGCTGGTACTGAAATCATTCACAACATTTCTGATCTCTATTTCACCAGCTGCTTGATGTGACAATACTGTGCACTGTTTGTTCGTGATGGCGCACATAATATGTGTCTCCTCTTCTTCAGTTATCAAGTTTACATAGATATATTTCTTGATGGCAGTGTCCAGAACATGTTTCCTTATTTCTAGATGCACAACTATATCCACTTTGCTTCTCTGGACAACACATCGATTACTCAATCCAAGACTGTTTTCTTGGCATGTCGTCATGGCATCTCTGTGGAGTCCTGAATTGTAGGAACCAGTTGGCATGAATTCTTTCCATTCATCATTCGATGCATGTGTCGTGTTATCAAATCTTCCCACCTATCATTTCTCGATTGTATCGCTAAGGCTTCAGACCAATTAACGGCTCTGCGTTTTTTTTTCTTCAATTTCATCTGAATAACCTCGTTGTAATTTTTAGGCTGCCCATATCCGGCATCTTTTATTGCCCCCTCATTGTCTTCCCATGTCCGTTCTACCGGTTGACCACGCACTGGTGGTTGGACAAAATGAGGATCTAGTGGTCTTGCGCCCAATTGTCTGGTACAGTCCACGTAAAGCATTAACAAGGCCATGCCAATATACCTGAAAAACTGTCTAGGTTTCCTGTATTTGGTTAGGTTTTTGTTTTCTCACGTTAAGGGCGACACATGGTATGTGGTCACTATTCTGGGCGACACATGGTATGCGGTCACTTTCCTGGGCTACACGTGGTATGCGGTCACTATCCTGGGCTACACATGGTATGCGGTCACTATCCTGGGCTACACATGGTATGCGGTCACTATACTGGGCTACACATGGTATGCGGTCACTATCCTGGGCTACACATGATATGCGGTCACTATCCTGGGCTACACATGGTATGCGGTCACTATCCTGGGCTACACATGGTATGCGGTCGCTATCTTGGGCGACACATGGTATGCGGTCACTATCTTGGGCGACACATGGTATGCGGTCGCTATCTTGGGCGACACATGGTATGCGGTCGCTATCTTGGGCGACACATGGTATGCGGTCGCTATCTTGGGCGACACATGGTATGCGGTCGCTATCTTGGGCGACACATGGTATGCGGTCACTATCCTGTGCACTCAATACATTGCAGTGTTCGGAGGGAGCAATATCGCTGGATATCAGTGTCAGGTCGATGGCTCCATCTGCATCCCCAGGCAGAGATGCCAATCTTTGATGGACGTCCGTCATTCACGACTGTGAAGTTTATGTCGAGTAGTGCTTGGCTGGCAGTGATTCCCTTCCTACTTTCAGTGGCATGCTCCTACTCCTTCGATCTAGCGTTATAATCACCGTCAATGAGACACTTTTTTGTTCAAACGACAATTCCGCCAAACAAATTGCACTTTCTCTTATCAATTATTCGATTGACGTGTGCATACAGGTTACACATTCTCCACTCTTCGTTATTGATTGTCACTTCAATCCCCTGTTGTTTGACATCCTCAATTTTACTGGCACTAATCTATCCACGTGTGTGAATGGACAACACCTGTGTCCTGGACATTTTTTGGTAACATATACCTTTAATCATGTCTCGTGGATTACTGAGATGTCTAAGTCATAGAACATTTTCATTGTAGAATGGCTTCACGTTGACTAGTGGTGCTCCAGATAAGCATATTTTCAAAGCCATGCTTGTATGTTTTGCTTCTGCCTGTTTTTTCCGCACAGTATTTCTTTTTCTATCCACCACACCACCCCTGTTTCTCTCCTCTGCCTCTCTTGTATCCACTTTTCTTGATGCTATCTATTTAGACATAGACGTCGGAGCACGATCTCAGTAGCTCTAATATTTACTTATTTACGGTGTGGGCTAGTGGGTTAGTGGCACGGCTCACAAGTCGAAGGTGCTGGGTTCGATCCCCATCACAGACCAGAACCGATGTATTACCATTACTGCTGGTACTGCTGTAGCTACTAATAGAGATAAGTCAAGATCCCGTGTGCGCGCCGTGTAGCACATTGGGTCTTAGGCTGAGTTTTCCTTAACCAATGGTACACTAGGTGTGATGTGGTCAAGATGACGTGGACTTGCTGTTACTTCCTAGACAGGTTCCGGCAGGACATCTTTGAGGTTGAAAAGATGTGAACCCGTTTGGGATGGAAATAATATCATGCAACCGTTGGGATCGAACCTAGACGGCTTGATATGACATTCTTTCTGGCAAACCTCTAGATAACAGGATAGAAAAGGAATGACTAAGATGGTTGCCTCGGGTGCTGGGGGTAGCAGGTTCACGTCACAATGAAGACCGGGATGTTTTCACCTGAACATCCGGTAATAAATTTTCTCTGACCTCTGAGTAGTGAGATCAGACACCCGTGCGCAGTGTCCCGCATGTTAAAAGCCCAATTGGCAGTTGGAAAAAGAAAAGAGTAGGCTTAACGGCTTGGTCAAAAGTTAAAAATCTGCTCAAATTATTCTAGGGATTCTCGCCCCACAGAGAATGTGTCACAAAGAGGGGGCTGTGTGGCTATAATATCAGATCTTCGTTATGTGTTTAGCGGAGCGACATAGAAGGCGCTTGACAGGCTATGGGTCTACCTTGTTCTAATCTACGCTTCTACCACCCCAGCTCTACATATAGGTCATCGTATATTCCATGGGATACCAACCTATCGGTTGGTAACAGATACTGGGATTGATTGACCTGACAAGTCACCAGCGTATTTACGCCAACCAAAAAAAAAAATATGAAACAAAGGAGGTCACACCTCATCACACGTCTAACGATACAAGTGGACTGAAGATATATATATATATATATATATATATCATTATACACGGCATATTGTCTGTTCATGCTATGTTGTACGCCTGTAGTATCTCTCCCTCCCTCTTCCCCTCCTCCTAGTCGGCTGTCATCTATCCTTTCTTATGCGGAGACTTTCAATCGAGTGCTGAGATATACTGCCATTTTTTCTGTTTATGTGCACATCGTGTTCACAGGACCTCAGATTTTTTCGATCGTATACAAAAGGACTCGTCGCCAGATTTACTCTCCCTTGAAATCAGAGGACGCATAGAACATGTGGTATTGGAACACCCACGGTTTCGAGCGATTGTTCCATGAGAGACCTCAGCTAGCGACTGCCGAGCGCTCGTTCCTGGAGAGACTATAGCTAGCGATCGCCGAGCACTCGTTCCTGGAGAGACCTCAGCTAGCGATCGCTGCGCTCTCGTTCCTGAGTGACCTTAGCTAGCGAACAGCGAGCGCTGGTTCTTTATATGCGAGTGCCCAAGCTGTCCGTTTTAGGGACCCTGCGCGCTCGTTCCTTCAGAGGAGAGTGCCTTAGTTTTAGTGATCTCGCGCACCTGTTTCTTGAGAGGCGAATGTTTCAGTTTTGGTGACCGCGCGCACACGATCCTTGATAGGCGAATGCCTTAGACCTCATTTTAGTGACCCCGCGCACACGTTCCTTGATAGGCGAATGCCTTAGACCTTAGTTTTAGTGACCCCAGCGCGTTTTCACTTTTACGTTTTACAATTGCCCTTAAATGACGATTGAAGAATGGGACGTTGCGGTAGTAACCGGGCGTAGTGACAAGCACACAACTCGCGTATCAAGCCTGTTGTATACATCATATATTAATTACGATGCCAGAAGGGGGTAGCGACGTCTGGGCTGGACGTCCCACTCGTTAAAGGAAAGCGAAGTGTCTGTTAGAGCCTCTTCTTTCCAGGTGTAGAGATTGCCGCTGGATTCACTGTTTGGCTTGCCGGGCAGGAGTTTACAAACCAATGGCCTCTTCTACATTATTGTGTCACCAGCAGCACCTTCACGATCCCCTGTTTCTTACAGAGCCTGCTGCGGGGCGCGACCGAGTAGCCGGCGGTATAACTGGGCGGGTAGATTTGGCCCATTAGCCTTGGTTGGCAACCAATGAAAGAGAAGGTTAAGTCTGACTCTAAACCCGGGTAGACTAAGATCGTTCGTCTGTTCAGGCAGTTCGCCTAGGAGAGTAAGCACTCTAACTTTAAGCCCACAAGTGCCAGGGAGTGCTAGCTAGTCCTGTGACGATGAGAGTATCGACGGATGTCTCGAGTAACTAGCATCTAGGTGCAACGACTCCACTGCCTTGTGGAAACCTCGGGAGTAAACCCAGACAGGCAATCCTGAGGGGCAGCACCTAAGGCAAATGGTATAAAAATTGCAAAATCATTCCGGCAGCTCATGCAGCGGAGATGGTGCCAAATTGTCATGCTTTGCATTTCTTTGGATTACACCAGCGAGGCCGAGAAAGGGATCTTGCAGTTTGGGCAGCCCAGGGTCTCCATATTCAGCGTCCAGGCTTGCGCACTGCAGAGGCTACTCCAGCCTCGCTCTTGAGTGAGGATACACAACACGGAAGCTGGCAGTCTACGGGTTATGTCCCATCCGATTGGGGTGGGGACGGGGCGCCACGGGTCAGCTTCGACTGTGGGAGGGATCATCGCATCCCATTAGTTGACTACCGCCCGCCTCAGCCGGGCAGCCCCCAGTCAGTAGGGTGTCGACTCGCTAGCCGGGCAGCCCCCGGTCAGTAGGGTGTCGACTCGCCAGCCGGGCAGCCCCCAGTCAGTAGGGTGTTGACTCGCCAGCCGGGCAGCCCCCAGTCAGTAGGGTGTCGACTCGCCAGCCGGGCAGCCCCCAGTCAATAGGGTGTCGACTCGCCAGCCAGGCAGCCTCCAGTCAGTAAGGTGTCGACTCGCCAGCCGGGTAGCCCCCAGTCTGTAGGGTTGTCTACTCGCCCCATGCCTGGAGCTTGGTGCATGCATGACAAGTGGATGTTAATTTTCCACCAAACAAAATCAACAATAAAAAAGAAGACTCCAGCTCTTCAATTTGCAAGCTGGGACGTGATGATCTTCCAGAGGTTGGAGATGCCAAGAAAACAGCCATCATTGATAAGGAGCTCTCTAGATTGAATGTGGACATATCTGCCCGACAGGAGACCAGACTTGCCTCTAGTGGCTCACTAAGGGAGAAAAACTGCACTTTTTTCTGGATGGGTCGGGAACCTGAGGAATCTCTACAGTATGGTGTTGGTTGTGCTATTAAAAACAACACACTTATGTCCTGAGTCGATCCTCCTTCAGAGGGCTCTGAGAGGTTACAGGCCATTCGCCTCACCACTGTTAATATCCTTAGCGTCTATGCCTCAACCCTGACATCTCCTGACTAAGCGAAGGATCAATTATATTGACAGCTGTAGGAAATGATCAAGAGTAGCCCCATGGAACAAGCACTAATCTATATCGGCGACTTTAATACTAGAGTAGGTGGGGACCACATTTCATGGCCAACCTGCCTTGGACATCATGGTATTGGCAGGGTAAAGGAAAATGGTGAGGAGAGGGTCCTGGAGTTGTGCACTTAACAAGATCTGTGTATCACAAATACTTTCTTAAAGAGCAGGCCGCAATTTAAGTATCCTGGAAACACCCAAGGTCACATCGATGGCATCAAATCGACTTGATTGTCACCAGACGTTCAGTTCTAAACATGGTCCTCTCCACTAGAAGCTATCACAGTGGAGACTGCGACTCTAACCATGCTCTTGTATGTAGCAGGGTACGCTTGCAGCTTCGCACAATATGCCGCTCCAAACTGATGGGGCATCCCCGCATCATCAACACTGCGCAGATGGTGATTAGTTTCAAGGCGTAGAGGTCTGTGTCTGACCTGAATCTTGCTCTTCATAGAGGATCTGAGTGTGACGCCACTGGTAAGTGAAACGTTATGAAAGGTGTCATCTATAACACAGCATTAGCTAAGTTTGGCATGATGGAACGGGCCAATCACGACTGGTTCAATGCACATATGGCAAGAATGGAACCCGTAATTACAGCCAAACGAGAAGCTTTCATCAGTTATCAAAAATGCCCAAATGAGATAAATTTGCTTCCCCCACCCCCCTCTCAGGAGGGCCCGAGGCACCAATCAACGAACCGCTGGACAATGCGCGAATGAGTACTGGTAGAAACTGTGATAAGGATTTCAGTTAAATACAGAGACAGGAAATATCCAGGGCATGTATAGGGGCACAAAGATAGCACTGGGCCCTACTGCGAGAGGTGCTTCCCCCTGAAACCTCTGACAGGTGTGAGAATTATGGACCGTGACCATCAGATGACCAGATGGGTGGACCACTCTCGGGAAATGGTGGTCACTGATGAGGCCTTGTGCAGGCTACAGGTCCTACTCTGGATGAGCTTGCTAAGGCTATCAACTTACCTCTCAAATAGCAAAGCACCAGGGGAAGAAGGTATCCCACCCGAAGCCCGAAATCAGCACTAGCTCAGCCCATGTTTGATCTTCTGTCTCTGCTGGGAGGAAGGTGCAGTCCCCCAAGATATGTGTGACGCCATTATTGTGACTATTAACATATACAAAAGTGACGGCGGGGACTGCAGTAATTATAGAGGGATCTCGCTCCTGAGCGCTGTAGGCAAAACTTACTCCCGCATGCTACTAAACAGGTTGAGACTGCTCGCGGACAGGGTGTACCCAGAATCTCATTGTGACTTTGGAGTAGGTAGATCAACAACGGATATGATTTTCTCGCTTCGCCAAACCCAAGAGAAGTGCAGAGAACAAGACCAGCCTCTCGTTATGATGTTTCTAGACCTCACCAAGGCCTTCGACTTGGTCAGTAGAAAGGGTCTATTCGAACTCCTCGAGAAGATCGACTGCCCACCAAAACTGCGTAGCATGGTAACTTTTTCTGATATGAAGGGCTAATTTTTTTACAACGGATCATCTTCAAACTCTTTTCCCATCTAGAGTGGAGTGAAGCAGGTGTGTTCGCGCATACCCTCTTCAGGACCTTCTTATACATGCTTCTATCGCACGCTTATGACACGTCCGTGAACGGTGTTTATCTGCACACCAGGTCAGATGGGCAGCTGTTTAACCTGTCCTCACTGCTTGAGGGGACCAAGATGAGGGCGGTGCTCATTAGGGAGATGCTATTTGCGGAGGATACAGTTCTAGTGACAAATAGTGAGGAGGCCCTACAGAGACTGGGATACAAATTTGCCGATGGATGGAAGCAGTTTGGGCTCACCATAAGCCTGGAAAAGACAAAGGTCTGCGCACAGGGCAATACCACTATGGTAGTATAAACGGATCCAATTATGTATCAGAGCTGCGCACGTCCACGCAACCTATAGCGCCTGCTACCTATAATAATCATAGAGCTGGATGGGTGATGCTGCCACATAATGACACTTATAGAAACTAGCAACTACATTTTTGAGCTATCCTGTATACGTTTGTAACTACTTATTAACTTACTCTCGAACATTACGGACCTTCAGTTCATCTCGGCAGTAGCAGTTGCTCATTCCTTTTCTTCTTCTTCCTCTGCTTTGTCTTCTTTTTCTTCTGATTATTATTTTTAAAATTATTATTATTATTATTATTATTATTATTATGTGTCCATCCCGAAAATGACGTATGTGATGTGTCGTAGTTTACAGCGAGGCCGCGATATCTGCACATCTCGAACCGACATGGATTAATACATCACGGTATTATTGGATTGAGGCAGTAATAAGCGAAGAGGATTATCGATTTGGATATAAAACAAAAGATAATTAAAACATGGCAAAAGTGGAAAACCAGGGAATGCGAAATAGCTCGGGAGTTGGCCATGTCGCACTGGACAGTCACGACCATCCTTACAAAAAAATTAAACAATTCTACAAGTTGTTCAAGTATCGGCCTCACTGAAAGCTACAAGTCTTGCGAAAATGTGAAAGGGACATATATTAGAAATGGAAAAAAATGTCTAATGAGATAGACTGAGGACCAAACACAGAAGTGAATCCTCTCAGCACTTTGATGATCTCTGGTAAGGAACGCATTTGTTCTAAATTCCTAAAGACAAAAAAACATGACTAGACTATAACATGGAAATTTGTGCTAGAGGGTGACTCGAGTGCTTCAACAAGGCTTTTCACTGCATAATGTGAAAGTGAATGGTGAGGATATTGAAGAACTTCTAGCAGGAGAACCTGTGGAACTAACTAATGAAGAGTTACTGGAGCTAGAACAAGAGAGAACAGCTGAATAAGACACACAGGAAAATGAAACTGATGTAGAAGAAGAGGGGCAGGTGTAGTAGAGGTTCGCTGTTAATGAGTGAGCAAAATTCTTTGCAGACCTTAACTGCTTGCTGAAGAGTGTTGAGGAGAAAGGCTCAAGCACTCACCGACTTTCAATGATACAACGAACGCTTTAGCCGTGTTCGCTCCATGCACAGAAACGTATGAAGAGAATAGAAGAGAAACAACACTTGATGAATTCTGCTTACTTAAATTGCATGGGATGTAGGTTAAGAAACTATTTTACACTAAGACTGTGTTTACTTGTCCACGGGTAGTTAGGGAACACAGACAAAGATAAATAAACTCTGCCAACTTTCCGAACAGATGGACATGTAGATAAACGCTTCGAAAACAAACGATCCTGGTTCTTTCAAACAAAATCACTTAAATCAGACTTAATTGAAATATATTACAGAAGCTAGAATATTTCTTCTACTTAGGTCGGAGGTCGGGGATACAGCAGCTCAAATCTTCATTCGATTCGACTTGACCTCATTTGCATTTAACAGATTAACAAGTATCTGGAAGTCAAAAAGACCAGGCAATTACATCAAACTCCAACACAATATTAGTATTAACATGTAGATGCGAAAGCTGAAAAATGACCAATACTCTTTAAAAAGGGCTGAATCCATTTGAAAATAAATGTCTTTACAATTAAAGACCAAACATCTTTTCGCATGTTTCAACAATCAAAGGGCAAAAATGAGTGGGTGTATATTGGGTATAGCATTAGAATGAACAGCAGCTGACTTTGTCCAAACGATTAACTAGAGACCAAGTGGCCCCAGAAAGGAGTAGGTCAGGAGAGACCAAGTGGCTCCAGAAAGAGTAGGTCAGGAGAGACCAAGTGGCTCCAGAAAGAGTAGGTCAGGAGAGACCAAGTGGCTCCAGAAAGAGTAGGTCAGGAGAGACCAAGTGGCTCCAGAAAGAGTAGGTCAGGAGAGACCAAGTGGCTCCAGAAAGAGTAGGTCAGGAGAGACCAAGTGGCTCCAGAAAGAGTAGGTCAGGAGAGACCAAGTGGCTCCAGAAAGAATAGTATGTCAGGAGAGACCAAGTGGCTCCAGAAAGAGTAGGTCAGGAGATACCAAGTGGCTCCAGAAAGAGTGAGTCAGGAGAGACCAAGTGGCTCCAGAAAGAATAGTAGGTCTGGAGAGACCAAGTGGCTCCAGAATAAGAGTAGACCAGGAGAGACCAAGTGGCTCCAGAAAGAATAGTAGGTCAGGAGAGACCAAGTGGCTCCAGAAAGAATAGTAGGTCAGGAGAGACCAAGTGGCGCCAGAAAGAATAGTAGGTCAGGAGAGACCAAGTGGCGCCAGAAAGAGTAGGTCAGGAGAGACCAAGTGGCTCCAGAAAGAGTAGGACAGGAGAGACCAAGTGGTTAAAGAAAAAGTAGGTCAGGAGAGACTAAGTGCCTCCAGAAAGAGTAGGTCAGGAGAGACCAAGTGGCTCCAGAATAAGAGTAGACCAGGAGAGACCAAGTGGCTCAAGAAAGGCAAAGGCCATGTGAGACCAAGTATCACCAGAAATAGAAGTAGCTCAAGAGAGACCAAATGGCACCATAAAGAGGAGTAGCCTAAGAGAGACCAAGTGGCTCAACAAAGGAGTAGGCCGAGAGAGATCAAGTGGCTGAAGAAAGGAGTAGGCCAGAAGAGACCTAGTGGCTCAAGAAAGGAGTAGGCCAGAAGAGACCTAGTGGCTCAAGAAAGGAGTAGGCCAGAAGAGACCAAGTGGCCCAAGAAAGGAGTAGGCCAGAAGAGACCAAGTGGCCCAAGAAAGGGGTAGGCCAGAAGAGACCAAGTGGCCCAAGAAAGGAGTAGGCCAGAAGAGACCAAGTGGCCCAAGAAAGGGGTAGGCCAGAAGAGACCAAGTGGCCCAAGAAAGGGGTAGGCCAGAAGAGACCAAGTGGCCCAAGAAAGGAGTAGGCCAGAAGAGACCAAGTGGCTCAAGAAAGGAGTAGGCCAAAAGAGACCAAGTGGCTCAAGAAAGGAATAGGCCAGAAGAGACCAAGTGGCCCAAGAAAGGAGTAGGCCAGAAGAGACCAAGTGGCCCAAGAAAGGAGTAGGCCAGAAGAGACCAAGTGGCCCAAGAAAGGAGTAGGCCAGAAGAGATCAAGTGGCTCAAGAAAGGAGTAGGCCAGAAGAGACCAAGTGGCCCAAGAAAGGAGTAGGCCAGAAGAGATCAAGTGGCTCAAGAAAGGAGTAGGCCGAGAGAGATCAAGTGGCTCAAGAAAGGAGTAGGCCAGAAGAGACCAAGTGGCTCAAGAAAGGAGTAGGCCGAGAGAGATCAAGTGGCCCAAGAAAGGAGTAGGCCAGAAGAGATCAAGTGGCACCAGAAAGAGGAGTAAACCAGGACATATCAAATAGCATCAGAAAGGATGGTAGGTCAAGAGAGACACCTCGATGGACAACTAACATGTAGAACACTTTGCTGGGTCTCAAAAACAAACAAGGACCACAAGGAGTGGTATCAGACTGACGTTCATGGAGAACACTGCTTTCTAACTTATAGACAGACAGACAGACATACAGGCAGGCAGGCAGATAGATAGATCGATAGACAAATAGATAGATAGATAGATAGATAGATAGATAGATAGATAGATGGATAGATAGATAGATAGATAGATAGATAGATAGATAGATATATATATATATATATATATATATATATATATATATATAGATAGATAGATAGATAGATAGATAGATAGATAGATAGATAGATAGATAGATAGATAGATAGATAGATAGATAGATAGATAGATAGATAGATAGATAGATAGATAGATAGATAGATAGAAGGGCATTTGTGACTTTGGTCAGGTATGATACGCAAGCCATTGTAACCAACAAACAGTAATATTATGAGGAAAAGATAACGCAAACCCACATAACATTTATTTACTGCAACCCCGATCGAAGATCTGTGTGGTGGCACCAACTTTAGACTACTCCGGAGCCTGGGCACTCCACAATCTGCTCTCCTGCATAATATGCAGGACAGTACCAGCCGGCCCAGACAATATTGAAAGTGTTCCGCTTCTTATCGTAACGATTTTTGAAACACCACAGCGGCAAAGAATGGCTTGGGATCCAGGATTGAGTCGAATAAGTAAAATTTATGACATCATACGACCTTCAACCATATATGTGCCCCCATCTTAACAGTTGCAAAGAAATGCATCCCCATAGGGCAGGAAATATAAGCCTTACTGGAACGCATAGTTGTTTCCGGTTATCCAAAGAGAGAAAGAGTGGCCAGGAATAATGTAATACAACTACCAAATAACTTAAATATAACAGCGTTCAATAAATGGACGTCAAAAGTAAGGTATATCACTAACGAAAGCAATCGGGAGACGGAGAGAACATTGCAACAATCTGACTGTAACAAAAGAAAGCAATCAGACAAGGAGACTGCCGAACAACCTTGAAGGGAGCAAGAGAAAGTCAAACCCAACATCTCTGACTCGAGAAATTGGGGAGGAAATAGTGTCACACACCAAGAAAGCTGAAATTTAAATCAAATTTTACAAATTTTTTGTAAAAGACTCCCCTCAATCAATCAAGAAGTACTTAATTCGTTAACGTCGTAGGAAATGCCATGCTGGAAACATCAGCACAAAAAGTCCTCCATTGTTCTCTATCCTCAGCTATGCGAACGAGTGTGGACAAATCATGCCTGGTCTGTCAAACCCAACGTCACGGGATGTGAACCTGGAATCAATCTTAGAACACCTAGGTTACACGCTCTCAACCATCATTGTTTAGGAAACCACGACGGCATATGCCCGGATAGAGGATTCATCTACAGTAGACTAATGTAATGGTCAATTTGTTCTTAACATGAAGCGAAAGTGCCAACCACCATCCCCCTCTTGCTCACTCTTGCTTGTTAGATAGTTGGTTTCTTTCCCCTTATGCCATTGAGCGCCTTTGTGGAGCTTAAGTCGTCTGTCCTACGCCAAGTGCGTTGCGTCGATCAGTGTGAGCTCGTGTATTTGCACAATCACTCTAATGACATCTATCCACCTGCCTCGCGGTTACCTCTTGCCCTTTAGCCAGATCTACCAGCGTTGTAAGCCATTAGTAGGACCTGATGAGGGTGCATTCTCATGAGATGACCAAACCAGTGTATTTTGTGCCTCAAAATGTATTCTGAACAAGACGTAGTGCCGACCATTTTTTCAATGTCGTTTCGCATTCTGTTTCCCGGTAACACCGATGACCCTCCACAAACACTCAATTTCACGTCGAAATTCTGCTCCCACGCGATTGGACATAGTCCATGTTTGGCCCTGGTAGCACAGAGTCTGCATAAATATACTGTTTATCAGCTGCTGATATGTTGCCAACCTAATGCCCAGGTGCCTACGCAGTGGTGAAAGCTGATAAGTTATTGCAGATGCTTTCTGACACATCGTCTCCATTTCCCTGTCGATCCTGCCGTATTTCGAAGGAATACTGCCCAAATACTTGCATGTATAGGCCTGTTGAGGAGCAATTTCATTGACACTTATGTTGTGTGGCCCAGGTGTTCTGCTGATCCTCTTGCTTGTGTCCGGCGTAATTAATCAGCTTAGTGGCGTGCTTATGAGAAGCAAACACATTTAACAAATTCGTGCTGACATTTGATGATTGGGCCGTTAAAGGCAACACACAGTACAAACGTATTCTGGTTTTTTTTGGTTTTTTTATTTTATTTTTGACGAAACAAGTCCAACACGAAACTATTTTTGAAAAAAAAAAATCCATTTAGCAGTGACGTTGAACTCCAAAAAAGTTCATTGGTGTGGCCTAACGGAACGTTTTGTTTTCTTAGCCACGGCCTCTGTCGCGCGCTGACTGGTGTTATTACGCTCCAGCTCGGCTCCTTCCACTGGCCTGCTACTTCCCTGGGTGACGACGTTGTTTAATCTGGCGGGACGAAATAATATGGTACGGTACCTGGCTGTTTATATAGAATGGAAGAAAGGGTGGGAGAAGGGGGTGCTGTTTGAAAGGAAGGGTAGCCAGCTACACCGCGGCACGCGAACTACATGCGGCCCTTTGACGTATTTTGTGCAGCCCACAAAAATATGTTGGCTGAGTTTTTTTATGCGCACATTTCCTATAACTATTTACATAATATTGTGAAACTTTGGGTACTAGCGTCTTATTTCACCCCAAATAGAGTTCCATATGTTTCCAATCTTACGTAACCGGACATTCCATTTCGGGTTAAGGGGAGAACAGGCCAATACAATTATATTTTAAATAAATAATTAAAGACTTAGATAGAAATAGAAGTGTAGAATATACAGTTATATCAAATTTTGCGAACGGTTAGGGTTTAGGATAGGGTTATAGTTGGAGTTAGTTACTTGGTTGTTATTACATCGTCAGACAACACGGATAATGCCTTGCTGCTGCAGAACCAACATTGACGGATTCCAGACATTCTTGGATTAGACGGCAGTAAGAGGTGGAGGCAAATATTCTCTTCTATTATCGCAGAATGTTTGACACCCCCAACATTTAAAAAGTGGACTATTATGTGACGTTTCTACCGCAAATTTGGGGCTAAAATAGATGTTGTGTTTGTTTGTGGTGAATTAAGACAAGTACCAAACTTTTACAAAATTTGTATAGATATTTTGTTGCTCATTATCGAATTTGCACAGTGTAAAACAATAGTTATTTATTATTTTTGAACCGTTTGATATATGGGGTGTAATTTCCGCCCTATTCTTTGATTCTGTGACGTGGAGAACAAGGAAGATGAAAACGTGAAAGGTTCAGGCTCTCATCAACTGGCGTCTAAGTAGAATAGCGAGATTTGAATGGTGTGTCCCTGATCTAAAACTGAGGTGAAGGGCCGGACTAGCATCTGCTAGAAGCCCTTCACGTAAAGAGAAGTTGTCGGTGCTCGAGAAGCCATACATTAATGAGACCAGATGTTAGCCTTGTAATGCATTCTGTGTTCTGGAATCCTCAGAGCAAGAGACGTAAAGATAGACCTAACCACACAACTGACATAGAGACGAATATAAAACATAGAGGAAAAACATCAACTGAGAAAGAATGGCACAGGACCGCAGTACTTGGTGTGTGTGTGTATGTGTATGTGTGTGTGTGTGTGTGTGTGTGTTGATGACTTATGTTCTCCAGAGATAAAAAATTTTTTTGATTGATTCATTGTTGAAACTAATACAAATAAACAGTTTAAAAACTGCATTTATGACCAATATTTCTTAATAACACATGAAGCTGAAAGTGTGATTGATTGTTACAATTGTACATCGTTCCACCAATTACAGTTACATTTTGTATGGTTACTTTTTTTACCACGAGAACATTACTTGCTACATGATAGTTGAGCACCCAGGCCCCTTCCCTTGTAAAGAAAATGAAAATTGCATTTGGCTTTATTTTATAATGGCAGCATCAATAAAAAAGATCTTTGATCCAATGACCTAGTTTACCTGGAGGTGTAATGCGCAGACCGTCTGTGTACGAGATTCCTTGCAGCATGCTCTGCATCGCCATCTTGACACAGAAGACTTGCTTCTGTCTTGAATGAATGAGAGCAATAAACGGAGAGTTTAAAAGTGAGGAGATGGACAGGGAGTAGGCAGGATAAACGCAGAGATAGATGGGGAATGTGTAGGTTGAAAGGCGGAGAGATGGACGGATTGATGGTGAAGAGTTTGAGGGAGAAGAATTTGAAAGTAAGAAAAGTTGGGCGGATGATGAGTTGGGTGACGTGGAGGTAGGGGTGGTTAGGGTATAGACGGGTTGAGGAATGAGGAAATGGGCGGGAAGTAGGCAATTTGGTGGAATAAATTAATGGGGATGGGGAGATGGCACTGTTAAGAGGAGGAATAGATGGACGGCGACGAGGTTTGAAGTGGAAGAGATTGAGATGGATAACGTGATGGGCTTGATGGTGGGGAAGAGATTGAGATGGACAGCGAGATGGGCTTGATGGTGGGGAAGAGATTGAAATGGACAACGTGATGGGCTTGATGGTTGGGAAGAGATTGAAATGGACAACGTGATGGTCTTGATGGTTGGGAAGAGATTGAGATGGGCAGCGAGATGGGCTTGATGGGAAAAAGATTGAGATGGGCAGCGAGATGGGCTTGATGGGAAAGAGATTGAGATGGGCAGCGAGATGGGCTTGATGGGAAAAAGATTGAGATGGGCAGCGAGATGGGCTTGATGGGAAAGAGAATGAGATGGAAAGGTTCGTAGGTGAGAAAAGATGGGCTGAGAAATGGATTAGTTGAGAATGGGGTTAGAGCAGACCGTCATTGCTAGAAATATAGTGTAAAATGTTTAGATACCGAGGAATATGATGATTACAGTAGGGATGTGGGGGTGAAGATAAGAACAAGGAAGGGGTGCTACAAATGTGATGGATTACAGTAGGGATGAGGAGAACTGCAGGGAATGGGTGCTTCAAATGTAATTCTTATATAAAGATACCCGGTAACACCAGGTACTACTGTTAGTATTTTACAAAAATGGTTGTACTAAAATGAGTATCTACCAATATGTAAAGGTGAATTCCAATCTCGTGGCAACTGGTATAACTCTTCATGTACTAAGCCGCAACCTATGTGAGGTGGAGTGGATAGTCCCATTTCTTGCTATTTTCTTTTACCTTCCCCAACTCATACGTCAGGTACCCATTTTACAGCTGGGTCGACTGAAGGAGCAGTCATACTAGACACGAACTACGGCGAGGATTTGTTTTTTTTATCTGTCCGTGAATTCGAATCCTAGCACGCTGTAATCCCATTCTAGCAAGCCAGCTCACTGTTGACGAGGCTACACACGTCATTCCAATAAGTAGGTGAATAGTATTTATTCATGTTTTTCTGGTCTCAAACATTTGAAGTTTAACACACCTGCCAGTTACCTTCAGCAAATTCAGCTATCTCTGTTATTGTTATTGTTCTTGTTGTGGAAGTCTATCTTAGTGCGTCAAGTTAACTTTTGTCGACTTTTCTTTAGTGATACATTACAGTGGCTCTTCTTGCTTCCCAAGATGTAATGAGAAAGGTACCTAAGTCTTCCTGGCTGTATTGCTATACGAGGTTCCTCAGTAAGTTTAAGTACTATCGGGAATTCAGTGTCGATCTGTATTTCGATGACCTAACCGAAGAGAGACATCTTATTTCCAGGAGCACGAACGAGGACGTGTGGAAAGGTCTTGATCAGAATGTTTCATCTGACCCTTATTACTCTCTGCTACCATTGTTTTTAATTGAACCAGTGATATTAGACCGCACGAAGCACACCTGGTGAATAGATGTGCATCTTCGACGAACACTCTCTTCTTCTCACCTGTCCCGCTACCTAGGTGGTCGTAGAAACATCAGATCTCTGTACACGACGAACCGTCTGTCGACACCTTACTCTAACCAATACGTGAGTTTCTGTTTCAATCAGTGTCGTGTCCGTCCATTTGCGAATATCATCAGTCCAACATATCTGAGAACGATCCCTCTTTCTCTTGCCAGTGACTGCGCCTCTGAGTATCACATTGGACAGATCCTGAGAGCGTACCATATAACATAACAACAAAGTGTTCATGATTTTTTACAATCACAGGGAGGTCAGCATGCGGTCTAATAGACTGTCGGACAATTTAGCCGAAATTGACTTTCGTGATTTGATCATGGTCTTCTTCTTCTTCATCGTTAGCTCTCACATAATCGCATATATCGTCCTCATAAATCTGGCGTTCCTTCTCAGGTTTGCCTCGTCGTCATACAGTTTACCTTGCAGTTGAATTGGGGAGAGTCATGTAGTCACTCTGCTCCTCTAGTGGAGCCGACAGACCGGCAGACCATTTTCAACTGTTTGTTTGCTCTCCTGTCTGTGTGTCCCATTTTTAATTTCTTGAATATATAATTTTTCAGCCTGCACTGGCCCATTCGGAGTCTGAATATTGTCACTTGATCTCTGCTTGGCATGGGGTAGTATGTTTCTGCTATATCAGGTTTTGGGTGTCCTCTGGGCCACTTGTTCTTGAAGTTAAATGTTATCATTGTCTTAATCTTTTAATATGTAACTCTTTCGTTAGTTTAAGGTTTGCTACCTCCCTTTTCCTCAGTCTATCCGCCTCCTCATTTTCGTGTATCTTTGATTGTGTGGGGATTCAGTGAACATCTTACACTATGTGGGAATTCAGTGAATATCTTACACTGTGTGGGGATTCACTGAATATCTTATACTGTGTGGGGATTCGGTGAATATCTTACATTGTGTGGGGATTCAGTGAATATCTTATACTGTGTGGGGATTCAGTGAATATCTTACACTGTATGGGGATTCACTGAATATCTTACACTGTGCGGGGATTCAGT
Organism: Ariolimax columbianus; assembly: GCA_036924085.1. NCBI lineage: Eukaryota > Metazoa > Mollusca > Gastropoda > Stylommatophora > Arionidae > Ariolimax > Ariolimax columbianus. The sequence continues at coordinate 10,730,702 of JAVGWX010000002.1, forward strand.
GAACATCTTACATTGTGTGGGGATTCAGTGAACATCTTACACTGAGTGGGGATTCAGTGAACATCTTAAACTGTGTGGGGATTCAGTGAATATCTTACACTGTGCGGGGATTCAGTGAATATCTTACACTGTGCGGGGTTTCAGTGAATATCTTACACTGTGCGAGGATTCAGTGAATATCTTACACTGTGTGGAGATCCACTGAATAGCTTACACTGTGTAGGGATTCAGTGAATATCTTACACTATGCGGAGATCCACTGAATATCTTACAATGTGTAGAGATCCACTGAATATCTTACACTGTGTAGACATCCACTGAATATCGTACACTGTGTGCGGATCAACGGAATATCTTACACTGTGCGGGGATCTACTGAATGTTTACTCTGGTTGAAATGTAGACTTGTATTCACGAATGCCTCAATCAGTCTCTCTATTGCTATCACCAGTCAAGAGAAGAAAAAAAAATGGAAAAAAAAATTAATAATTAGATATGGTCAGATCGGGTGGACTGAGACGAAGACACAAATGAAACCTACGACCTATATACCTTCATGAGGTACAACTAACAAAAACAACAATAAACTAGCGAATCATAGCAGAAGGGAAGAACACATAACAAAGAGATGTCAATATATGAGAAGAAAACTTAACTGTGATAACGTCACATCACTCCCTTTCAGGTCAGGTGCAAGAATCAGAGTGACTGACAGAGGTGAGATAAAGTGGCCAGGAGGGCCTGGGAGGAAGGAAACGACCGGATAAGCCAGTGGCGGCAAAATACGGAAAAGACCAAATGGTGATGTAGGGGGAGGGAAAATAGGAAGGTAAATGGATGGATGACGATATGAGATGAGAATTTAAGAAAAGGTATAGAAGATATTAATGCCATGTGGTTGGAGGCAAGCCATGCTGGAGATCAGTCTGCTATCAAGGCCGAATCGATGACAAAAAGTCACCAGTCAAGAACTACGTGCGTCAAGTAGCGAACACCATCCCATCGGTCAAGGCTTGACTTTGCTCTTCCTTACCATAATAGCAGAATCTGATGGTACTACCAGAACTGTCATCTCAGAGGAGAGAGAACACGATGCCCTATCAGAACTGATATTTCAAGAGGAGAATCTGATGTCATGACTAGAACTGATATCTGAAGAAATGAATCGGATGCCATGACTAGAACTGATATCTCAAGAGAAGAATCGGATGCCATGACTAGAACTGATATCTCAAGAGAAGAATCTGATGCCGTGACCAGAACTGATATCTCAAGAGAAGAATCGGATGCCATGACTAGAACTGATATCTCAAGAGAAGAATCGGATGCCATGACTAGAACTGATATCTGAAGAAATGAATCGGATGCCATGACTAGAACTGATATCTCAAGAGAAGAATCGGATGCCATGACTAGAACTGATATCTCAAGAGAAGAATCTGATGCCGTGACCAGAACTGATATCTCAAGAAGAGAATATGGAGAAGCTTATGCCATGACCAGAACAGACACATCAAAAGTATAACCTTATGCCACGTTCAGAACTACCGTCTCAAGAGTAAAACCTGATGCCACAATCAGAACTTCCGTATAATGAACCCCGAAAGAAGGTCAAATATATGCTGACATAAAGCAATACGCGAAAGAACCATAGAAACGGATATGAAAATTATGAACCAAGGTTGGGAAACTACGAAGGATGACCACAGACCGGGTGAAGTGGAAGTAGTTTGGTGCTGTACTCAACGATACCACCAGACATGGTGGTCACTGATCGTTTGACCGGTCATTGACAAAGGATATAAGATGAAGATAGACATATATGATATAAATCCTAGGTTTCTTGTTTATTCACAAGATTATCTCACATACATTAGACGTTTGGTCTGCATGCATAGTTGTTTACTTAATACCATGAGTTGGAGAGTATTCTACTATACAGGATGTTGAGCGCACTGTTCGATATCTTTCATGTCCTCGGTGTAGCAATTGTTAATATCTCGTCTATGTGCCACCTAGAGCCCATCTTTGAAATCGATTGGATATTCAGACCAGACCTACACTATGCAGACTACGAACAGGCCACTGCAGACCCAAATACCATATGTTACAATAGATACATAACCGGACATTTGTAAGCCTGTCTAGATCTGTTGAAGATGCTGTAGCATAAAGTTTCTACATGATAGGTTAGCCAGCTCTGTGTAAAATCGTCTGTAGTTGCCATCTACGGCATGCTTCGAAGTTTAGCTTTATTATTATTTGCTCCCGTGTTCGTGTAAATGTAACACTCGATCTTGTGCATGATTTAGTCTTGCCAGAGAAATTGTGTCTCAGTATGGACAATTCTTAGTTTTCCCAGAATACCGTCGCAAGCATAATCATTTTTTTTTTAAACATCGAATAGAATTAGGGACGGATTTTCAACAAAGCAGGTCCACTCACAACGTCAGTAAATACCGCACAGTGCGCGGAATAATCTAGGACGCACCAAAGTGGAAGACAAAATACACATGAAACGACGTATATTGAAATTAGGACTGGCTGGAAAATATAGTTATAGATTATCAAAACCGGAAGCAAAAATAAACGAGGTTAGACAGTGAGAGAGAATACGCTGAGAGAGTAAACGTTAGTTTGTAGCCAAGGACTAACTGATTCGCATAGACTGAGTTGCTTTCTCAGTCCACAGAAGAAAGGTAATACAGATTTGTGTCAAAGTAATTAGAACTGCGTAGAGTCATCGTAGATCTCACAGAAGCAGCCAAGATTTTTACAACTACTACCATATAGAATAGTGCAGCTCATCTTCTAGATTTAGATCGGCTAAGATATAACATTGTCGCCAAATTATTAACAATCAGACACGTGGCTGAACTTTACCATTTTATAGTCATCGCAGAGTCATCGTAGATCTGACAGAAGCAGCTTAGATATTTTACATCCACCACGCAGGTCGACAGTCGACGTAGAGGAACAGAGCCAAGAAAGATTCATTAAATTACAGCAGGCCAAGTTCAGAGAGTAGACTGATGACAATAGTTATAGGTTTTGCGGTAGTCATAGTTTTAAGTCACAGATAGTCATAAGATAGGAGCGTGTAGTAAGTTGTGTATGATAGATGAGTTGAAAATAAATTGTAACGTGTAGGAATAAAGAATTTGTTTTTTATTGTTTTGAAATAGTGTTCTTAGTTAATTGAAGTGAGTTTTAGTTGAAGTGATATGTTGAAGAGTGTAGAAGTGGACAGTCAGAGAGGCTTCAGTGAGTCAGAAGAGTAAAACCCCGTTCCATCTGCTACTCCTACATAATTGGAAACATCAATTTAGCAAGTTTTTTTTCTATTCTGTCCGTTCCACTAGAGTAGCAAATGTAAGGATATAGTGTATGCAACCATAGACGTCTAAGACCGACCGACAGGTTTATGAAATAACCAGATGTAATTATTTGAAGGATAAACTGTATGGCGAAGAGAAGCTGAGGGGTACACCATGGTGAGTAGAAAATCTAAGGGTTACACCATGGTGAGGAGAGAAGCTGAGGGGTACACCATGGTGAGGGGAGAAGCTGAGGGGGGGGGGGTACACCATGGTGAGGGGAGAAGCTGAGGGGTACACCATGGTGAGGAGAGAAGCTGAGGGTTACACCATGGTGAGGGGAGAAGCTGAGGGGTACACCATGGTGAGGAGAGAAGCTGTGGGGTACACCATAGTGAGGGGAGAAGCTGAGGGGTACACCATGGTGAGGAGAGAAGCTGAGGGGTACACCATGGTGAGGGGAGAAGCTGAGGGGTACACCATGGTGAGGAGAGAAGCTGAGGGTTACACCAAAGTGAGGAGAGAAGCTGAGGGGGGTACACTATGGTGAGGAGAGAAGTTCAGGGGTACATCATGGTGAGGGGAAAAGCTGAGGGGTACACCATAGTGAGGAGAGAAGCTGAGGAGTAAGGCGTATGATGAGAGGATAAGCTGAGGGGTACACCATAGTGAGGAGAGAAGCTGAGGAGTAAGGCGTATGATGAGGTTTAGGACCAATGAATAAACTGACAGCAGTCAGCGATTAACAGCTGGCTGCTTGAAATTGGGTCAGCGAACCATAGTTTATCTAAACCCGATTCCACCTTTAAATGGCGGCTCTGGAAATAGATCGCATCCACGCTGCCTGGATATAAGAATAGGGTCTTAAAATGCCATGCTGAAACTGGATGAATCAATGCGAACGGTGCAGATATCGCAACCTCGCTGTAAACTGTGGCACAATATCAGAACGTCATTTTCAGGGCTAGCACCGACGAAGAGGAAGCTTATAACGTGTATGTAATAAATAGATGTAGCTATTTAAATGATAAACTGTATTGCAACGAGATAAAGCCTGAGGCAGACCTCCGAGTGTATGAAATGTGGAAGGAATTAGTTGTTATTTGAGAGCAAACAGATAAAGAGAATTGAGAGTCCAAGAGAGCGCGTACTCTCACAAGCGGAAAAGATACAGAGAATGAAGCTGATTTATGGTTTCTCGGAGAAAATTTAAGTTTGAGACGATAAAGAGGAATACGACGTGGTAGACGAGGTCCACCGCGATGCCGTGGATAATTATTTGTATGGTTGAACTGGGTTCAGCCACATGCATGAACTGGTATAGCTTAATTAATACTTAACATATCTCGAATCCCTAGATGGCTGTCGTTTTGGCTCTTAACTCCACAAGGTAGATAATAGGGATATGTGGAATAGCAAAGGGGGAACGAATAGAATGAATGTATATAGTCACCAAATCAAACTGAACGTCCATCTCAGGACGACCGATAACGGAATGATCAAAACCACGGTAATCTAAGTCAGCATAAACAACAACTTCAAGAAGAAAAAGAGAGGCCAATATGAAGATATTGACCCTGAGCTGCCGCAACGCACGAAGTGAAGGTAGTTTTCTGCTGCCCGTGAAAAGACTAATTACCTTCTTCTTCTTATTCCTCCATTTCGTTCTCCCTGAATAGGATGTTTTGTTAATTGTGTCGTAGTTTACAACCAGCCTCCGATATGTATGCTTTTCGGTTTCACACATAATCTTGCAGCACTGCACATATTTAGGACGGGATTACCATCTCTCTTCGATCCCTATTCACTCAGCCAGGACACATAGGTGCAGCCTGTTTTCTGGGCCGTCCATTTGAAGATCAAATATAATCTTGAACAGCTCTGGTTCGCTGACCATGATTCAATGTCAGCAAAGAGTCACAGACTGCTCTCATCGCTTCACTGCGTCATTAGCCCGAGACCAAAGATCTGAGGAAAAAAAAAGATGGACACAGCCATTAAGTCTTCTTTCTTTTAATTCCTGGTAAAACGTATTATACAGTCTTCTGCTCCTATATCATGTATGTTTCTAAAGCTTTCTTTAAAATCTGAAAAGTCACGTCGCCTGTGGTAGACTTTTACAATATGGGATTGGTGGAGCATTCAGTATTATGAGTTTGTGTAGTCTACACTACAAGGGTTAACCTGCACTGTTAGTCGCGCCTCACAAAATGTTATCAGTCTCGATGTGAACACATGTTATTCTCTATCAACACAACAATCTTTAACTCCGCCAGACGATCCTTTGCAAAAAGAGATAGATGGCTAAATAATAAAATCATCAGATAAATGCAGAGTGCATGAGCTGCAACTGTAAGTAACGCAAAGCTGACTGCTAGTGTCAGAGTCAGAAAATCAGAGCTGCCAATTTACCTTTCTGCGTCTCCACTTGGTGATCCTGGATAACAGCCTGCAGTAGAGCAGACTGGTTAAGTTAAGGGATCGAAGATGGAAGGCTAACCTGGTATTTAAAAATGAAATGCTGAAGTCGGATAAGTTGGTCCGAACGGTGCAAATATCGCAGTCAATCTTTAAACTAAGATACATCGCATTCCGTTATCCGGTCTACATTCTGCTACTCGCAAAGCACTTTTCAAGGATTGATAGCGGGCGTTTGAGACCTAAGAAGAAGATAAATTCAAATATTTATATATATATATATGTCTATATGTATGCATGTATGCATGTATGTATGTATGTATGTATGTATGTATGTATGTATGTATGTATGTATGTATTTATGTATGTATGTATGTATGTATGTATATATGTATGTATGGATAAAAAAGAAGCCATGGGTGACCAAAGAAGTTCTGGACCTTTGGGATAGAAGAAGGTCACTTAAAAACCAAAATCATCCCCCTGATGAGGTCGACAGTTACGGTAAGAAAGTGATACGACAAAAGATGAGAGAGGCGAAAGAAGCGTGGATATATGAGTAATGTACAAACATCGAAGATATATTAAACAGAAATGACGCTAAAAGAGCATGCAATATGGTCAAAGAACTGGTAACACCAAGACAAGGCAGGAACTTTATTATTCAGGATAAAAGCAGTAAGTTGCTTATTGAGGACAATGACGTACTGGAACGATGGACGGAGTACCGTTCCGAGTTATACAGCTATGACGAACATAAAGGAATCTGAGAAAAGAATCCTTACAACACCAACAACTATAGAGGATAATCAACTGATAACGAAGGAAGAGGTAGCTGCAGTGGTAAAGACATTGAGAAGCGGGAAGGCGGCCGGCGTGGACAAGATACCAGCAGAGATCTTACAGGCAGGTGGGGAGGTAGTGGTGGAAGGCCTGACACACATCTGCAACACAATATGGGCGGCAGGAAACTGGCCGGACTTATGGACAAAATCAATGGTTATACCGTTACCTAAATCTAGAAACATAAAGCTGTGCCAAAATTACAGAACAACAAGCCTCATCAGCCACCCTAGCAAGGTCATGCTTAGATTAATTCTCAACCGATTGAAACCCGAAGCAGAGAACATCATTGATGAGGAGCAAACAGGGTTCAGGGAGGGAAGAAGCACTACAGAACATATATTTAATTTAAGGTTGTTTAGCGAAAAATATCTAGAACACCAGCAAAAACTGTATCATGTGTTTGTTGATTTTAAGAAGGCGTTCATGGAGTATGGCATAAAGCGCTATAGGCAACCATGAGGATGTATAAAATCAACGGAAATAGTATAAAGGTAATTGAACACCTGTATGACAAGGTGTCCAGCGCAGTTCTTGTGATTGGGAGGCGAAGGTACTGGTTTTGCACATCAGATGGTGTAAGACAGGGTTGTACACTCTCTCTAACTCTTTTCAATATAGTCCTTGAGGGAATTATAAGTGAGGCACTTGGAAGTCATGTTGGTACTGTCAGCGGCCGCAGACAGTGAAGGGTAGCGTGAGATGTGCGGATGGCTTCATGTGTGCCCCAACGACGTCACCGGTTACGGGATGACCTGACCTGACTTGACCTGACCTGACTTGACCTGACCTGACTTGACCTAACCTGACTTGACCTGACCTGATGTATAAAAGATAGAAAGATCCCCAAGCTTATGGTCTGGAGAGTAACGGTGCCGATACAATACGAGCATCAGCAGTTACATTGGGATGTTTGAATGTCTGTACCATGCTGACTGGGCTATCTGACATGATATAAGCGTTGCCAGTAATTAATGACGAACTGAACAGGCTGGATGTGGACATTGCAGCCCTTCAAGAAACTCGGTTAGCGGGCTCGGGATCAATGAGTGGAAAAGAGTACGTAATCTTCCGGCAAGGGAAATACCCCAATGAAGATAGGGCTGTATGCTCTGCAGTAAAAAAAGTCTCTAATACACATTGTTGAGCAAGACGAGAATGGCTTAGAATGCCTGCTCACCCTTCGTCTCCATACAGCAGGAGGTCCAGTCACTCTTGTCAGTGTATAATCACCTATCTTGAAGTCAGATGATGATGATTTATCTGCAAATATTTGAAGTATTCATAGTCAAGAACAGCTTCACTAACAACAAGGTGGTTCCAATGCTAGAGTGGACGTTGGCCTTCACGTCTTGGCCTTCACGTCTTGGCCTTCACGTCTTGGCAAGCATGGAGATGACAACAATTATGAAAATGCCCAGCGGCTCTTAGAGCTCTGTGCCGACCATGGTTTTTTTCTTGGACTACTAATGATTATTTCTCTCGTCTTCGGCCCACCTTTCAAGATTTCAAGTTTGGTCTAAAAATGTGCCTACGATTTGGTAATCAGAGCCACATTATCAACAAACGCCAGCTTCTATATATAAGACTGGCCATTCTCTTCCAGTACCCCGCTGAGTACTATTTGGTGTCTTCGTACAGGCTTTGATAATATCTTTCACGAGCAGCGTGATAAAGTACGGTGATATATTTTGGCCTGTCTACGCCCCCGGTGGTCTTGAGCTCTTCTGGCGTTGGATAGTCGATATACAGGCATCAAATCTTCTGGGGTGGGGTGGGAGGGAGTGGGGGGGGGGAGGCTGAAGTAGGGCTGTTGATTGTTGTAATCTGCTCACATCTGCAATTAAAGAACTGATATTCTGACCTCCATAGGACCTGTAGGAGCAACATTGGATATAGACAATGGTAACATTTTGAAGTCGATAAATGTCCACTGTTTGGATCACGACACTCAACTTGATAAGCCAACAATCCACAGACCGCACAATTTTCAAATCAGATACGTGTCCAGCAAGGTGCTTGAGCTTGAAGTGACAGAGTAGAAGTGTGTACAACCAGAGAAAACAATTATTTACAAAATTAGTATTCAACTCTATGTGATAGAATATGAACACATGTGGGTGTGCACGAAATTCAGAGACGGCGAATTTTACCTGAAGATAACGTAAGTAACAATTTACACCAAGGTCAGGTGAAACACACTGGCCAATACGCCACCTCACGTAAGGGGCAGGTGAAACACACTGGCCAAGACGCCCCCTCACGTTAGGGGCAGGTGAAACACACTGGCCAAGACGCCCCCTCACGTTAGGGGCAGGTGAAACATACTGCTCAAGATACTCCTCACGTTATGGGCATGTGAAAATACTGGTCAAGACACCCCCTCACGTTATGGGCATGTGAAAATACTGGTCAAGACACCCCCTCACGTTATGGGCATGTGAAAATACTGGTCAAGACACCGTCTGACATCCTCATATTTCCCGGAAGTAGATCAGTAGTCGGTCAACGAATTGGTGATTGACAATGTAATCATCGTAGTAGTGAGCTTAGTTAAAAGTCTTGCATTATACTACAGCCAGGAGGACCACACATATATTTACATGCGAGGGCTGCTCATAAAGTAATACTTGATATTTTGTTTCTCAAACTATTTATTCGCATTCTAATAAAATTCACCCCCGCGTATAACTGAACGTTTACTTCACACGTGTTATATGTGCACATAATCTCACTTTGCTTCTATAGCCTCACGCCAGCGCGAAACACGGCAGTTTCATGCTCACTTATAACATGTTCCTTTGACGTATGTGGTCAAGTGTGAGATTTTGAGCAACATCTTGCCCGCACCGTCGAATATTCAGGATTTCAGAAAATCACCACCCCATTTTCTGACTGAAAACTGTTTGGCCAATTGTGCATGGCTGTGCGCGTTGATGTGAAACGATACGAAAAGTGTGACTGATCCTTACGTTTAGTCACTTTACATCGTGAAGGTTTCTAAACCCAGCCTCCAACCGTAATTCTATTGGCTTTTCAACTTATATACACAGCACACACAAACGTTTGTGAATGTCAACTAGACTTTGGTTATTCTACATCATTTCATTGTTTCTAGCGCGTGTCGCCCACAGACGCCATGTTAACGGAGAACTACAGCAGGGCTATCTGCCGAAAAACCGAGATATTGCGCACACGTACGTAGGAAACAATAATATTGCAACTTGAATAATTTCACTTTGCTATGCTTGTTCTGGGATGAGAAAGTAAATGTGGGGCTGTACTTTCTTAATCCTACCTAGTAAATATAATTTATATATATATATATATATATCAGGTCAGGTCATCCCGTAACCGGTAAGGTCGTTGGGGCACACATGAAGACATCCTCACAAACCCACGCCACCCTTCTTTGCCGCTGCCTGTGCCTCTTCTGGTCGGAGATTGGTCCATTCTTTTATGTTTTCCTCCCACCTCTTTTTGTGATGGCCCCTTCGTCGTCTGCCTTGCACCTTTCCATTGACGATAATATTTGCAAGAGCATTTGATCTCGATATGTGACCATGCCAAGCGAGTTTGCCTCTTTTGACAGTTGCCAAGAGGTCTTCAAAAGGCCCTATTGCTGTTGTAATTCTATCTCGTATTTCCTCTTTTGAAACTCGGTCTTTGTACCTGAGGTTGTTTTTTTTTCTTCGTTCGCCTTATTTCTCTAATCCCCAAGGCGGTGTGCGTTGCACTGTGGTTTTTATTTTGCGCCTGTCGGCCCAGTACATCCGACTACAGCATGCATTTTATGTTAGGGTCTGCTTCCTCTTGCATTTACGAAGGGTTTGCTTCCCCGGGGTAACGGCCGGGGCTGTGATGGGGATCGAACCCAGCAGCTTCGGCTTGTGAGCCGTGCCACTTAACCACCAGGCCATGCCGTCCCCTTGTACGTGACGTTTAAAAGTCTTTGGAAACATCTCATCTCCAAGGCCTGTATCCTTCACTGAAGGTCAGCTGTAACTGTCCAGGTCTCATAAGCATAGATGAATATTGACAGGACCAGTGTATGCATTAATATGATTTTCGTGCATAGTGCTAATCGTTTATCTTACCAGATTTTGTTAAGCCGTGCAAGCGCCGCTATTGTCTGTGGTATTCTGGCCAACACCTCACATTTTAATCCTTGATCACTTACAATCGACCCCAGATATTTAAAACGGTCAACCACTTCGAGTTCCTGACCATTAGCTTCTATCCTGCTGTTGAAGTCCTCCGCGTTGTTGGTAATTAATTTTGTCTTTCCAGCGTTTATCTCCATTCCATAGTCAAGAGCTGTTTCATCAAGCCTTCTGACCCATTCCTGGTTCTGCTTCTGAACCCGCCAACCCGTCGATATCATTTGCAAAACTGAAGTTGGTAATCGTTCGACCCCCTATCTTGACAATACCAACGTGACCTCCAAGTGCCTCACTCATAATACCTTCAAGGAATATATTGAAAAGAGTTGGAGAGAGTGTACAACCCTGTCTCACACCAACTGATGTGCGAAACCAGTCTCCTCGCCTCCCATTCACAAGAACTGCGCTGGACGCCTTGTCATACAGGTGTTCAAAGACTTTAATTATATTTCCGTTGATTTTATACGTCCTCATGGTTGCCCATAGCACTTTATACCATACCCTATCAAACGCTTTCTTAAAATCAACAAACACATGATACAGTTTTTGCTGCTGTTCTAGATATTTCTCGCTTAGCATCCTTAAATTAAATATCTGTTCCGTAGTGCTTCTTCCTGTCTGAACCCTGCTTGCTCCTCAGCAAGCTGTGCCAAAATTACAAAATAATAAGCTTCATCAGTCACCCTAGCAAGGTCATGCTATGATTCATCCACGACCGATATATATATATATATATATATATATATATATATATATATATATATATATATATATATATATATATATATATATATGCATATATATATATATATATATATATATATATATATATATATATCTTATATTAATATCTTTATATGAATAGCCTATGTACATTAAGAACAAACGCAAGATATTCCGAAACAATGTCATATTAGGACCGGTGCACGACAAGGTTGTGTACTATTCCCTTTACTGTTTATAAGATATATAGACGCAAAAGGCTTATTAGGGCCAGACACATGGCCAAATTGGAAACAGAACATACTGCCTACACAAAAAATGATGTCTATTACAAGTTGAACAGAAGAGAGCAGGTCGTGGTCTTCAGACTCCGCACAGACCACAACAGACTGAGGTACCACCTATTCAATAAACTGAAGATAGGTGGCACTGACGAATGTACTTGTGGTACAGGGAAAATGACCGCTGAACATTTGCTGAAAAACTGCCCGATATACGAGGAACAGAGAAAGCACATGTGGCCATCATCAATGGCAACACTAGACAAGCTCTATGGCAGTGTCGATAGCCCCAGTATGACCGCTGATTTCTTCAAAAAAAATACAGGTTGACGTCTGACAGCGTACGAAGAAGAAGAAGAAGACGCAATATGTAAGAAAGTCAACAATAATTGATGAGGGAACCGACCTCAGTGATCACTTAAATAAACTCCTATTTACTGATAACCAAGCAGTAATAGCAACCTCAGAAAACTAACTGCAGGAAGTTATCAACAATCTAGATGATGCCTGTACGGATTATGGTATGAAAATCAACATGGAGAACACCGAAGTTATGACGATTGCAAGAAAAAAACCCAAAAAGAAATATGTTTATAGAAAACCAACAAGTAAAAACACTCACAAAATTTCACGTATTTGGGTAACATAATCTCATAACATTATCCAAGACGATGTTTCTACCCACATTATGCTAATAGTATCAAAATTGGACATTGACAAGCAAAGATAAAAGAGGCAATGTAACTGCATAGATGAAATGTCTTCACAGAATGCTTGGAAGAACAATAATGTATAGAACCAGAAACGAAGATGTTACTTAGGAAACAAGTAGGTACAACACCAGTACTAGAATTCATCAAGAGACAGTAAACCAAATGGTTCCGTCACGTGACACGTCAAACACCAGATAGTATCCCCCAGAAAACAATGCTACACAGATACAATGGATACAAAGCTAAGGGCCGACCACGCAAACGATGGATAGCAGAAATAACAGAGGCAGTAGAGCTTCCTGTGTACGAAGCACATACTACGGACCTGTCAAGAAGCCTCTTCATAACCTGACGCTGAAAGGTACAAGCAGGACACAAGCGAAAATAAGAAAGAAGATCAGAGTAGATGGTGGTCTTTTTGAACCGACTGAAGTACCATCTATTCAATAAATTGAAGATAGGTGCTACTGACGAATGCATCTATAGAACTTGAAAAACATCTGCTGCAAAATTGCCCGACATACGAGGACCAGAGGAAGCATATGTGGTCATCACCAGTGTCAACACTAGACGAACTCTATTGCAGGTCAACAGCATAAGACCGATACTTTCTTTGAACAAATTCAAGTCGACAAATGAGAGCGTTCGAAGAAGAAGTAGAAGAACTGATAAACCAGATGATGATGGTGATTGCGAACTACATGTTTTATTTTTTTAAAAGACTTGTGCATATGAATTCAACCGTAAAAAAAAAAAAAAAGAATGGATTGCACCAAGAATAAAATGTGTGTACAAGATTAACATTTTTCAGTCGTTTAGTTTGGTTTAACAATAACTGATCAAGAAAATTACAGCAGACGTAAGTTGTCCGTTCAATTAAAATGTAATTAGATAAACGATTTAAGAATGTAATAGACAGATCATACATCACCAGTTATCGTTCTAATACTAACAACAAATAAGAAAAATGTTGAATGAATAGTTCGATATATGTTTTTCGCAGACCATTACTGACTTTAGTTTAGTGCTTTTCCTCTGTTCAGTCATTGTCCATATCAACCAAGCGAAGTCCCAATAAATAAAAACACATTAACAAAGTGGAATCTTAATATGGCAGGACTTATGTAATCCTTATTTTGATACCATGATGGAAGAACTTGGAAGCTACAAATAAATGCAACGTAAGATCAATGGAGAAAGAATATGTAGCATCAAATTTGCAGATGATCAAGCCATCATGAAAGGAACGGAATTACTTAGAAAAGCTATTTGCCAGGATTAATGACTCATTGACGCATATAATAAACTGAGATGAATAGGACGAGGACATTGGCGTGACATGATCTAACAACTTCAATACCGGTATCCGTACTGATATGATGAATTATCATTTATTGCGTGTGCCATTGTCTGACATTTTTTGTTTTAAAAAGTAAATGATATGTAAAAAAAAATTGAAAAAAATTGAAAATTGCAAAATGTGATTCATGAACAAAATATAGAGAACAAACTTATATACTGCATCCCTTATACATTTGTATAAAAGCAATGAGAGAGAGAGAGAGAGAGAGAGAGAGAGAGGAAAAATTAAATCCATCGTTAATAATCAACAGTAAGTTCAAGGAAATATTAACCAATAGTCAAGACATAAGAAACTGATGGAAAGAATACTTAAGCAAGCTGCTAAACATAGGACAGTATGATCCAGCGCTGCACTAGATGGAGAATGAAACACAGAGCGGCTTAAATATATTGAAATCAGAAGCTGAAGCAGCCTTGCGGAATAGGACGTCGAGAAAGGTACCGACAGATTGGCAGCAAGCGATCATCGTTCCTATCTGGAAAAATAAAGCGGACAAGCGAGAATGTAAAACATATAGGTGAATCTCTCTTCTCACATAGGTAAGATACATGCAAAGATACTAGAAAGAAGAGCAAGGACAGATACTGGAGCCGTAACTGGAAAATAATCAGTTCGGGTTCTGGAAAGGAAAGAACTGCATCGACGCAAAATTTACATTGAGACAAATATGTGAACGGTCTATAGAATACATGGTAACAACAGTCTTATATCCATAGATCAAGATATGTGAGCGGTCTATAGAATACATGGTAACAACAGTCTTATATTCATAGATCAAGATATGTGAGCGGTCTATAGAATACATGGTAACAACAGTCTTATATTCATAGATCAAGAAATGTGAACGGTCTATAGAAAACATGGTAACAACAGTCTTATATTCATAGATCAAGATATATGAGCGGTTTATAGAATACATGGTAACAACAGTCTTATATTCATAGATCAAGATATATGAGCGGTTTATAGAATACATGGTAACAACAGTCTTATATTCATAGATCAAGATATATGAGCGGTTTATAGAATACATGGTAACAACAGTCTTATATTCATAGATCAAGATATGTGAGCGGTCTATAGAATACATGGTAACAACAGTCTTATATTCATAGATCAAGATATGTGAACGGTCCATAGAATACATAGTAACAACAGTCTTATATCCAAAGATCAAGAAAAGGCATTCCATAGTCAACAGGAGATTTACAGGAGAACCTAACTGATTATGGACTGCAATGTCCTCTCTTGAGTAACATGGAAGCCCTATATCTGGACAGCCAGGGTGCAGTAAGAACAACAGAAGAAACGATTTTTGTTGACCTGACAAAGGCCGTTGACACCTTCAACAGGGACGGAACTCTTGGCGAAATTTGGTTCTCCGTAATAATTCGTCACAGTTGTCCGCCAGTTTCATGATGGCATGTCGGCCCGCATACTGAATGATGGTGAACTCTCTACAGTATTCACAGTCATAAACTTTTCCCAAATACTTTTTAGCATGGTATTTGCAGCCATTCTTTCTGATGCAACACACGAATGTGACATTGGCATACAGATCAGATAATGGACGGATGGGCAGCTGTTCACTCTGAGGCGGCTAAAGGCCCTCACAAAGGTCAAATTAGCAACTATCTTAGATCTCCTCTTTGCCGACGATTGCGCAATTAACACGTGCACAGAACAGGACACGCAGGTAATCATGAATGAGTTCTCAACTGCGTGCACTAATTTTGGTCTTACTGTAAACACCAGGAAAACGGAGGTCATGTTTCTACCTGCGCCCGGGGAGCCCTACTACGAACCAAACGTCACTGTACAGGGACATCTCCTTAAAGCAGTTGATAGCATTACCTACCTTGGCAGTACCCTAGCCAGAGAAGGAAATATTGACTCTGAGGTCCACAACAGGATTTCCAAGGCGAGTGCTGCTTTCGGAGGACTACGAGAAAATGTGTGGGACCGGCAGGGAATCAGTGTTGCCACCAAGATTAGTGTGTATCGTGTTGTTGTACTAACCACCATTTGATACGCATGAGAAACATGGACAGTCTTTAGCAAGCATGTCAGGAAACTTAATCATTTCCATGGAAACTGTCTCCGCAGACTGCTCAGGATCGGTTGGCAGGAGAGAGGGCCCAACTCTGAAGTCCTCAGCAGGGAGAGACTCTCTGGCATCCATATGCTGCTACAGAGAGCCAAGATCAGATGGATAGGGCATGTTGCTTTCAAATGTCAGATGAGTGCCTCCCTAAACAACTGTTTTGCAAGGGGGACAAAAGAAACGATACAAAGACAATCTAAAAGTTTCTCATTGATGTTGCTGACTGGGAGCTGCTTGCTCCGAACCGCTCAACCTGGCGCACTGCCTTCACATTTGGTGCTTGCACCGCTGAGCAGAGCACCATCAAGAAGGCAAAGGAAAAGCGAGCTGCACGAAAGGAAGGAATGCAAGACTGCCCAACTAAAAATGCTGTTCATGTGTGCCCTTCGTGCGGTAGAATTTTTCATCTTCAGATCGGACTGTACACTCACACGCAGTCATATCGGAATATACATGTCTGACGCTGTCGCCATGTTCACTTGCGATGAACAACTAACTCCTCTTTGTCACTTATATTAATAAAAATCTTCCTGGAGGCAAATACAGAAAAAGAAAGTACTAACGAATTGATCTTCGCAAATGACCATTGTTTGATCCATCCCAATAAACATATCCTACGACATCATTTTGACTAACTGTGCTTAAACTGTCATAAGTGCGACACGAATATCAGCACATACTAACAAGAAAGGAAAAGAGACTCACAAGATAGTGGAGTTGAAAAGTCAAAAGTTCCATTCAAGATATTTATGTAAATGAGGAAAGGTTCAAGCAGGTGTAATAATTTTGGAAATTTTTTTCACTGAGTGAACAACTTTGCTTGTTGCATCGTCGGAGTTGAAAATGTCCTTGACTGAACAACGTACACATGTCAAATTCTGTGTTTTGCTTGAGAAGTCACCCTCAGAGACACAAACATTGCTTAATAACGCATAGGGTGATACCGCAATGAAGAACTCGCAAGTATTTGAGGGACACAAGCGTTTCCGTGAAGGTCGTGCTAGTGTCGATGATGATGCAATTAGTGGACGACCGTCAACCTCGATCAACAATGAAAACATAGAGCGTGTTCGAAACGTTGTGTGTGCTGACAGAAGACTTAGTGACGAGAAATTAGGCTCAGAAATTGGAATATCAGTTGGAAGTTGTGTGGGCTGACAGAAGACTTAGTGACGAGAAAATAGGCTCAGAAATTGGAATATCAGTTGGAGATTGTGTGGGCTGACAGAAGACGTAGTGTCGAGAAAATAGGCTCAGAAATTGGAATATCAGTTGGAGATTGTGTGGGCTGACAGAAGGCTTAGTGTCGAGAAAATAGGCTCAGAAATTGGAATATCAGTTGGAAGTTGTGTGGGCTGACAGAAGACTTA
This sequence comes from Ariolimax columbianus, assembly GCA_036924085.1. Lineage (NCBI taxonomy): Eukaryota > Metazoa > Mollusca > Gastropoda > Stylommatophora > Arionidae > Ariolimax > Ariolimax columbianus. Next base: position 10,747,997 of record JAVGWX010000002.1, read on the forward strand.
GTGACGAGAAAATAGGCTCAGAAATTGGAATATCAGTTGGAGATTGTGTGGGCTGACAGAAGGCTTAGTGTCGAGAAAATAGGCTCAGAAATTGGAATATCAGTTGGAAGTTGTGTGGGCTGACAGAAGACTTAGTGACGAGAAAATAGGCTCAGAAATTGGAATATCAGTTGGAGATTGTGTGGGCTGACAGAAGACGTAGTGTCGAGAAAATAGGCTCAGAAATTGGAATATCAGTTGGAGATTGTGTGGGCTGACAGAAGGCTTAGTGTCGAGAAAATAGGCTCAGAAATTGGAATATCAGTTGGAAGTTGTGTGGGCTGACAGAAGACTTAGTGACGAGAAAATAGGCTCAGAAATTGGAATATCAGTTGGAGATTGTGTGGGCTGACAGAAGGCTTAGTGTCGAGAAAATAGGCTCAGAAATTGGAATATCAGTTGGAAGTTGTGTGGGCTGACAGAAGACTTAGTGACGAGAAAATAGGCTCAGAAATTGGAATATCAGTTGGAGATTGTGTGGGCTGACAGAAGGCTTAGTGTCGAGAAAATAGGCTCAGAAGTTGGAACATTAGTTGGAGATTGTGTGAGCAGACAGAAGGCTTAGTGTCGAGAAAATAGCCTCAGAAGTTGGGATATCAGTTGGAAGTTGCCACATTATTCTCCACAATGAACTGCACATGCACCGTGTTTGTCAACACATGGTTCCCAAAATGTTATCTCCTGAACAGAAAGAAACGAGTTTGACCTTGACATAAGATCTAATCACAATGGCTGATCAAGATAGCAATTTTCTCAACAACATAATCACATGAAATGAGACCTGTGTTTTGTGTACGATCCTCAGACAAAACGTTAGTTCGCTGAATTGGAACCTCCCACATCTCCCCGGACACATAAATTCCGTTTGGACATGAGCAAAGAAAAAGTTATGTTGGAAGTTTTTAAAAAAATTCCCAAGATATTGTCTACCATGATTTCATTCCTGAAGGTCGAACGATTAACAAGAAATTGTACGTTGATATCCTCTGTCGCCTAAGAGATGCAATAAGAAGAAACCGACCAGAAAAATGGAGACCAGTTGGGTTATGCTGCATGACAATGCGCCAGCACATCGATCCCTACTGGTGAAGCAGTACCTCGTAAAGCACAATGTGATTACCTTGGAACATCCTCCATATTCTCCTGATCTGGCTCTGGCTGATTTTGTTCTTGTTCCCTCGACTGAAATTGACACTGAAAGGACAGCGATTCAATGATGGTGAGGACGTTATCACCAATGAAACAAGCCAGCCGAGAGAGGTGTCAAAGAATGGGTTCCACGAATGTTTCCAGCATCCGAGAGAGGTGTCAAAGAATGGGTTCCACGAATGTTTGCAGCAGCTGTATGCACGTTGGTAAAAGTGTGTAGTTGCCAAAGGGAGCTACTTTGAAGGACATGTAGTGTAGATAATTGTATTGTAACTTATTTCTATACAATACACTAATTCCGGGAACTTTTTGAAGATACCTCGTGTATTTATATAGTAGCCCCTTTCAGTCATGATTGACTATATGATGATATTACATATTACTTGGAGTGATAAACAACAAAAAATATACTTTTTTTTGGTCTATCTCCTTGCGGCGTTCTTTTCACTTATCGGTGTTGTCTTTGCACTTCTCTGTGTTGTCTTTTCACTTCTGTGTGTTGTCTTTTCACTTCTCTGTGTTGTCTTTTCCCTTCTCGCTGTTGTCTTTTCACTTCTCTGTGTTGTCTTTTCACTTCTCTGTGTTGTCTTTTCACTTCTCGATGTTGTCTTTTCACTTCTCGGTGTTGCAAGAGCTTCTCTTTACCAAGCGTGAGGTGGTCATTCGGTGTACATCTCCACTTGGATCGGTCTGCAGCTTCGTCTTCCCAGGATGTCAGATTCATGTCCAGTGCCTTCACATCACGCTTTCACACACATGTGAATGTGAACCCCAACGTGGTAGACCAACTGTTCTTTTGTTATCCATCAACTGTCCATAGAGGATTTCTTTGAGCATGCGACCATCTGTCATGCGACGAACATGACCAAGCCATCGTAGGTTTTGCTGCCTAAGGAGAGTGTACATGTTCAGGAGCCCCGTGCGAAAGTACACCTCTGCATTTGTCACTTTGTCCCTACGTGTAATCACAAAAATGGATCGTAGGCGCGTTTGTTGGCATACGTTGTTCAAGTCTAGCTGTCATATAGAAGTGTGCTGACAACACATGCATTTTAGACCATGGCCTTGATTTTAATTGTCAGTTTCTGGTTTGCCCAGACATGTGTTGGGAGGCGAGCAAATGCAGCAGCAGGTTTGCCAAAACCATTGTCCATTTCTGGGTCTAGAGAGAGAGCTTAGAGTTGATGAGGGATATCAGATATGTGAATAGGTTTACAGCTGTCAGTTTATATTCCTGTCCCAGCACATTTGTTCTGATGAGACTTATTGTTAGACCAATATCTTTGCAGGCCTAGAAGAAGCGATCTATCAACTTCTGAAGTTCCTGCTGACTGTGGAAGACGGATGACAGTGGGATGACAGCACAATCAATAGGAAGACAGCGGAAAGAAAAGTCTAGCTCTCTGGCAAACTGCTACGCTCCAGGGTAGAAGAGCAGCGACTAAGAATGTAAGGTAGAATACTGTACACCTGTGGGTGAATAGGAGCGACTAAGTAGGCAATTAGGTGCGCTGTCCTCTCATGCCATAGCCAGCCATGTGTACTTTCGGCCGCATAGAATGATAATTGAGTCTAAAATGGACCTCACTGAAGAGGTCTCCTATAGGCATCTAGCTCGCCAATGTGTCTATCAATCAACTGCTCGCGACCTCACAGTGGGCAGTGGGTCGTATTCTCCTGTTGCTTCTTATAACCACATCCCACGAACACCGTTCTCTCCCAGATTCTCAGACGTTACATTCCAGCACTCTCTCAATTTCCATCCTCCCCTCAGTTTCCCCTTCTCTCCCACTCCGGGGGTGTATTGAGTGTCTGTCACTCGCTCGTGTAGCGGAAACTGCGAACACCAGCTGTGACCCCGCGAGCACAGACCGGCAAATTACCCGAGCATTTTCGCGTAATGGTAGATTTTGATCTCTGTGAGCCAGCGGACAAACACACAGGAGCGCCCGGTCGGCAGAGAGGGGAAACAATCACCGGCAGGATTGCATTGTGAATAATTGAGTGTGTGAGAGCGCGCACATGTGTGTAAGCGAGTGAGGGAGAGCATGTGTGTGAGTGAGTGCATGTGTGAATTAATGAGTATGTGCATATGAGTGTGTTATTACTAAATGTGTGAGTGAGTGGTTTCAGTGGATACATGTATGCGTGCGGGTGAGTGTATATATGCGTGCATGTGCGAATGCGGACAGTATGTGTGTTTATGGGTGTTTATGTTCGAGCGTGATCGAGTGCGGACAGTATGTGAGTTTATGGGCGTTTCTCTTGGAGCGTGGTCGAGTGCGGACAGTATGTGTGTTTATGGGCGTTTCTCTTCGAGCGTGGTCTAGTGCGGACAGTATTTGTGATTATGTTCGGGCGTGGGCGAGTGCGGACAGTATGAATGTTTATGTTCGGGCGTAGGCGAGTGCGGACTGTATGTGTGTTTATGTTCGGGCGTGGGCGAGTGCGGACTGTATGTGTGTTTATGTTCGGGCGTGGGCGAGTGCGGACAGTATGTGTGTTTATGTGTGTTTATGTTCGGGCATGTGCGAGTGCGGACAGTATGTGTGTTTATGTTCGGGCATGTGCGAGTGCTGACAGTATGTGTGTTTATGGGCGTTTATGTTCGAGCGTGATCGAGTGCGGACAGTACGTGTGTTTATGGGCGTTTATGTTTGGGCATGTGCGAGTGCGGAGAGTATGTTTGTTTATGTTCGGGCGTGGTCGAGTGCGGACAGTATGTGTGTTTATGGGCGTTTATGTTCGGGCATGTGTGAGTGCGGAGAGTATGTTTGTTTATGGGTGTTTATGTTCGGGCATGTGTGAGTGCGGAGAGTATGTGTGTTTATGTGTGTTTATGTTCGGGCATGTGTGAGTGTGGAGAGTATGTGTGTTTATGGGTGTTTATGTTCGGGCATGTGTGAGTGCGGAAAGTATGTTTGTTTATGGGCGTTTATGTTCGGGCATGTGCGAGTGCGGACAGTATGTCTGTTTATGTTCCGGCATGTGCGAGTCATATATTTGTATATTTGTATTTATTTGTGAGTGTATATGTGGGGAGAAAATATGAATGGTTGTTAGTGAATTTCTGCACGTCGAAGTAAATGAATATTAGTGCATTTGTGTGTTCACACGGGTGTGTTTGTGTGTTCACGTGTGTGTGTTTGTGTGTTCACATGTGTGAATGTGTGTGTCCACCTGTGTGTGTTTGTTAAGGTACGCGTGAGTACACGTGTGTGTATGTTTGACTGTATTTACATATACACGAGTATTATATATATATATATATATATATATATATATATATATATATATATATATATATAATTACATATGTATATGTTCGTGTATATGTAAGTTTGAGAGCAATAATTTAATTTGTGAACGCGTGCGTTTGTATGTATGTATGTCTATGTGTATGTATGTATGTATGTATGTATGTATGTATGTATGTATGTATGTATGTATGTATGTATGTATGCATGCATGCATGCATGTATGTATGTATGTATGTATGTATGTATGTATGTATGTATGTATGTATGTGTATGTATGTATGTATGCATGCATGCAGGCAGGTAGGTAGGTAAGTAGGTTTGTGTGCGCGCGCGCGTGTACGTGCTTGTATGTACACACTTCGGTACAAGAATGTACTGGATTACTGGACAACCCGTTCTTCAGCGACCGTTATATCGTTGTGGGTACCAAGTTCTCTTCCAATGGTCTCTGTCTTGGGCCACGGTGGACCAGTGGATAATGAGTGGTCCATCTGTGGCATCGTAAATGTTGTTGCGGGATGCAAGGTAGTCAGACCATCGTGTTGGTGGTCGTCCCAGTAGTGGTTTCGTATCTCTAGGGTGCCATCTTGCTGTCACTGTGCTCCAACAATCGTCTGTTTTTCGCAGGAAGTGTTCAAGCCCCCCCCCCCCTCCCCCTCCCAGTGATGTTTCATCTTGTCTGCATAAATAACAGCATCTTCCACCAGGGACAATTGACGAATGCCCGAGTTTTGAAGACTTTTTGTGCTCTGGCCGTGAAGCGTGAGGCCGAGCTCGTGTCACTCTGAGTTTGAACTCCATATCTTTCGTTAGTCTCCATGTTTCCGCCGCATAACATGTGGCAGGTAGTATGTGGAGTTGAATAGAGAGGTGCGCAGGCTCTAGTCGCGGATGTTGTCCAATGCCGACTTCCAAAGAGAAAGTCGCCCAACCCGAGCGACGTCGTCTTGTCAGCTCTGGGCTCAACTCGTTCTGCAAGTTGAGCGCCTGTCCATGGTAGATGTACTTATCTACGTCGTCCAATCTCTCTCCATCTAGGAAGACTGGGTCGCTGGAAGCGAATCGATTGCACATGACTTTCGGCTTCGATGTGTTCACTTCGAGTCCCGCTTTCTTTCCCTCTCGGTGGAGAGCTGCTAGCATTTCATTGGAGGCTGTAGCTGCCTCCTTGATGAGTATTAGATCATCTGCAAAGCGAATGTGATTTAGCAGCTTGCCATTTACATTGATACCAATGGTATCCCATTCGCACCGGCTGAGGACGGATTCCAGGCATGCGGAAAAATGGCTGGTGAGATGGGGTCCACTTGACGTACAAGGATGTATGCAAACGGGAAATGAATGACGTAGGCGTCGATTTAAAATCAATGAAAAATGACTCCTTGGATAATGTTGCGCGAAAGGGTAGGATTAAGAATGGAATACAGACAACGGAGAAACTGGTTGCAGATAGGATAAAGACTCCACCATACGATAACTTTCCTTGCACACACTGTGGAAGACTCTTCTCTGCTCGGACTGGTTATAGGAATAACATTCGTTATCGTCATAGACTGTAGTTGCATCCCTTTTTAAATCACAACATATTATCGTCTGTCAAGACGAAAAGAGCCAATGGTGTGTGTCAGTGTAGATCTGCGTGTGTGTGTGTGTGTGTGCATGCGTTAGTGTATGTATATGTTATTGTTGTTGAATGCACACAGTGAGTATATTTACTCGTTTTTGCACTCTGAAAAGGGCGTTAGATGGTGGGTTGTTGCAGCTTTCATCACATCCCAAGGGTGCTGATGAAGATGGATTGGGGTCCTCTGGGTGGTTGTGTAAGCTTGTCATCCTATGTGATAATCACTTTGAACCAGCACCTCGAAACAGCCTGTTTCCATAGAGATCTGCATATAGTGAAGGTGGAGGTCTTGGTCAGTATATTTCGTCTGACCCTAACTAACATTGTCTGGCAGTATGTCTTGCCTTACCAGACATTAATCTTCTCTCCCGAGTGTATAAATAAATAATAAATATATACATGTCATCTTCGTTCTGTATGAGCATCTACAGCATAGCCTAACTCGAGAACAACACTCTTACACAAGACCAGAGACAAAGAGGACCTCGTAAACTATCGTTCAATTATTCTTCTCCCGGTCACTTACACGCTGCTTACGAAATGCATCAATGCTAGATTCCGCTCCACTCTGAAAGTCTCGCTACCAGTAGAAGAAACAGCTTGTTGGCGTTCGCACAGCACAATGTATCACATTTCAACCTGCTAGGGCCTTCACGAAGCAGCGTGAGAGTTCCAGACACCGTTCATATTTATCTTCATCGACTAAAAAAAAAGCTATCTATTCGGTAGAACTACATTTTGTCTGGAGTTCACTCTTGGTTCAATTTAACGATACTGATTACATCAAAATACTTTCCAACAGTTATACGAACTGCACTACCACATTTCATCCCTTCCAACGTCCAATTGTGGTTCCATTTGAGGGAGGAGCCCACCAGAGGGATCCCACCGAACTTCTTCGCATATTTGGAATCAGTCCTCAGCCGATGCAACTGAAACACCTGTGGTATACATATTGACGGTGTTCGCCTCAATCACTTCAATTTGATGACGACATGTGCTCATCACAGAGGCAGCAGCAGAAACCAGCCAAATGATGCAGGTAATCGATGGTATAAACAGCAAGGACGGGAACTGGCCGCCTCACCTCACATAGGCTGCAGTTTAATGCATTAATAGTTATCTTCATCCCTGACGGCAATTGTTGCAATGTGACTGACCTTTACCTTTATTCGATGGCGAGGATAGGGAAGCAGGACTGGAGATGAATGTTTCGAAGACCAAAGTATTGCGCAATCATTTCGTTTATTGTAATCCAGTCTTCCTTAACGGGGTGAGATTGAAGGATGTGGACGAGCACGTCTATCTAGGGCGCCTGCCTACTCAATGTGCAGAATAACCTGGAACCGGCACTAAAAAGACTTCGCCTCGTGACTGCATAGCCTTCTCGTCTACAACACGGTCCTAGACGGTTGCCAAAACCAGTACCTACGCGACTTCCTCTTCAATTTCATTGTGCTCCCTGCGATGTGCTATGGTGCTGAGACACAGACATTCACAAAATCACTGCAGGGCATATTGAGAGTGACCGCGACCTTCTTTTGAGAGACGCTCGATCGGAATCACTCTCCGCAATCGAGGTTTGCAAAATCTCCATAATTCTGACATACGACGATTGTCCTTGATGAATGATCCGGCAATCAATGCAGACAGAGCAAAATATACATGGGCACCATGCTGCGGCGAAACGACGGTCGATGGAGTACGGCAACAGCAGTTTAACATCTCCCAGGCAGAAAGAGGCCGCGGGAAAGACCGCCAAAGTCATGGTCAGACTACCTTGCTGTTCGCATTTACATTCGAGACGACTATGATGCGAAGGCGAGGGCAGGACAGGGTCCGCTGGAGACGAGGTTAGGACCTTTAGCTACGTCGAGGGACGGGTCATCAATATAAGTGTGTTAATGAAATATGTTTGTGTCTGTTAATGTATGTTAATGTATACACGTGTGTATGTATGCGTTCGTGTGTGTGTGTGGCTTACTATATGGTTAGGGCCAGAGTAAGCTATGGTTAGGGCTAGGTGAAGTTGATATTCGGTTGTGGTTGGGCTAGGGTCAAGGTTTGGATTATAGCTACAGTTAACGTTTGGGCTAGCGTTAGGGTTAATGTAGGCTTAGGTCTTAGGGCTAGTTGTACGGTATACATATATATATATATATAACATATGTGTGTGTGTGTGTTTGTATATATATATATATATCTTATACAAATATGTGCTGCAGACCTATAGCTAGGAGATCATCGACCGTAAACCACTCCTAGCATGGTGCATCAATATCTTCTTCTTCTTCTTCGTTCATTCTCAATCTCCCACTACCAAACCCTGAAAGTGCTTAAGTAGCAGAATGTAGTCTAGAGAACGGAATACGTTGTGTCGTAGTTTACAGCTTGCCTGCGATATTTGCACTTTTCGGTCCAACACATCCGACTTCAGCAAGCATCTTTTTAGTACCGGGTTAGCATTCCCTCTTCAATCCCTTCTCCTTAGCCAGTCTGCCCTGTTGCAGCCTGTTATCCAGGATCACCGCGTGGAGGTGTAGAAGGGTCTTGTCAGCTATGGTTCGCTGATCCTGACGCTAGTAATCAGCTATGGTTCGCTGGCCCTGACGCTAGCAGTCAGCTATGGTTCACTGGCCCTGACGCTAGCAGTCAGCTATGGTTCGCTGGCCCTGACGCTAGCAGTCAGCTATGGGTCGCTAACCACTCAGCATCTTGATCCCGTGCATCAATATGAGAAAGACCCAACTATTAAAATATGTTTTGAGTTATATAAATACCGCATGCAGTTGTAAAAACACGCACACTCAAATGGTACGGCCTGTTGTGTTTGGTTCAAATGGAATGCCAAACACTATACTCAGAGGAATATTCCGAGAAGCGCCAAAGAGACAGATACCCAAAATGCGCTGGATACCATTCCTAGAAAAGGCGGGAAGGAAGGGGGGGGGGGGGGGGGGGGGGCTTTTAGAGAGACAGGAATTCTGGCGACTGGCAGACAGAAATGCAAATAGACAGTTCGTTTTATAGGGCTATGTGCCACCCAAACGACCTACTGAGTTACGGGAAAAAAAGATGGGAAAGTGTTAATTTATCCGCTCAATTCTCTGCGTTTTACGTCACGCGAAATAGTGCACATGGCCGTGTGGCATATTTATCGTTTACTTGTACCTGAGCGTCTGGTGCAAGATCTGGTTCCTGTTTTCCTTCCTTCTCAGGTGTCAGTCAGACGTGAACGTTTAAATGATTCTGTTCGGGAGAAACTATCTGAATAATCACAATAGCAACCAGAAGTGTGACGCGGAATGAAGAACAGAAATACAAAGAGGAAGAAAGTCATGCCAAAATAAGGGTCACAATTTTCCAACGTCCACATTTGCTTTTTACTTCTGTTCGAGGGTCGAGACGCATTGAACGAGAATACACGAGACATCGACTTACAGCTGATTGCTTGGGTCAGGGTCAGGGAAATGAATTAGTCCCTGTTAAATTGCTATTTAACCTAATGCATCTATGCAACCTGGTTGAGAGAAGAGGGATCTTAGCAGGAAGGCAAACCAATTCTCAAAAATGTGCGATGATCAAATAGAACGTGTCGGCCAGAATGGCATAGATATCGCTGTAAATTATTACATAACGCAACGAGTCGTCCTTTACATGGTTAACGAAGAAGAACTGATCTAGATCGATATCGCTAGGACATATCACTGCTACAGTCACACTTTGATAAATCTTCTAGGCCGTGTTTTTATTGTTGGCATGTTATCCCCACCAACCAAACAATTACATAGCGGATAATTTTATAAGATTTGCAGATGAGCATGTGGCACACATAAACAGCAAAACGGTTAATTGTAAACCAATTGTAAAGGAGCAAGTGCATTAACAAAACTGGAAAATTATATATCACCTACTGAGGAGCTAATGCCACATAAGAACCGCAAACTGGATAATTGCGAACGAAAGTATGACACACAAAGAAACAACTGCAAAACTGGAAAATGGAAAATTATATATAAGCTACTGAGGAGCCAATGTCATCAAAGAACCGCAAACTGGATAATTGTGAACGAAGGTATGACACACAAAGAAACAACTGCAAAACGGAAAGCTCTAAAACTAGCTAGTGGGGAAATTATGTAAACCACATCCAATGAAATCATAATAGTTATATAATGGATCCCTGGTTACTCAAATACACAATGACAAGGCAGACAGACCGGAAAATAAAGGATCAAGTCCAGAAGAACAATACACACCAACAACCCTGCAGCCAGTCAAACAACTACTGAACACTGCGAACAAAGAGGCCTGGCTAAATAGATGGGTAATGGGAATTACTGGGAGAGAAATCTACAAACATATGGTCATCCTAAATCTCAAATACATCAACCCCATGAAAAGGAGAGACCAAAGCACATACAACTTAACAGCCAATTGAACAGAATTCAACCAGAACATACCCCAGTATGCCGGCTGTGCACATATACCTATGAAACTGTTGAACATCATCTTTTTAGTAGGGCCAGGCACTTGTTGGTGTTAGGAAAGAGTTTCCCATTCTGAGGCCAGATAAATACACTTTGTACATACGTTATGTTGTTCGTCCATCACGAGTGATGAAGACCTTCACTTGTTTCACCTAGCCAGTCCTTCCAGTCGAGTGTTCTATAAATCGGAGTTGTGGTTGGATGTGGAGATGGCTGAAGAGTCCGATTTGGTATTTGCATACTCGCAGGAGATACTCGCACATGGAAAGTTCGCTTCGCGAGACGGTCAGCAAATCTATGTATCTCATCCGCTTTATTGCCCAGTCAGGAGTCCCGCAATTGACGTAGTTTTTTTTACTGTAGTTTAGCTTGTCAGCGGATTACCCTCTCCGCTTGGCCGCTCGCCCGTCGTGACAGGGCTCGACTGTGTTAGTACCGGATAAATGAAAAGAGAATGACTGGCGAGATAAATTTGATTTAAGTGTGGAAGTGTTGCACAGTTCGTCGACCTCACTCTCTCGCCCGAGTCCAACTTTAACCAGTGGCAAGACAAGTCAGGACGGCTGGATATGGACTCACGTGCAGTGGGTGACCACGGCTGCACCAGTGCCTCGTCGTGTTCTGTGCGGTCCACACCGCTTGGCACATTTGATGTCGTGGTAGCCTAATGACGAGTTTCCTGCTTAGCTAGTTGGGCTTGAGATGGGCAGGGTAAATCTGAAAAAAGCTCTCCCTGTTCTTGGCTTCCTACTGTTTCTTTTACCACCTCTCCTGTCCCTTTTCTTTTCGTACGTTTGTTTGGATCTCTCACTGACAAGGACTCCGTCTTGTCACTTCCAGTGGTAACGAGTGACCCCTACACACATCCGATCTAAGTGCCAGCAAGGTTACTCGAAAGTACTATCCATTTTCGCTGCACGGCCCAGCGATTTTACGCTCACGCGTTGACAGGAATAGGGGACGATAGGCTTAGAGTTCGACTACAACTAGAATACGGCACATTATCAAATAGGTGTATCTCATTTTACATATACCAATTGTAGTACGGTTCTCATGTGGTGTTCCGTCGATATAACACTTCTTGAACTCATTCAAGTTTTGGAAGATGATGAAATATCACAGAATATCCGAAGCTGACCTGTCAGCTGCTAGTCACATACACGTTGTACGTAACTAAACAACAGCTTACAAACACTTGCAGATACCACTATATGGCATTGGTCCAAAGGGCAGGAGCCCATAGGCCACTGGATCAATAACTAAATAACCAACCAAGCATGTCAACTCAGAACTGCAAATCGGATAATCATGTAACAACAGCAGAAGAGCGTAATGTCTCAAAGAGCTGCAAATGGGATACTCTTATAACAACGGCAGAAAGACGTGTCGTCGATCCGTTTGGTGTCAGTTAGGTCTAGGATTTGGTGTCGGTTATGTCTAGGGTTTGGTGCCAGTTAGGGCTAAGGTTTGGCGCCGGTTATGTCTAGGGTTTGGTGCCAGTTAGATCTAGAGTTTATGTCGGTTAGATTTGGTGCCGGTGAGGTCTAGGGTTTGGTGCCGGTTAGTTCTAGAGTTTGGTAGTGGTTAGATCTAGGGTTTGGTGTCGGTTAGGTTTGGTGCCGGTTAGATCTGGGGTTTTGTAGCCGCTAATAGGGTTTAGGGTTTGATGTCAGGTCTATGAATTGTTGCTGGTTAGGTCTAAGGTTTGGTGTTGGTTAGGTCTAGGGTTTGATGCCGGTTAGGTCTAGGACTTGGTGTCAGTTGGGTCTAGGATTTAGTGGCTGTAAGGTTCGGTGCTGGTTAGGTCTAGGGCTTGGTATCTCGGTTAGGTCTAGGGTTTGGTATCTCGATTAGGTCTAGGGTTTGGTGCCGGTTAGATCTAGGACTTGGTATCTCGGTTAGGTCTAGGGTTTGGTATCTCGATTAGGTCTAGGGTTTGGTGCCTGTTAGATCTAGAACTTGGTATCTCGGATAGTTCTAAGGTTTGGTATCTCGATTAGGTCTAGGGTTTGGTATCTTGGTTAGGTCTAGGGTTTGGTGGCGGCTAGGTCTAGGGTTTGGTATCGGTTACATCTAGTATGTGGTGTTGGTTAGGTCTATGGGCTGGTGTTGGTTAGGTCTAGTGTTTGGTGTTGGTTTGGTTTAGGGGTTGGTTTTGGTTAGGTATAGGGGTTGGTTAGGTCTAGGGGTTGGTTATGTCTAGGGGTTAGTTAGGTCTAGGGGTTGGTTTTGGTTAGGTCTAGGGGTTGGTGTTGGTTAGGTCTAGTGTTTGGCGTTAGTTAGGTCTAGGGGTTGGTTAGGTCTAGGGGTTGGTTTTGGTTAGGTCTAGGGGTTGGTTTTGGTTAGGTCTAAGGGTTGGTGTTGGTTAGGTCTAGGGTTTAGTGTTGGTTAGGTCTAGGGGTTGGTTAGGTCTAGGGGTTAGTTTTGGTTAGGTCTAGGGGTTGGTGTTGGTTAAGTCTAGCGTTTGGTGTTAGTTAGGTCTAGGGGTCGGTTAGGTATAGGGGTTGTTTAGGTCTAGGAGCTGGTTTTGGTTAGGTCTAGGCTTTGGTGTTAGTTAGGTCTAGAGGTTGGTTAGGTCTAGGGGTTGGTTTTGATTAGGTCTAGGGGTTGGTGTTGGTTAGGTCTAGGGTTTGGCGTTAGTTAGATCTAGAAGTTGGTTAGGTCTAGGGGTTCGTTTTGGTTAGGTCTGAGGGTTGGTTTTGGTTAGGTCTAGGGGTTGGTGTTGGTTAGGTCTAGGGTTTGGCGTTAGTTAGGTCTAGGGGTTGGTTAGGTCTAGGGGTTGGTTTTGGTTAGGTCTAGGGGTTGGTTTTGGTTAGGTCTAGCGGTTGGTGTTGGTTAGGTCTAGGGGTTGGTTTTGGTTAGGTCTAGGGGTTGGTTTTGGTTAGGTCTAGGGGTTGTTTTTGGTTAGGTCTAGGGGTTGGTGTTGGTTAGGTCTAGGCGTTGGTTTTGGTTAGGTCTAGGGATTGGTTTTGGTTAGGTCTAGGAATTGGTTTTGGTTAGGTCTAAGGGTTGGTGTTGGTTAGGTCTAGGGTTTGGTACCGGTTCGGTCTGTGCTTGTTGTCTGTTAGGCCTAGGGTTTGTTGCATGTGCAGCTATTACTTCCGCTCTGAAATTGGTACAGGTCTTCAGTCGACAGTATGAAGAGTCCTGGAAACATGACCGAGTGGTTCCACTGCATGCAACATCATTAATATAAAATATAAATAGTGCAGGAGTGATGGCTCTTCCTTCTGGTATACCTTGTTGGAGAGTGACTCATCGGCTCATCAACTCCCTAAGTTTCTCTGTTGTTGTGGAAGTCTCGTATCCAATTCCACATTTTCCCACCACTCTGTTTGTGTAGCGTCTTTAGAAGTAATTTTTCCCGTCTTACCGAAAGCTTTGGCGGGGAAGGCAGGCAGTATTATTGTATGCTTTTTGCAGATATTCTTACCACTTATTTAGCATGGTTGTCTAGCTGGTCTTTGGTTCTCCAGTTTTTTTTAAGATAAAGGTTTACTAAAAGTTGTCAAGCAGATATTTTTCCTGATATTACCCAAACAACTCAATAAGCCAAATGATGGGTAACTGGACATGCTGGCTGTTTTCTTGCCTTATTATAGCCCAAGAACAACAATCTGCTGAAGCTAACAAATAAGCCTTTACTGTAGCCCATAACAACGATCTACTGTAGCTAACGCACAAGCGTTTACTGTAGCCCATGACAACGATCTGCTGTAGCTAACGCACAAGCGTTTACTGTAGCCCATGACAACGATCTGCTGTAGCTAACGAACAAGCCTTTGCTGTAGCCCAAGAACAAGCAGCTGCTCCTTTTTCATATTAATAACTATCTGATGTTGCTCAAGAACAACTGTGTTCTATAGGCCAAGAATAACGAGAAGCATGTAGACTAAGAACATCTACTCGTTGTAGACTATAAGAACAACCACCTGTTGTAGACTATAAGAACAACCATCTGTTGTAGACTATAAGAACAACCATCTGTTGTAGACTATAAGAATAACCACCCGTTGTAGATTATAAGAATTAACCACCCGTTGTAGACTATAAGAACAACCACCTGTTGTAGACTATAAGAACACCCATCCGTTGTAGACTAAGAACAAGCATCTGTTGTAGACTATAAGAACAACCATCTGTTGTAGACTTTAAGAACAACCATCTGTTGTAGACTATAAGAATTAACCACCCGTTGTAGACTATAAGAACAACCATCTGTTGTAGACTATAAGAATTAACCACCAGTTGTAGACTATAAGAACAACCACCTGTTGTAACCCAAGCCAACCAGCTGTTGTAGACTATAAGAACAACCATCTGTTGTAGACTAAGAACAAGCATCTGTTGTAGACTATAAGAACAACCACCTGTTGTAGACTAAGAACAAACATCTGTTGTAGACTAAGAACAACCACCTGCTGTAGACTATAAGAACAACCACCTGTTGTAACCCAAGCCAACCAGCTGTTGTAGACTATAAGAACAACCACCTGTTGTAGACTATAAGAATTAACCACCTGTTGTAGACTATAAGAATAACCATACGTTGTAGACTTAGAATAACCACCCGTTGTAGACTAAAAGAACAGCCGCCTGTTGAAGACTATAAGAATAACCGCCTGTTGTAGACTCTAGAACAACCACCTGTTGTAACCCTAGCCAACCAGCTGTTGTAGGACAGCTTAAATAGCACTCACCTTCTATCTGTATTTTATAGAATTAGATGAGTCAATCAGTCAATTCCATCAACTTTCTTCTGTCAGCCCCATTATGCAAGAGGTGCCTAAAGTGTAGGTAAATGCGCGTAGAGTTGTCATTATTACTTTATTTTTTCACTAATAGTTGACAGTGATCTGTACTGTGTATATATATATATATATATATGTGTGTGTTTGTGTGTGTATGTGTGTGTGCGTGTATATTTTTAAATATAAACATACTAGGGGAATAAAACTAATGTCTGGTCAGTCAAAATATACTGATCAGACATGTTAGTCAGGGTCAGTCAAAATATACTGATCAGACATGTTAGTCAGGGTCAGTCAAAATATACTGATCAGACATGTTAGTCATGGACACTCGGGATATGAGGAAAGCAACTGCAACCCACCACTTAACGTCCTTTTCAGAGCGCACGAAAGAATAACCTACTCATTGTGGGCATTCGCAAACAACAACAACATATAACATACTGAATGCTCGCTACAATTGTGTGGCCCCCGAAAGCTCATTTGGCATAGCGAAGGAGACGTGGACAATTTAGAAAACCGCTGGTCTTTAGTTCGAATCCGATTGGCGGAAATTTCACTTTTCTTGAATGATGAAAATATTTTCACTGTTTTAAATTGTTATATACTAGCTATATATCCTCATTTCAAATGTCATCAGTTCTCTTCTGGTTTTTTTTTTTCGGTTCATGCTTTGACGTTATACTGTAAAATCAAGTACATGTTACACCTGATTACTCTTATTATTATGTTGAGTGTTTTGTTTGAATGTCAATGGGTGACTAAAGTTAGTAAAAATATATTTGGACATCCCTATTTTCTTTCAGATTTCCGTTTCAAATTTCCCAGTTTCATTATTAAATTTCGAGAATAATAAGCTCTTGACCTTCTCCAGTATCTGACCAAGTAGATTTTCAAATATATACTATTGTTTTTTTTAAATTTACTTTCGTCATTATTGACAGGCTGCTTCCAATATATATATATATATATATATATATATATATATATATATACCTATATATATAATGTCTATATTAATCATCTAAAGGACTTCTATTTATCAAACGTTTTCAGTTGAAATTTGATTGGCTGATTGATTGATGGCGTAATCATCATTAAGGGGTGTAACCGTGGATACAGTGATGATAGCTAAGACTGCACAAGTTCATTGACAATCCGAAACAGGTATGAGAAAGTTTAGATGGCAGCAAAAGACCTTCATTTCAAATAGGAGAAAAGGTAGGGAATGATTAGGGAAACGATTTGGACAATGATGTGATGAGAAGAGATAAAAAGTATGAGACTTGAAGGAAGAAATAATAGGTGATTTTGATCGCTAGTTTAAGAGCGGGAAGAGATGCGTGTTTGAGAAGGAGATAATGGCAGTTTGATAGGTAGGTTCAACGAGGAAGAAATGGAGACGTGGTGGTGGGAGATATGTGCTGGTTTGGGTTTAACTCGGGGATTAATGTTGTCAAATTTATTGGTGACTTTTGGGATGACGTAATGAACTAGCTAATTGCCCATTGCAAGCGGTGATGCGACATCATCAGACGGTATTGTTTTGAAGATATCATTTGGGGTGTATTTGAATTATAAAAAGTAAAGTATCCTATAGCATTACTGCTAGGGGTGTGAGGTGTTAGCGATCTCACATTTCAAAGGCTCGGCTATATGAGGGCGGTAGCCATCTCCTCTCCCTCGCCGCTTTTACTTCCCGGACTGAACCGGTACCCATTTAAGGCTGGGTCGACCGGGAGCCATTGCGGTCTGAAAACAACATTACCGCCTCAACTGGGGAATGAACCCAGGACCACTCAGATGCGAAGCCAGCGCGCTAACCACTGCGCTACGCGGCTCCACATTTGAATTATAGTGAGGAAGAAACTGCGCTAGGCATTCTAGCTCTCTAGTACCAAGATACCTTGGACCAGTGGCAAGACATAAGTCGATACAACTGGAAGTAACTACGTTCTCTCTCCCTTAAGACCAAAGGCCGTTTGGAATATGATTGACTCGATCGTCCACCGTTTCCGATATCACTTTGAGAAGCGAATGATTTATCTCTCGGCCAATGCTAGCCTCTGAAGGTCTGATGTATTTACAGTTTCCATCAATTCATGGGGGGAGGGGGGGGGGGGGTAAAGTCAAAGATGCAGGGCAATGATTTGAGCTGACAGCAGTCAGTGACTCACACCTGGCAGCTTTGCATCAGGGTCAACAAACTAGAGCTGTCACTATTCATCCTTAAAGCTGCGCGTCTAGAAACAGGCGGCACTAGTGTAGTCTGGCTTAAATAATATGGATTGCAGTGGGAAGGTAAACCCCGAATAGCTAGTTGAAATCGGATGTGTGAGACCGTAAGAAAGCAAATATCATAGCATCGCTGTAAACTACTGCAGAGCGTCACAGCGTCCTTTCAAGAAGGAACACCGAGAAAGCATTCATGCTCAAATCAAACTTGTATCTTCAGAAGTAAGGATTGACACTCACACGGTGAGTGTCTCCATTAAAGAGGTATCAGATAGCCACATAGAGATGAAGTCATTTCTACCACTCCCATTTTTATACGGGACGTTGTTGCCTTGTCCATGCCTGCGCTATTTACCAGAACCCGACCTCTCCCTCGAGCCGAGAAGACAACCAGATATCCGTAGCACCGATTCAATGATACATTTGATGTGAACACTATTTTAAATTCAGATGACTTCTGGGAAAATCCATCCATAAATTGATGAAGCTTCTATCCTATAGGTAGGGTTGGCTTGTTAGCCGCCGTTAACAATATTCAGTTCTAATGTCATCTTTGGCACAGAGGAAAACAATCAGACTCTCTCACCCAATCTATCTTTTTATCTATCTATCTATCTATCTATCTATCTATCTATCTATCTATCTATCTATCTATCTATCTATCTATCTATCTATCTATCTATCTATCTATCTGTCTAAATATCTATCTATCTTTCTGTCTGAGGAACTGAGACGCTAGTCCAGTCAGGCACAAAATACTGACCAGGACGTCGCGTCACGGTCAATGCCAAGACCACAATCTCTCTTCCATGTAGCGTTCCCTAGAAACAGGCTGTTTTCAAGGTAGCCTGGCTGACGAGATGTAGATCGATGTGATCCCCGTAGTAGTGAGCGCCACGCAGATAAAGCCAAGCATAGCCCAACCGCTTGGAGGACCGCGGTCCAGCTTCATCAACATGCTGGCATGTGTGGAAAGCTACTACTTAAAGTCCTTTTCAGCGTGCGCAAAAAAGTAAACTTTCTCACTGTGGGCATTAAATAACAACTTGTCTGTCTGTCTATCTTTCTTTTTTGTCTGTTTGTCTGTCTGTCTATGTAATAATGTGAAATATCATCTATCTGAACGGCTGACTAGTGCAGTTTTAGAGCACTTGCTTTTCATGTCAAAGGAACGGGTTTCAACTCCCGCTAACACTTCACCATCGACGGCAGTGTCTGCTAGGGAACTAGCTTTACCATTCTACTATCTATCTATGTTCTTGTATGTTGATTTGATTGGACCGATAGTTGAACATCCCAATATCAAGAGTGCAATTCCTGATTTCAGTGCGTATGTCCTGATTTCAATGCACATCCTGATTTTATATCACTGATCATCACTGTTTCGTGTCAATATCTCTGATGATCGTTCTGCTAAGTCTTGTTTGGCCGTCCTATCATTCTGCTAAGTCTTGTTTGGCCGTCCTATCATTCTGCGAAGATTTGTTTGGCCGTCCTTTCTTCCTGCTGCCAGCAGGAGTCCACATAATTGCCCGTAATGGCAGTCTGTTGTTCTTCATTCTAAGCACATGCTCGATGTATGTCCGTCTTTTCTTTTTTCTAGCTAAATCAGAAACAAATGGCTGTTTGGTCGTGAATTCTTCCCAGCTAATGCAAAATAACTTTTCCAAGACTTTTATTTTCAAAAGCTTTCAGTTTATTTCCCAGTGTCTTTATCGTTTTCTAGCCTTCGCATCCATATGTTAGCATTGATATGACGTTGGCGTTAAACAGCATGAGCGTTGTGTATTTGCGCAATGAATTCGATTTCCAAATATTTATCAGCTAATTAAAGGCACATGAGGCCAAAGCTCCATTCTTACTACAGATTTTTAGTCCAGAAGGAATGGGAGGCCTAGACAGAGGAAACCTTTGGTTTATCGTACTAGGGGAATACGTGTGGGCCATACTGTTATGTAGATGTGAATGTTGGATAATAAGCAGCTGAAGGATGAAATAACTAAAGACAGCGGAAATATGGTTCTGAGAAGGATATAGATAATTTCGTAGACAGAAGAAACCCAATGTCGAGGTACTGATGGCTGCGGGTGTTCACATATCGCTTATCAAAACCATCAGGAACACATCAGGAATTTTTGGAACATGCAATCAAAAGCGGAGGCCTGGAGGAATTTGTCCTCTGTGTGAAAATACCAATAGGGAAGGAAAGCGGAAGATAGAGAACGATGTACGTGCAAGACAAACATCTGGACAACAAACATATGCATGTGTGACAAAACCCTGATTAGGCAGAGATGATTGGAGGTCATGACCGCCAATGTCTGTTCTAGAATAGGTACCCGAAAAAGAAGAAGAAGAAGAAGAAGAATAATAATAAGAAGAAGAAGGACAGAATGAAGTTTTCAAGGACAGAAAGGTTTGTTACTCTTGATCAATTATGTGTGTGAGTGTTGCCATGTGGTGTGTGAGTGTTGCCTTGTGGTGTGTGAGTGTTGCCATGTGATGTGTGAGTGTTGCCATGTGGTGTGTGAGTGTTGCCTTGCGGTGTGTGAGTGTTGCCTTGTGGTGTGTAAGTGTTGCCTTGCGGTGTGTGAGTGTTACCTTGTGGTGTGTGAGTGTTGCCTTGTGGTGTGTTAGTGTTGCCTTGTGGTGTGTGAGTGTTGCCATGTGGTGTGTGTGTTGCCTTGTGGTGTGTGAGTGTTGCCTTGTGGTCCGTGAGTGTTGCCTTGTGGTCTGTGAGTGTTGCCATGTGGTGTGTGAGTGTTGCCTTGTGGTGTGTGAGTGTTGCCTTGTGGTGTGTGAGTGTTGCCTTGTGGTGTGTGAGTGTTGCCTTGTGGTATGTGAGTGTTGCCTTGTGCTGCGTGACGACCACTTTTAACTTAAATGCCGGAGGACACAAAGGAGCTTCCAAGTAGGTTGCAGTTAACACATCAATCGGGAAACGACTTTTCAGTCTGCCAATTCTTTCACTAATGAAGCATCAGGGATCATAAAACAGTTATCCTGTTCATTTAATCTCTCAACACACGAGCCAGACCACATGGCGATCTGCCAAAACCTTTTGTAGCAAGCAATATAAAGGGGACGTTGAAGCGGAAGACAATGCAATACACGTAGCTGAACATTAGGAACAATGTCTGACCTGATGCCCAAGACAGGGGATAGAACTAAGAAACAATAATACACCCTACCTCCAAGTCCCCGGTTATCCGCTTTATCCATATCCTTTCTTCAACCCTCTTCAGTGGACGTCGTCAATGGATAACCCGTTACGGGGGAGTGGGGCGATCATTTTGTTGACTGGTCTGTCAAGAAAGCTCAATGGAACTGATAATTGAAGTGGAGGACTCTGAATGCAGGTGTTACTTCTTAGGTAGAAGATATCACAGCCAAACGATTGTTGGACATCTTGATAGCATGTGAAAGGACATTGACATGTGGTGCCAGACACCTTGATGTTTTATCATTAAAAGTACCATTGTTCTGTCACTGAATATCATTTATACAGTGTTATTGTTCTAATGTCATTTAGCATTAAGATGAGATGTCATTAGGCATACTGATGTGGTACCACTGGGCATCCTCGTGTGATGTCATTGGCCATCTTCATTGGACATGCTGACGCCATGTCATTAGTGTTTAGAGTTTAAGGCTAGAGATGTCACTAGAGTTCAGGTTTGCAATTTGGGGCTAGAGGTTTACGGTCAAGTGTTTAGTGTTTATTTTCTGGAGTTTGACGTTTAGAGTTATGATTAGTGTATGGTTAATTTTGAAGGTTAGGCCTAGGGTTTACTGTTCAGGGTTAATGGTGAGGATTACCTATTAGGATTACGGTTAGATTGGGGTTGGACGTTAGAATGCGGTTAGGATTTGGATTAAAGTTGGGGAAGTGATTAGGGTAAAATTAGGCTTAAATCTTTGACAATTTGGGTTTGTGGGTTAGTGATTTGACTTCATAGCTCATGATATAAGATTTAGTGTTTATGGTTAAGATTGTGTTTAAGTTTTGGCGCTTAGAGTTAGTGGTTAGGATCATGGTTTAGGTTGTGGCTACGGTTAGGATTAATTGGTTAAGGATTACAAATTTGGCGATAAAGACTATATTTCAAGTTTCACGGCAAAGTTTTGCAGTGATGATTTATGTGAAAGGTTTGTGGTTGAGGTTAGTGTTATAGGTTAAAAGTTATGTGTCACGGTTTCAGGGCTAGGGTTAAGGGTTAACTGTTATTTGTTGAGGTTACCAATAGGGTTTATGGTTAAGGTTTAGAATTTAGATTTTAGTGTTTAAGAGTTTATGATTTAAAGTTTAGGGTGAACGATTTGAGTCTCATAGTTTCGGTTGGAAGTAGGGGTTCATATTCAGAGTTAATGGGTACGGGATACATTTTATGACTTGGCTTAGAATTTAAAGTTGATGATTAAGGGTTAAATTGTGGTAGTTTTGTGTTTCATTTTTGTGATTAAAGGTTTACGGTTTATGGTTTTGGGTTAGATTTAGAGTTTTGGTTCAGGGTTATGTTTAGGGATAATGTTAGGATTTGTGGTTAAGTGTTGGGGGGTTACGGTTTATGTATTATTAAAATAATGTTCTCGTAGGCATCGAAGGCCGTTGCGTCGATTGACCACTAACATGTCCAACTGCTGAGGCTGTGCCTATTTTACCGAAATTCCTACAGACTCCCCAGTTGCAGCCGTGTACTCCGCAGCCTTGGAATGAGTGCCGCGAGGAGTGTGTTAGACCAATATTTATGTCAACCTTCCGTGTCTGTCCGTGTCAAACTCTCTGTTTTCACGTGTTCCGGCGCCGAAGCTTCTGACTGTGTCCACCTGTTGGTCAGCGTGACCCTTGCTGTGCTGAGAATACAAGGTTGGGAGAGGTATCATGTAACCTCCAGTGGGGGGAGAGACGGACAGGAGGAAGTTGGCTTCAGTCCGAGCAGAAATGTCCTTGAGTTGTGATAATCTGGACTGAATTCTGGTGTGCAATTAAGCGGAACGTTGAACCGCATAATGAAAGGTTGACGTCTGGCAGCGTACGAAGAAGAAGAAGAACCGCATAATGGTCTGGTTTCTCACGGCTTGAGCCAGGCATGAAATGCAGCATAACAAACAGGATAACCGATCGAAAGTACATCAATTCCACAGAATAAACTACTTCAGACCACCTGGTGAAGGAGTTGTGAAATATAATCCGAACAGGAACCACCAAACATCTGAAAACTCAATATAAACACCTGAGAGAGTCAAGAGCGCAGCCATTAAGGCGCAGTCACCTTACTTTATGCATTACAGTGTAGAATCTCGAATTAGGATTAATGTTAGGGTTGTTTTTAGGTTTTGGGTTAGGATTAGGTATTATGGTTAGGGCTATTGTTATCATTAAGATAAGGGTTAGATTTAGCATTACGATTGGCTTCAATGTTAGGATTATGCTCAAGGTTAGGCTTATAGATAAGGTCAGGATCAGGGTTATACTTAGCGTTAGGCTTAGAGTTTGGCATAGGGTTTCGCTTAGGTAGGCTTAGAGCTATAGTAGCATTATGCTTTCGGTTAAAGTTGTTGTTATTCCTATTGCTTGACTTACGATAATGCTCAGTTTTAGGGTTAGAGTTAGGCTTTAGTTTAGTCTTAGCGCTATGCTTAGTTTTAAGCTTAGAGTGGGATCAAGATGCATGAGCTGCATGGTCAGCGAACCATAGCTGACTGCTAGCTCCAGGGCCAGCGAAACAGAGCTGACAAGACCCTTCTACACCTCCACGTGGTGATCCTGGATAACAGGCTGCAGCAGGGCAAACTGGCTAAGGAGAAGGGATCGAAGAGGGAATGCTAACCCGGTACTCAAAAAATGCTTGCTGAAGTCGGATGTCTTGGACCGAAAGGCGCAGATATCGCAGCCTAGCTGTAAACTACGATACAGCGCATACCGTTCTCTGGACTACATTCTGCTACTTATGCCCTTTTAGGGGTTAATAGCTGGAGATTGAGAATGAACGAAGCCAAGGCCAAGGCTTAGATTTAGTTTTTAGTTTATACTTAGCGTTATGCTTAGTTTTAGGCTTAGGCTTTAGTTTAGACTTAGCGTTACGCTTAGTTTTAGGCTTAGAGTTAGGCTTTAGTTTAGACTTAGCGTTACCTTTAGTTTTAGGTTTAGAGTTAGGCTTTAGTTTAGACTTAGCGTTATGCTTAGTTTTAGGCTTGGAGTTGTTTAAGACTAAGGTTAGGCTTCAGATTATTGTTGTTAGGATGATGATTAAGATAAGGGATCAAGTTGCTGAGCAGCGCGCGAAAGCTGACTGACAGCGTCAGGGCCTGCGAACCAGAACCGTCTACACCTCATCCCGGTCATCCTGCAACAGGGCAGACTGGCTAAGGAGAGGAAGGCTAACTCTGTGCCTGCTGTAGTCTGATGTGTTTTACTGAAAGGTGCAAATATCGCAGCCAAGCTGTGAACTACGGCACAGGGCATTCTGTTCTCTGGACCGCATTCTGCTACTTGCAAAGCCATTTTTAGGAATTGGTAGCGAGAGTTTGAGAACGAGCGGCAACGACGACAACGAAGAAGATGAAGAAGAAGAAGAAGAAGAAGAAGAAGAAGATTATGGTAAATCTCTCACCTGCTGTTCCATTAACCCCCCCCCCCCCCCCCGCCCTCCTTCCTTATCTTTTTTGCCATCTACTGATGTTTCATCTTCTCCTTTTCTCTCTATCTATCTCTTTCTCTTTCTCTCTTTCTCTCTCTCTCTCTCTCTCTCTCTTTCTCTCTCTCTCTCTTTCTCTCTCTCTCTCTTTCTCTCTCTCTTTATCTCTCTCTTTCTCTTCCTCTCTCTTTCTCTCTCTTTCTTTCTCTTTCTGTCTCTCTTTCTCTCTCTCTCTTTCTCTCTCTCTCTCTCTCTCTCTCTCTCTTTCTCCTAGCTCCCTTCTTATTCTTGCGTCTTCTCCATTTCCACATCCCCTTTCGTTACCACTAAATCCTAACCACACCTAGGAAATAGAAACAATAGTGTCCTAACCTTCTATCCATCTCAAACTCCCTCAATCAATCCTCCATGTCCCAACCGTTGGTCATTCTCTATCCTTTCGTCTCTGTTACTCCTCCTCTTATACCTATTTTCCTAACTCTTTGACTATCTTCGGTTTCACTCTCATTGTACGTTACTTCTTCTGTTGTTCTTCTCTGCACTCTATCTTTCCTTTTATCCCCCACTCTTGCTTTTCTCCCTCCCTATGTTTTCTACTTCCTATCATTGTCTCTTTCCTCGTCTCCCTCTCTACCTATTCTACCTTCTATCCCACATAACCCTCTAAACATGAACAAGATCTACCTCCACGGAACGCAACTCCTCTCTCAAGGTCGCTGACCGTGTCCTAACACGATTTGTCGTTCCTGCTAGGACAATCTTCCCAAATCAAATCAATTTGCCTCCCATCTTTCTAACCCTTTACCTCGGTCACCAACGCCCCCATCAATCCTGCAGGAATAAATCTGCATGATCTAGCTTCTAATCATCCGGGTCGTAGATGCTTCAACGCTTGTGTGCTTCTGTGCATTGCATTTTAATTAATTCTTTGAGCAAAGCTAAGGTTCCTTTTGTCAGCATGACCCCCATGGTGCTTTATGGAGGTTTGTAGTTTTGAAAATATTTAGGAACTCAGTGCAAGTTCTTGTCTAGTATGTGTTTTAATTCAAATGGCAGTAACAAATTCTCTGTTCTATACTTGTCACTATCCCTCTCTCTTTCTCTCTCTCTCTCTCTCTCTCTCTCTCTCTCTCTCTCTCTCTCTCTCCATATATATGTCCCCTTCCCTTCTCATTTCATCAACACATCCTTCCACCCTGATATCATCGACTTCCTTACACCATTGACATAATACATTTATGCGTCTATGCCTCTTTCCTAATTGTCCCTGCCCCTTCTGTTACTCTGGTTCCTAACCTCATCTTTTTATCATGTTCTTAGCTTTACTTATCTCTCTTATCTTCTATTCAATATTCTTGTACTTATAAGCGGTCTCTCATTCAATTTTTCTTCCAGTTAGTTCTATCATTATTCTTTCCCTCTCTCTAAATTTCTCACTTCCTGGTTTTTCTACCACTGCAATTACATCCATGTACACCTGAACCTTACTTTAACCCCAAATCCACCACTATCTTTAACAGCAACCTCAACCTAAACACCAACTCTAACCAAGATCATAACACTAAAGCCAACAACATTCAGAAGGTTAACTCTATTTGTAACCACCATAAACCTTACTCTCATCCGAACCCTGAACACAGCCCAAACCCCCAAACCCCCAAACCTAACTACAACCCTTACGCCTTCCCCAAATCCAAGGACATTTGAAATTCCTAACTCTAAATATAATACTGACTACCTAGGCGACTCTAAATCTGACACCTACACTGACTTTGAAATTTAGCGTGACCCTAACTCTGACCTGACCCTTAACCCTAACCCTAACGTTAACAATAACCCTACCCCAAACAAATTTCCGTAAGACTAACCCCCAACCTAAACCACAACTCCAACAGTAAATCCAAGCATGCTTTCAACCTTAACCATAACACTCATACCCATACCCCAAATCATAACGGTGACCTTAACCGTAACATCCAAACCCCTACCTCAAACCAAACCCCAGCCGTAATCATTTCGATAACTCGAAACTCAAACTCCAGAACCTTAAACTCATACCCTCATCCGTACCTCAACCACAGTCCAAACAGCAACCCTAGTCAAAACCCCGAGGACAACACTGACTGCTTTCTCGACTCGTGATCCCACACCTTCGTCCACTCAGAACCTGATTCTGGCCCTAATAATGATCGTAATCTGAACACTAAAACTAATCTGAAAACTAAAACTAATCTGAACACTAAAACTAATCTGAACACTAAAACTAATCTGAACACTAAAACTAATCTGAACACTAAAACTAATCTGAACTCCAAAACCAAAATCTCAATCCTTACTTCAAAACCGATCCTAAACCCAACCAGAACCTAAACCCTAACCTTAACCCTAATTGCAACTCTAATCCGAACTGGAACATAACGTGAACGTTAACCCTTACCTTTACACTAACGCCAACTTCAAACTTAACCTTATCCCCAACCCAAACTACATTTAAACTTGAACCAAAATATAGTAGTGTTAACTCTGTTTAGCTCTCTCTATCTCTCTCTCTCTCTCTCTCTCTCTCGCTCTTTATATTCATTCTATTCTTTCCCGTTTATACATTCTTTCTTTTTCTATTCTTTATATGTCTACTCAATCACAACTTGACACTAGAACGATTTTTAAGAATTACAAAACAATGGAATTATATTACACAAGAAATATGATATATATGCAATAATATAATGTTAGTCTAGCTTTATTATGCAATACCCTAATAATTCAGGGTGTTCTTGTAATTAAAATTGGTGTATTCCATGTTATATTTTATTACGCAGATTCTTATCCGTAGTCTAACTAGTCTATTCTTTCTAATGTTATGAAAACTAGCTAACTTAATCAAATGTTCTTGTTCTAGGTCCTCTGCTCCAGTATTGTCTGAGATTTCTAGGATTCTCTGATAGCCTTGTCTGGAACTCACGACTCTTCCATAATTAATCTGGTCCTCGGACACTGGATTTCGATGCCACAAACCCTTGGGACAATGGTGTTGGTCCTTCAGAGCCAGAATAATGTATCTGATGCCCTTTAGTATCTCCTCTAGAGGCATTGGGACAGCGTAGTTCTGATTTCAAGAGTAAGAATCTGAGACTACGAAGCTTTTCATATCTACTATGATAAATACATATATATCAGTCACGGCCTGCTGGGGAGGGGCTAACTATTTTTCTACACGGGAATCACTCGAGAGTCAAGGCGAAGCAGCAACCCTATAAGACAGCAGAGATGTTGATCGTCTGCTGCTGCGAACATATCTCACAATCCAGACTGAGTCCTAATAGTCCATATCGAACATAATGAGATATCTGCTACTACTACCAAGATCTGCACCCGAGTATTGACACTTTGAACACTCCACTGCATTTGGTTCATTTATACCAGTATTTAAGGACATAATGCTGTTGTTTAAATTAGACAGTCACATTTTCTTGGTACGTGCCAGTAGGCTGTTAAATGTCAGCCGAAACAGGCGACGCCGATGAGTTGTCTTGCATAGCTAGGGCATTCACAGGAAGGCCGAAGTCACTTTCCGAGCTCGTCCAATAAGCCAACTAGTGGCTGTGGCGTCGCCCAGCTTGTGCAAATCCGCAGATACAAATAATGTGACGCTGGCATCCTGCATAGAGGCTAACTGTAGCTTTGAATTACATGCTATTAAAGGAGTTCTTCTTCTCCTTTTTCCTCGTCCGCCTTGAGACCTCGACTTCAATTACTCTAACAAAGACAGCAGGCGACTCAAGGCTCCGTGCACGGCCGTTCATCCTCCTGTAGAAGGACACTGGCTGTTGCCAAATGCGACTTCTTTTATGGGTATACAATGGGCAGTATTGCAAAATGTGTTCTCCTGTCATGGGGACTGTACCCCAGGTACAAAGGTCCCTACTGCCAATCTTGAACTTATTGTACTCTTAAAGGGGTGGACAATGACGTGGTGATGACATTTACCATGGCTGTTGTAAAAACCGAAAGATGGAGACAACTTGGACTTCTTCAAATTTTTTTTCATCCTCTTTCAAGCAAGTGTCACATTTATTTTCCTCGTCGTTCGAGTGGTACACGCGTTTCTTCTTCTTCGTCCGTTCTCTACCTCCCGCTACCAATCCCTGAAAAGGGCTTTACAAGTAGCAGGATGTTGTCCGAAGAAGGGAATATACTTGTGTCGTAGTTTACAGCTTGACAGCGATATTTGTACCTTTCGGTTCGACACGTCCGACATTAGTATGACATTTTTGGGTATTGTGTTAGCCTTACCTTTTTGACCCATTCTCCTTAGTCAGTCTGCTCTGTTGCCTGCTATCTAGGTTCACTACGTGGAGAAGGGTATTGGCAGTTCTGGATCGCTGGTCGTGACTGACACTAGCAGTCAACTTTGGGTCGCTGGTACTGACTGACACTAGCAGTCAACTTTGGGTCGCTGGTCCTGACTGACACTAGCAGTCAACTTTGGGTCGCTGGTCCTGACTGACACTAGCAGTCAACTTTGGGTCGCTGGTCCTGACTGACACTAGCAGTCAACTTTGGGTCGCTGGTCCTGACTGACACTAGCAGTCAACTTTGGGTCGCTGGTCCTGACTGACACTAGCAGTCAACTTTGGGTCGCTGATCGCTGCAGTTCATTCACTGCTTAGCATCTTGATCCCGTACCCACGTTTGAAAGAATAAAACCACTGTTACAGCCAGATCACAAAATCTAACTAAAGCATGCTGTGCATGGGCTTAGCAACCTCTTCACGTAAAACCATTGCTATTGAAACCACAGCAACAGGCGCTGACATCAATTCTCCCATTGAAAGGGAAATCTGAAAGTGAGGCTGCTGTTATGGAAACCATTGATCATTTGATGAAAGAGACTTACTAATATAATGTATGGAGAGATCCAAATATAAGCTTACCGTGGCAACATCTCATAATAAACTTATATTTACGGGAAATTTGGACTGGCATCGTATAACAATGTGTACGTTCAATACATTCACCATTTCTTACTTATATTAACGGGACAATTTGAGAGGAAGACTAACGTCTGGTCAGGCAAAATATACTGGTCAGACATGTTAGTCAGGGTCAGGCAAAATTTACTGATCAGACATGTTAGTCAGGGTCAGGCAAAATATACTGATCAGACATGTTAGTCAGGGTCAGGCAAAATATACTGATCCGACATGTTAGTCAGGGTCAGGCAAAATATACTGATCAGACATGTTAGTCAGGGCCAGGCAAAACATACTGATCAGACATGTTAGTCAGGGTCAGGCAAAACATACTGATCAGACATGTTAGTCAGGGTCAGGCAAAATATACTGATCAGACATGTTAATCAGGGCCAGGCAAAATATACTGATCAGACATGTTAGTCATGGTTAGGCAAAACATACAGGCCGAGACCCTCATCTCGGCTTCCTAGTAGCTCTCCTTGGAAACGGGCTGTTTTCATGGCAGCCTCGATAATGAGGTGAGGGATAGACATGATCCATGTAGTAGTGAGTGACACGCAGATGAAGCCAAGCATAGCAAAACTTCCTGGAGGACCTCGGTCTACCTTCTTCAGCACGCTCGGGATGTGAGGAAAACTACTGCAACCCGCTACTTAGTGTTTTTTTTCAGGGCGCACAAATGAGTAGCCTACTCATTGTGGGCATTATCAAACAACAACAACGGGACATTTGGACTCCTATCGTGCAACAATGTGTGCGTCTATTTACAGTCCCCATATCACACTTGTATTTCACTGAATGGTACACATGTTGGAAAGAACACGACTACTGCAACATTCTAATTATGTGGTAAATGCCGACTAAAGACGGTTTGAGATTACTTTGGATGAATTAACTTATCGTTTTTATACTGGTTAAGAAATAGAAGATGCCTACCAGGCACAGAAACACACAGTAGCGGTTTGGGTGGACCTGGAAAAGGCATTTGACAAACTCTGGAAAGATGGACTTAGAGTCAAGCTAAGAAGAAGTGATGTCTGTGGGAAAATGTACAAGTGGATCAACCACTACCTCAAAAACAGAACGGCCAGAGTCCAAGTACAAGGGCAGATGAGCAGAAAGGTGACACTCGAGCAGGGAGTACCCCAAGGGGGAGTACTGTCACCCACACTCTTCCTGGTATATATAAACGACATTACAGAGAATATACCAAGAAGAGTCCATAGCTCAATGTTTGCAGACGATCTGGCTATGTGGACCTCTGAAAAGAATCTCACCATAGCAAGAAATCGGATGCAGCAGGCCCTAACATCGCTGGAAGAGTGGGCGAACTCATGGCTGGTCAAAATAAACGAGGAGAAAACCACATGCACAATATTCTCGCTTTCAATCAAACCCCAAAATACCAAGTTAAGTTTAAATGGCAAATTCCTGCAGCCAAACGACAACCCAAACTATCTGGGAGTCACATTTGATCGGCGCATGACATGGAAAAGTCAGATCGAGAGAAACCGAATGAGAGCCAGAGAAAGAATGGCAATCATGAGGAAACTTGCTGGCACAAGCTGGGGAGCAGACGAAAGCATACTAAAGAAACTGTACACTGGAAGAGTGAGACCAGTTCTCGAGTATGGCATTGCGGCATGGACAACAGCAGCAAAGTCGAACTTCGATAAAGTTTGCAAACTTCAAAACCAAGCCATGAGAGTTATAACATGAGGCATGAAGTCAACGCCAATTGTAGAACTTGAAAAGATTACAAAACTGCAATCCATGACCGATAGAAGAGACTGCAGGGCCCAGCTGCAGTCAGAGAAACTCCGAAGACTGACCGACCATCCAATGCACCAGAGACTAAACAATTTGGGAAATGGAAAACTAAAGCGGAGAAACTTTGCAGAAATAGCCAAAGCAAAGATGCACGAAGATCCCATAAACGCACTAAAAACACCAAAACCCATAACTACTGTACGAAAACCTACCTGGAGGCAGGATATATTTCCAGAGGTGCTAGAAAATATACCAGGTATTGGAAACAAAAACTGCCAGACTGAAAAAGAAAGGAGAGATACTACCCTGAGCTTTATATCGAAAAACTACCCAAGCATGGACTGGACCCATGCATACACCGACGGTTCTGTAACAAACACTACACAGAACGGAGGGGCAGGAGCATTCCTGAACCTACGAAATAGCAGAAAAATAACACTGTCATTCGCTACTGGTAAGTACACAAGCAATTTCAGAGCGGAGGCAGAGGCACTGAGGGCGGCAGTGGAAGAAATGGTGTCACACCAAGAAAATGAAAGCCATATAGTCCTGCTTACAGATGCTCTCGCCGTAGTCACAACGCTAAAAAGCCAGAAAAACACTGAGCTTAATGACTTAAGAGCAGCACTCTGCAAACTGTGCCAGCAGTCCGCACCATAATGGGTAGTGGTACAGTGGGTCCCATCACACTGCAACATCCAAGGCAACGAGGAGGCAGACAGACTGGCAAAAGAAGGCGCAAGACTACCACAAACAGATACCAGTATGACGTACGAAGAGTCAAAACGGCTTATCAAAGCCAGATACATGACCAAATGGGAAACCGAACATACTGGTTACACCAAAAACGATGCCTATTACCAGTTGAACCGAAGAGAGCAGGTCGTTGTCTTCAGACTTCGCACTGGCCACAATAGACTGAGGTACCACCGATTCAACAAATTGAAGATAGGTGGTACCGACGAATGCCCGTGCGGTACCGGTAAAATGACCGCTGAACATCTGCTGCAGAACTGCCCGACATACGAGGATCAGAGAGAGCAGATGTGGCCATCACCAGTGGAACTGCAAGACAAGCTCTATGGCAGTGTCGACAGCCTCAGGATGAACGCCGCTTTTTCGAAAAAATAATCGTTACTGTCTGACTGCGTACGAAGAAGAAGAAGAAGAAGATACTGGTTAAGAAGACTCTAAAAAGTATGTATACAACCAGGTTCTTTTACATTTTCTTGATCTAAAAACTATGCGCATCCAATCTATTCTTGAATGCATTAATATCACCCTGCGTCCATTATTTCTTGGGGCATTGCATTCCAAGCATTCACCACTCTCTGACTAAACAAATATTTCCTGCCATCTAAATTTGACCTTTCTTTAATTAATTTGCGGTTATGCTCTCTAGTTCTTGTAGGTGGCTGTATTTTTAAAAACGTTATAGTCTAATTTATCGTTTCCGTTGATTATCTTATAAACCAGTATTAAGTCACCTCGAATTTTCTCTTCTAGACAATTAGACCGGTTTTTCTTAATCTTTCCTCATAACTGTAATTCTGGAATCCCACTATAAGTTTCGTCACTCATCCTTTCCAGCATGTTTATATTAGGACTGCACACAGTACTCAAATCTGGGCTTAACTAATGCTTTGTACAATTTGACTATCACTGCCTTGCTCCTATGTTTAATATTTCTTTTCATCATAACTAACATTGCATTTGTCTTTTTCACTGCATTGAAACTACCACTGTAAATACTCGGACACAGGCTTATTGTAAGGAGGGCAGCCGTAGTAGTCGTGCTATTCTTCGGGACATCATTATAATGATCACACTTTTATATATGCTCATCTATGATCAGACGTATTGCTTGCTGCGTGTTTCTAAGAATGTTTGTAAGCCCGCTGTATGCACAGACCAGTATTCAGATTACATCCGTTCCTAACTTAATCTCAAAAACTAATCACAGATATCACAGCCTCGTACACGCGCAAACACATGCGCTCGAGGAATAATTGAATCAGTCAATTGCGCCGTTAAGTTCAAACAGGTGTTTCTGTCGTTGTAATTCCCCATTTGATAACATTTCCCCCCGAGTGGGATGTGTATCAACTGCCTGCCTTATACGCCCGGGCCCATTGTAGCACGTGTGCATCCGCGCGTGCAAGATAAGGACACACTAGACCCAGTGGCGTACCAATGAGATAGCCGGTGAGCCCCTGGTGGCCGTCCAGAAAAGGGGCTACACGGAACGGATCGCCCAGGGACATTTATGGTTTAGTCCAGTTGTTCCCAAAATGTGTGCCGCTGCACCCTAGAGTGCCGTGACTGGTTACATGGGTACCGCGACATATTCCAGTGTTTTCACTGAAATGACACTTTGACCTCGTGGTCTTAGAATCGGACCATCCATGTGTTGATGGGAGGACAGCAAGGACATATCAGATCATTTAGCCGAGTGCAGGCAAAAGGGAAATGATTTCCTAAAATCTTTGATCGTGTCAATTGTACACATCTTGATTCTTGATACCAACATCATTACACAGGGAGACATTCCCATAAGTGCTCCGTTCTCCGTCCAAGCAGCCAGCCATGCCTATATATACGAGTCCCAGTCAGATGTTGTTTTCGTGTTCTTCGTATCTTTCCAGACGGAATACATTTTCTCCCCTCTCCCATAGTCACTCCCAAATCCATCATCCTCTGCACATGTGCGTTTTCGCGACCTTATGTTTCTTCATCATTCTGTAGACTGTCCATGACTGCCCTTATCAACTTGACCCTGTCTCTCCTTATCACTGCATCGTTCACCAGAGCTCGTCTCGCCACTGCATCGGCTCTTTCGTTGCCCCTGACGCATGCATGTCCCGGGCAGTAGATCAATGTGACACCTTGTATACCAGAGTTGTTCAGGGGAGAGGCCCACTTATTTCTTAGCATGCACCTTCATATCTTACGGAGCATGCCCTGTAAGTCTGACGGTATCACTGCGTGTGTCATCGGTTGCGTCACTATCCAAGTCAGATCCGCTGTTACCACCTCAATCTCCATCCTCATACTCGATGTGACAGTGAGTAGCCAGCTGATTTCTCCACCACCTCCTTGCCATTTTGAGCATATTGTCTTAACCAACTCAGATATTCAGAGACAGTCGGCGTCTTTGATAATCAGAAACTGAATCGACAAAAAATGTTTCTTTGGTCGACAAGTCTCGGAGATCAAAAGCGTTTTCTAGCTTTGTCTTTGGTATCGGCACTAGTAAAGGGGATGGATCGTGGAGGCGGATGGGCGGTACACTTTAATAAGGACGGTGCTGAAAGTTAGTAAACAGTTCAATGCATCAATGTGAATATAGTAACTGGATTGTTCTAATTCTAGCTAGTTATTTATCGAACATTCTCGGTACATGGTGTTTGTATATAACTAGCTGTCTACTCGATCCTCATTTATTTATTGTGGTACCATCTTATTTGTTTTGTGATCAAGTCAACTTTTAAGAGCTATGTTTCCTGATCATCATAAAAATGGACATCTTTTTAATAAACGGTGTACATATACAAAAGACACACTACAAACAAGTACCGTTGGTGTATAGAAGCTGAAATGTCGTAAATACAATGACGGTTATTTGGATTGTGGCTTGACATCAACACATGCCACCGATGAAGAAAGACAACAATGTGTACTGTGTATGAAAGTTTTGCCACCATAGTGAATGGTCCAAGTAAACTAAAACGGTACTTAGATACGAGTCATAGAAACATGGTTAGTAAACCTCGCGACTATTTTACCAGAAAGTTAAAAGAACTAAAACAGTAAAAAGCTACTATTTCTCGGCAGTTGCCAATATCAAACAATGATTTGCTAGCATCATACAAGGTTGTGTATAGAGTCACCAAGTCTAAAAAGTACCATACCTTTGCAGAAGAACTGATTCTACCGGCTGGTCCAGATTTTGTGAACAATTCGACGTGTGAGTCTGCGGGGAAACTGCTGTCAAATGATCCTCTGTCTAACAATACAATCAGTCGCAGAATCTAGCACATGTGGAGGATCTCAATGCTCAATTGGGAAAAAAATAAAATGGAAAATTTGAGTTGCAGCTGCATAAGGCTACAGACAGTAATAAGGATGCACGTTTGATTTGCTATGTGCAGTTCATAAGTGGTAATGACATTGTGGGAGACCTTCTCTTTTGTAAAAGTATAACTGCAAGTGCAAATGCTCAAGATGGGTTCGAGATCCTGGACACATTTATGGTTGACAATAATGCGGAGTGGACAACGTGCGTTGATGTCTGTACTGATGATGGTTGTTCAATGTCTGGTCGTTATGAAATGTTGCAGGCGCTTATTCGAAGCAAAATTCCGTATTTACTGTGGCCTCATTGCGTCATTCACAGAAGCATTAAATGTGTTGAATCTCTTCATGCAAGGAAGCAACGTTTTGATACTGGTATAGCTTTCACAAAACATGTCAGCTATCTCTCATGTAGCATGTCCTTTGTAGAACGTCGCTCCCATCACAGTCTGTCTGAAAGAAACTCGTTCCCTTGCCAAAACTCCAGCTTCCGCCACTGTCAAACTCAGGCACTCCTGGATATCTTGGTGCCATCGTCTTCTTGGTCTACCCCTTCCTCTTTTGCATGGCACCATACCTTCCATCACCGTCCTCTCAAGACCGTTGTGTCTCTTGATGTGACCAAAGTATTTGCATTTTCTAGCCAAAAGGGAATTGATAAACCAGTTCTCCTCTATGCTCAACTCTTGTCGAATGTCTACATTTGTTCTTTTCTCTGTCCAGGGTATTCTGAGGATCTTTCTGTAACATTTTGACTCGAAGGATTCGATTCTTTGTCTAGAAGTTTTGGTAATCGTCCATGCTTCAAAGCCATAAGCTGCCATAGGAAAAACACAGGCTCTCAAGACTTTTACTTTTATCGTTTTGTTGGTGCCCTGCCATAATTTCTTCAGGCTGTTCAGTCTCTGCATTGCCATAGCTAGTCTTCTTCTGATTTCTTTCGAGCAGTCACCATTTTTGTCGATTCTGGAGCCGAGATATTCAAAAGGTGTAATGTAATCTATTTCCTCACCACCCACTGTAAATGTATGCTGACATTGTGTTTTATCGGTGGTCATTATCTTTGTTTTGTTTATGTTTATGAACAGATTTTGATCTTTACTATGTCCATTAACGGCTGAAAGTAGCTGCTCTAGCCCTTCCGCACTTCTTGATAGTATCACCGTGTCATCTGCATATCGTAACTCTGGAATCTCGTACCCCCCAATCGTAAATGGGTCGAAACTTTCAATGTTCTCATCTTCTCGCACATTTCTCATTATACATTCCGCATATATGTTGTACAGATAAGGGGAGAGTATACATCCCTGTCGGACTCCCTTTTGTACTGCAAACCAATCTGATGTTTGCCCAGATACTCGGACAGCGGCTTGTTGATCTTGGTATAATGTTTCAATGAGATGGACTATATGCAAAGGAAACCCCATTTCCTTCATGATTCTCCACAGATTTTGATGTTTTACCGTGTCGAAGGCCTTAGTGTAATCAATGAAACACGTGTACAGGTCTACATTAAACTCTCTACATTGTTCATAGATATTCCTTAAATTGAATATGTGGTCCCGAGTCCCTCTGTCTTTCTTAAAACCTGCCTGGACTACGTGAATTTCAGATTCAAACCTTTTCTCTATCCTTCTTAATAGGATTCGCAGGAGTATCTTGCTAGCATGGCTGATCAGTGCTATAGTTCGGTAGTTCGTGCACAGCTTCAGGTTGCCTTTTTGGGGGAGGGGAATATAAATTGATTTCTTCCATG
Organism: Ariolimax columbianus; assembly: GCA_036924085.1. NCBI lineage: Eukaryota > Metazoa > Mollusca > Gastropoda > Stylommatophora > Arionidae > Ariolimax > Ariolimax columbianus. The sequence continues at coordinate 10,784,759 of JAVGWX010000002.1, forward strand.
CTTCTGGCCGCTCTGCACTGTGCCATATCTGTTTACACAGCTTGTGGTAGACTCGAGCACATGCCTCTCCTCCTGCTTGTATTATCTCTGCTGTGATATCATCGCATCCTGGGGACTTTCCCTTTTTCAGGCTTTTAATTGCAGAGCGTACTTCTTCCAATGTTGGTTCAGGTTCTTTCTCATCCTTTGGTAGGATTGAAACTGAGCGCTTTGTGCTGTCTCCATACATGCATTCTGCAGTACTCTCTCCATCTATTCAGTATGTCTTTGGTTTCTGTTAGTGTGTTATCCTCTTCGTCATTTATGACAAGTGGAACCGGACGGAATTCCCTTGTCAGTGTTCTTATTGCTTTGAATGCATCTCTTTCTTTGCCTTGTTGTAGGTTTTCTATATCCTTACATGTTTCTACTATGTATCTTCTTTTATCTTTTCTTATTTCTCTTCTAACTTTTCTTGCGCAGTTTTTATATGCTGTGTTGGTACCCTTACTTCCCATATGTTTTAATTGTTGCCTTTCTGCAATGAGTTTCTGTGTTTCGTCTGATAAATAGCTCTGTGTCTTGTGCAATATCTTTGGAATCATTTCTTTTGCTGTCGAGATCAAAATCTCCCTTGCGTACGATGTCAACTCCTCAGATGTCATCTCTTCCTGTATAGCAAGCAACGCCTCAAATTTGTTTTCTACTTTGATGTTGTATTCAGTAGGTATTGCTGATACATCGAAGCGTATTGGCTGGCAACCTTTGTAGATCCTGCGTAGTCTTGTTTGGAAAACTGCAAACAGTAATTCGTGGTCCGTATCGCAGTCTGCTCCTGGCAGTGTTTTTGTCGCCAGCACATTTGATCTCCATCTTTGTTGCACTAGGATGTAGTCTATTTGGTTTCTGCTGTTGCCATCCGGGGAGGTCCACGTGTACAGTCTTCGTGGATGTTGTTTGAAGAAGGTGTTGGCAATGGAGAGGTTGTTTTCCGTGCAGAATTCAGCCAGTCTTTCTCCTCGCTCATTTCTGTGTCCCAAACCAAAAGGTCCTCGAACACTTCTCTCCTCTTCGGCTCTTTCCTCTCCGACTTTCGCATTGAAATCTCCAATGATGACCAAGATGTCTCTTTTTTCAACTTTTTCCATCGCTTCTTGCAAGGTGTTATAAAAATCATCCATGTCAGCTATGGAGAAGGGAAATGAATGAAGAGGGTGGCAACGATTGTTTCTCGTTGTTGTAGCAGTTTGTGGTCTCAAATAAAGTTGTTTCCTCTCACATCATAAAATATGTTTTTGAAGAGCACCCATCATAGCTTATCAACTGGTTTGAAAAATCCTTCTAAGAAGATAATATCGACATTTTCTAATGTATTCAAACCCATTCAGGAACAAAGCTCCATCTGAATTTACTTCTGTAGATGAAGGTAATCTTATTTAGATGTTCGGCGACAGTACCCCAAAGAGACAATTTGGTAGCACTGACTAATTGGCTTGTGGATGTCAGTTAAAGATGAATATCCTATGCGAAGTGGTAAAGGTTTGCGAATCTTAATTTCATTTGTGACGTCATATTTGTGCAAAGTTGGATATTTGGCGGTCGCTAGATAAAAGGAAAGTATTGTGCGAAAATCGATGTGGAATTGGAAATGAGGATGGCTTGGTCCAGTTTAATTCCAAGATTTGAGGAGATGTGCCTATTATAGACAATACAAAAAACAAACAACGAACCACTGTTATCAAAGATCAGAGCAGAACTGGGAAAACTAAAGAGATCCTCAACAATAGCGCTCCAGCGGCTACCCTCCCATTGCGGAATCACGGAAAACGAGAGAGCTGATGCTCTGGCAAAAGAAGGCAGCAAAAAGGCACAATTTAATCACGGAGTACCATACAGAGAAATCAAGAACATCATCAGAAATCAGTATATACACCAATGGAGAGAAGACAGAAACATAAGCAGTACACCAGACCCAATTCACTATCTCAAAAGAAATCAACAAACTACCTTATTTCGCCTGAGAACTGGACACTGCACACTACTAGAATATCTTTACCGACTGAAGATCTCACACACCGATGAGTGCCCATGTGGAACAGGATGCCAGAACCCTGAGCATATTCTACAGGAATGCCCAATCTATAGGGAAATGAGATGCCAGACCTGGCCAGATGGTGCGGAGCTGAGACAAAAGCTGTGGGGCAGCCGCTCCGACCTGGTGAAAACTACAGTCTTCATGGGGACTGGCCTACAGATATAGCATGACCAAAAGATCCTGCACGCAAAGAATGAGAAGAAGAAAGAGAAGATGTGCAATGAACAACAGGCTTCCCGGTCCCACTTTTCACTATTATTCAATGATTTGATCCTTCAAGGTATGTGCTTGTTTACTTTTTATATAAAATTGTTTGTAAGCAACCTGACAGCACCAACTGCCCACTGCAACTGTTAAGTAGAGGCTTATGTTCTGACTTGGGGTGCGCTGAAACACGATGGTACATTTAAAGTGTTTGGGAACCACTGCTCTTAGTCTGCGACTTTTCTTTATTCTTACCTTACCCGTTACGTTAGAGCATCACGTCCAACTAAATTAGGAAAAATATGTTTCCACTTGAGTCTGCCTTGCACCATCGTCTCCCCCCCCCCTCTCTCTCTTTCTCTCTCTGTTTCTCTCTCTATATATATATATATATATATTTATATATATTGCTACCACGCTCGCAGCTAGCAAGCAACTCGGAGTTGTTATCGACACTGACATCAATGCTGACTATGCAAAATACAATTGCAACAATCACATCTATTTCAAAGGCAGCCAGTGTCCCAGCACCCACTCACAGCACACATCGCATTTCACCTGCCACTTTAGCTTTGCCAGAGGAGTGGCGTAAGATGGCTCGTTCACCAGACAACCCCACAGCCTTCAGCACCCAAAGCAAGATATGTCGCCAAAAACTCAAAAAAAATCATGAAAACTTTGCCCGCCCACGTCTAGTGACAGCTGCTGAATATCGGTGCAGCATCAAATTAGCTACTCGTAGCCTTGCTGAAAACCGCCAAATCATTCCTTGTCTGAAATCTTCCGATGGGTCTCGCACAACATCAAAGCTGGGCATGGAGTCAATAATGAAAGCATACTACACCAACATGTTCAGAACATCAGAACCTCCTCCATTTGCCCTCTCATCCACTTTATCTCCTCTTTCAGACATCCTGTCCTCAGAAATTCGCCTTGCTGTCGAGTCAATGCCATCTGGAAAATCAGAAAGTAAAGATGGCATCACTGCGGAGGTCATCCTGACTTGCGGCCTACCCCTTTGCCAAGCCCTAACGTTTTACATGTTATCTTCACTCGGGAGGAACACATGCCGCCCGGCACAACTCGAGGACAACACCCTTGCACAAGAAGGGCGACAAAGAGCATCTCGGAATCTTTCGTCCAATTACTCTCCTCCCGGTCACTCCTCCCGATGTTTACAAAATGCATCCTTGCCAGAGTCCTCACCACTTTCGAAGAATATATATATATCATCATCACACACACATACATACATAAATACATACATGCATATATACGTACATACCTACATAGCTACCTACATACATACTTACCTACCTCCTGTCTGTCTGTCTTCGGTTCCCTAGAGAGACTGTCAATATTCTTCGTACCACGGCCGTTTTGAGCGTCTCGGAGCCTTTCTTCGTCTGTTTTTCGTAAGTTACACACCTCGTATACATATACTAAGGCTGAAATAACCTTACTGTTAAAGGTGTGGGCGCTGTGGCTTGTCGTTTCTCATCTATTAAAGTATGGGCCTCATACGATGTAGGTCGTTGCAATTCTCTATGAAATATCCCGATTCATTATGTGGCATTTCCGTGGACCAGGTAAATGTAGAGATTCACGTTTTTGAAGTGATTGATTTTCTAACTGCAGTTTCCCTATTGTACAAAACGTGTTTAGTATGTACTGAGTTGTCCTTTCAGTAATTGTTAGACTAACTGCCACAATTACTTCGCTGTGCTCACTTAACCGTAACTGAGCTTCAATGCCGCTGTGACGGAAGCCAAATTTTAGTGACTGAAGCCAAATTTTAGTGACTGAAACCAAATTTTAGTGACTGAAGCCAAATTTTAGTGACTGAATATATCTCTGTATATGCTGATGTTTTAATCTCCCTAATTAAGTTCTATAAAGATTTCGTCAAGTACCGCCATAAAAGGTTTTTGTGAGATTGTAAAGCGCAAGGTTATATTGGTACGTTAATTGGTCCTTAAACTAAGAAATCTTGTATGAAGTAGAACAAGTATTTAACCAGACAAAATTGATGGATATTTTTGGGTAACAATCAACGCGCAATTTAAAAAAAAATGTTATCTTGCAAATTTTAAGGGAAAAAAAATTGAATTGCCACGAATCGGATTCAAATGATTTATAAAGTTTCCACTACCATCTGAACTCCTACGGCCTGTACAGATAGTTCTGGATTGATATGCTTTAGGGTGTATTGTAAAGTACGTGGATGTTGGCTCGTCACTATGGTGACATGAATAACTCAGGATGGTCACATGCTATTTATGCTGGGTTGTTTTAAAGGAAGGTGCTAGTTTGATGTTTCTATGGATATATTTTCATCCCACGAAAATCTTAATATATTTAGAAAGTATTTTAAAGTGAGTTTTAAGACTCAACTTTAATTTATCACTAAATGACGTTTTATATGTCAATGTGACATTATTGCCATCATATAAAATATTTGGTTTAATGTTTCTCTACAATGACCACAGTTTAGCTGTTTTCGTACTTGGAGTATGTCAGTCCTGTTGAGGTTACCTGTACTGAGTAACCTTGTCGAAGCTATTGGTACTCATTTGTTGTTGCGAATCCAACAGCTTTGGGGCTCTCGCCTTTCGGTCCAATGTCATGTAATGGTACCTGCACGTGTTTATCAGCTGTTGTCTAGTGCCATACAAAGTGTTCCATGTATCTTTTTACGGAGGAAAAAGCATTTTCCTAAAATCATTGAGAGTTGGGTATGTACACAGATGACACTCAGGAGTATGTTGTGGTTAGATTCTGTTCATCTGTTTGTTTAGTGGGATGTGCTGGCTTCTTAGTCGGAATATGGTGCTATGGTCCTTCCATGTGGGTTGATTTACACTGTCATTTGGATTGGGGCTTGCCATATGTCTGTAGACCTCCCTTCCCCTGTTTCCCATGGCCCATCTGTTCAGCCAAGTTTATTTGTTTTACTGATAAAATAAGCTATTTGGCTGTTTGTAAAGCTGTTGCTGTGTGTGTGGCTGTTCTTGTCTTGATATCTCCTTTGCTAGCCTGTTTGTCTTGTCATTGCCATGCGTGCTTGAGTGTCCAGGGATCCACTGCAGAACTATTTTGAAAGCACTGGAAGTGATAATGTGGTCAATGTCTAGAGATATTTGGATAAAGTCATGTCTGCAGTTATCACCAAAGTCTAATGCTTGAAGAACTGACATTGAATATGTGAAAATAACAGTATTTAGGGTATTTGAAGGAAAGGCATCAAAAACTATCATCAGATGGTACAAAGCAGCTTTAAGTGCAGTGATCTCAGCTTTTTAATTGTTGCAAACTTTCCCGCAAGTAGCAGACAGTTCATCAGAGGATCCGTCCGGGTATTTTATATAAACGCCATATCCTGCTTTGATGGAGGCTTTAAACGCAGATCCATCAGTATATCCATGTATCCATTCATCGGGATAGGCATCAATAGTTCTTTGGGCTGCTCGAATGAGAGTACTTGGATCTGAACTTTTCGTTGTATCCTCTATTAATTTTGCCAGTATTTCTGGTGTGTTAAGGAAAGTTTGTGTAGTTATGTCTTTTACTACTCTCTCTAACTCTTGTCTTCTTTCTGGTAGATGGTATCTGTCTTTGATTTCACTAACATGGTGAAGTACAGACTTTTGTTTATTTCTGCTTTTTGGCTGCCTTTTTTCCACAAGGGGTCTGTTGGGATGATCCCGTTTCATTCTGAAACCAGAATGTCAGCTCCTTCGTTGAGCTGAACCCCAGAATGACCAGTACTATTGTGCCGCAGGTACAAAGATTCCTAGTGCCAATCTTGAACATATTGTACAGATGACATCCATCAGTCTGTTGTGTCTTGATCATAGCCGAAGACTGATCACACGATCTTACCTGAAGAATTAGGGGTAGGCATAGTTTTCTGTGGTCAGGTAGGTAGTTTTTTTCATTTCGCTCTGGGCGTGGCACTGGTGGTTGTATTTTGTATCATCGCAGTTGGCGTCTGTATTACTCTGTTTCAGTGTTCCTCCGTCTCTGGCGAACCTGTCCACCGTCTCGTTATCTTGAATGTTGCAGTGGGCCGGTATCCACCGGACTATGCTTTTCTTTTTAAGCACTGGAACAGACGTTTTAGTAAGCTTGCCAGAGTGCCGAGTTAATTTTTGTGCTGGTTCCCTGAGAGCTGTTACCACTGAAAGGGAGTCTGTGAGAATGATTACTTGCCCTTTTGCCTGCTCATTGTGATCTACAAGGGTTTCAGCAGCTTGTCTCATTGCTCTATCATCGGCACTGAAGTCAAATGCTGCTAACAATACTTCACCTTTAATTTTTTTTAATGAAGCTTCCTACCCACGTTGTCAATGGCAGCTTTTGCTGATCCTTCCGTAAAGGTATGTGTCCACGCTGTTGGTGGACATTTTTGGTTGATGTAATCGATAACTATTGTTTTTTCTGATCATCTGTTTATGACCTTTTGTCTTCTATGTTGGGGATATTACATATGAGATCAGGAAAATGTCTTGCTCTCCAGAGTCAGCGGACAGAGCATGCTAATAGGTCTGATACCATCTCTGATCTGAAATCACTACTTCTATTTCTAATCTCGTTCTAGAGGTTTTTGTTCTGTACGCCCCACTACGGTGAGTAACAAATTGACTTCTGACTCTAACAGAGAAGTCACAACTAAATATATCGATGTCCAGCACCAATCAGTCTGTACATGTGATAGCCTGATCATCCTGTGTGTCACCATTCGCAAGCAGGTTACGTTGAGCTCTGCACTCTAGTTGCACCACTCTTATCATTCCCTGCCTATGGTCACGATGACTGTGGTAATCTGACATTCTACGTCACATCCCATTTTGTGGATCTATTCCTCTCCGATAAATATCGTCTCAGCTGTGGTCATGTATCCAATTGTTCTCTCTGCCTGTGTCAGCCAGGGTTTCGCCCTGATTGTCTTTGATTCTTCAATCCTTGATGTATGAGGTGTTATTGTACAGCGGGTGCTCCTTGTCTGCTGCAGCAGCCCGCATGAAGGTTTTGGATCGTTCTAATTGATATCTGTATATCACAAACAGAAGTCTTAGCATGTACAGAATCTTCAAAATCTCTAGTACAACCAATCGCATACCTTCGTTCTAAGAATGTTTTCCCAAAGAGTCTGGGGTGCGGAAGGCAATTTCCGATCTGTGTTCGAAATGCTGAAAGAACGCCCCTGTAAAAGTCCCTCTTCTCGCCCCACAGACTGCAACAACAGCGCGCAGGATATGAGCAATCAGATTAATTGTGGCCAGGACAATGTTTCTAAGGGCAACCAGTGGAAGTTTGAACACGTCAACTCCTTCCGGCCGTACCATTTTCCTATTTGGGAGTTAATGATGTGCATCACATTTGTCAGGCAATATTATTTTATACACCGGCCGCCCCGTCTTTTGTTAGGGCTGTACGGGAGGCATATCCGAGTGGTACCCGCGATGAAAAGATTATGACAACTGTAACCTTCGTTAGCATATTGTGAATGTACTTCCTCAAACTGCCTCATGTAAACAGGCTATGTCACAGTAGTCTGGCCAACCAGGTGGGGATCGACACTGTCATACCTTAATCCCTATAAAAGTGAGCTTATTTAAGCGTCGTCCTTCGTTCTGGAGAGGATGCTTTGTTACTATGTTTGCAGAGAGGCTGCGTATCTGAGTTTTTCGACACGCCACACTCGATTTAAGCATTACACATGTTTATGATCAGATTTAGCTTCCTTCTTTGATCTTTATTAGCACATCCAGACTGCATGTATCCAACTTCTTCAAGGACCGGCACTTGGAGGCTGAACAGTGTCTTGGACAGCTCTAGTCAGCTGATTCTGATTCAATGACTGCAGTCATATCGTATGTTACAAATTTCGGCCCCGATTATCTAACTGAGGTGCGTTTCATTGCCTTTCAATCAGTTGGACCCGGCTCACTATCAAGAACACTGTAACCCGCCACCTCATGAAACGTCATCAGGAGTTAAATTAACTCAGTACGGATGGTTTCTAATAGCAAAAACACCCCATGATGGAAGGCAGTGCACCCCTGTTAAAAGACTCTATCCCCATGGCTGAAGACTCTATTTCTATGGCTGTAGACTACTTCCGTTGGCCGCAGACACTACACCCCCATGGCTGAAAACTTACTCTAAATGGCTGAAAACTCTACATGCCATGACTGAAATCTCTACGCATCAATGCTGAAGACTCTACTCTATTGCTGAAAACTCTATACCTCATGGCTGAAGATTCTACAGCCCATGACTGACGATGCTACACAACATGGATGAGCACTCTATACTCATCGTAGAGCAGTAATGTTAAACCTTTAATAATACACATCAAACACGATCTCTTACTGAGGAAGGAGGAATAGGCCAAGTCAGCACTGTTGTGCATGTTGTTAAAAGCAACTATGCAGGATTATAAATGGGACTGGCAACCTCATCATGTCAACATAATTATCTAGTGCAGGGCTCTTCAACTTGGGCGCTTCCGTCCAATAGTGGGCGATTTTAGCTTTCAGGTGGGCGGTTGCAGAATAATGAGATGCTGAATTAAAAACACAACCTGAGAAAACTATCGCAGAATACCAGCAAACCAACGAAAGTGCACATTTTGAGAACCTGTGGTTTTTCCCGTAGCAGCGTACGGCTGAGAAACATGGACAGTTACCCAAACTTCGAGTCCTTCGAGTCGAAATATTATAGAAAGGTCCTCAGAAAACGATTGACCGAAATAAATAATGCAGACATTCGACAAGAGTTGGGCATAGAGGAGTTAATAAATTCCATCATGAACAGAAAATTGAAATACTTTTGTCACATCAAAAGACACAACGGTCTTGTGAGAACGGTAATGGAAGATATGGTACCTGACAAAAGAGAGGCAGAGGTAGATCAAGAAGGTGATGGCACCGAGATGTCAAGGAATAATCGGGCAAGTGAGGCAGGTTGTAGATTTGTCAAGAGATCGAGTTTATTTGAGATGGCTGCAAAGGACATGCCACGTGTTTATTTAAAACATCTAAAATACCGTTCACAGACTGTGGACGATCGCGTTGTTTTCATCGATTTAGATTTAATGGGCGGTAAGGAAAATTTACAGTCACGAAAGTTACAAAAGTGGGCGCCAGGTACAAAAAGGTTGAAGAGCACTGATCTAGTGTAATAGTCTCACTCGCACTGGCCAAATCTTCGCATCTGATTCAGACTTTCTTGGCTAAACACAATATTCCTCTTGTTCGCTAGACTAATAATAGTCTCAGATACTTCTTTTGTACTATTAGCCTCACACTTTCTTTATGACGTATAGTAACCTATCTCACTTCTTCTAGTTATTCTTTCTACATAACATAAACTCAGAAAGCACTAAGAAATGTGAATAATAAAAAAATTTAAAAAAAATTATTTTCTCATAAATCGAATCATTCACAACTGCAGGTGTTTTTTTACACCTTTTTCGTGCGTTCAGACATTTGCCATTTCTCTCTCTCGCTCTCTCTCTCTCTCTCTCTCTTTCTCTCTCTCTCTCGCTTGCTCTCTCTCGCTCTCTCTATCTCTCTCTCTCTCTCTCTTAGCAGACGAACGAACTAAACCTGTGAGTGAAACAACTGTTTTGTCGGTTGTGTCGCGGAGTAGGGCCACCATGTATCCCAGTTGTCACTGGTGCAATTGCCAACGGAACATAGTGGGAAAGTCTGCTGAAACTGTCCCTGAAATTCATCATGTCTCTTCTTTTATTAACCGCATAGGCACCACTCTAAACAATAGGGCCACTGATCACGAGGTACTTCTGTCCCTACCTGCTGCCAAACGAGCCACTCTAACAAGTCCTGTCTCTCTGGAGTCACATTCACTCACAGACTGTCTTGTCACTCTTATCATTCTGAAAGTGCAATAAAATAAACCAGTCTTGTCAAAGAATGTACGGCGTGCGGGACTTGACAATCGAACTGCCCCCACCTGTGTTGAAATAGCTTATTATTGTCCCAGCTAATTATGGCCCTCCAAGTCTGTTGCGAATCACTACTCCTATGCTCTACCCATGTCATTTCACATACAGTATCCCTGACACATGAATCTGTTAGATTAGAAACGACATGTACTACAGCATATACATGTTATTAGCGGTTCTCATGCAAGGTAGCTAAATCTAGTGGTTGCTTTAGTATCTGCTGGAATATTTCTTCAAATTTGGGTCGACAAGCATCTAGATAACGGGGATCGACCCTGGTAGCTTTATGGTGCCTAGCGAACATTAGTATGTTTATACTAATTACAAATGTATGTTTATACTAATTACAAATGTATGTTTATACTAATTACAAATGTATGTTTATACTAATTACAAATATATGTTTATACTAATTACAAATGTATGTTTATACTAATTACAAATGTATGTTTATACTAATTACAAATATATGTTTATACTAATTGCAAATGTATTACTTGGTTGCCTTGACATCTATAGTATTCGAATAACAATTGAAAACAATACTTAGACAATTACAATAAAGTAATTTATGTTTAAAAGGGCTAAAACACACATACACACGCGCGCGCACACACACAGACACACACACACGAGATGTGTTCAAAACTTATCATACCTTTTTTTTTTTCAAGGAAACAAATGGACCATGGGTATTGTTCTTCGTCGGGGAAGTATAGGGGTCTGTCATGCACATGTGTGAATATTTCATCAGATTGCGTCAGTCGCTGGCAGTCAGCCTTTCAGTGTTGAGTGTAGTGAGCACCCGTCAGTCTCTGGCAGTCAGCCTTTCAGTGTTGAGTGTAGTGAGCACCCGTCAGTCTCTGGCAGTCAGCCTTTCAGTGTTGAGTGTAGTGAGCACTCGTTAGTCTCTGGCAGTCAGCCTTTCAGTGTTGAGTGTAGTGAGCATCCGTTAGGCAGCCTTTCAGTGTTGAGTGTAGTGAGCACTCGTCAGTCTCTGGCAGTCAGCCTTTCAGTGGTGAGTGTAGTGAACACCCGTCAGTCGCTGGCAGTCAGTCAGCCTTTCAGTGTTGAGTGTAGTGAGCACCCGTCAGGTTTTCATTCACCGCGACATGGCGCAATGTCAAAGTCATGCTGACCGTTTTCTTTGACTCCTGTGGGGTTGTGCATCACGAATACGCACCACAAGATCAAAACATTACCAAAGAGTACTACATGGAGGTAATCTGTAGCCTTCGTCATGCTGTTCGACGCAAACTACCGGGCATGTAGACGACCGGGCATGTAGACGACCGAGCATGTAGACGACCGGGCATGTAGACGACTGGGCATGTAGACGACCGGGCATGTAGACGACCGGGCATGTAGACGACCGGGCATGTAGACAACTATAACTTGGCATTTCATGACACCGCACTGGCCAAATCTTCGCATCTGATTCAGACTTTCTTGGCTAAACACAATATTCCTCTGGTTCGCTAGACTAACAATTCTCCCAATATGGCTCCTTGCGAATATTTAGCTATTCCCCTAGCTGAAAATGTCGATGAAAGGAACCCGACTTGAGTCACGAAAAGACATCACGCCAAAGCCGACGATCCAGCTGTATTCCATTCCCAAAGAGATCTTCCTGAAAAGCTTACTACAATGGCAGGCCCGCTGGGAGAAGTGTGTGCAGTCTCAAGGAGAGTACGTTTCAATCTCCAGGGGAGTAATTGTATGCGACCGACAGGTTGGATTTTTGGGGACACATTTCGGGGATATATATATATATATATATATATATATATATATATATATATATATATATATATATATATATATACTGCTGAAAATAAGTAGCCATGGTCACTTTTATTAACATGAGTAATGATAAATTTGTTTGAGATCCCTACGGATTATGAATCTTTAAACCATCTTACTTCGTTTGTGTCTAAATCGGGTGCTGTCCTAAACACTTCATCCTCGTCGCCCGTGCCTGTTAGTATGCCACCTTTACTAATGCACCCTTATTTCAAATCTGAAGGTGAACCAGGAGAAAGATAATGAGCTCCTACAGCTGGCCCGTCTCAGCTGTTTGACTGAATCCAATAAATATTTGTCTGCGCAGCCTGAACTTCGTTGGCGGTGTGTTGAAATCTCATGCCACTTTTCGCTAATACATAGTCTGCGCGTGCAACAAGCTCGTGCTTGGGCTGCGACGTTTAGCACTTTCGTTGTTGCGTTGGTGATGTATAAGGAAACCCACATGATCACATTTACAAGGCGAGAGCACCACGTTTAACTAATTATAAAGGTCAAGAGCACATACATATGATGTCCAGCAAAGGAAAACTGAGACGATAGTCTGGTCAGACAAAAAATACTGACCAGGACTTCGGGTCAGTCCAGGGACAACATACTGGCCAGGGCGTCACGTCAGTCCAGGCACAGCATACTGACCAGGACGTCGCGTCGTTCCAGGCACAACGTACTGATCAGGACGTCACGTCAGTCCAGACACAACGTACTGATCAGGACGTCGCGTCAGTCGAGACACAACATACTGACCAGGACGTCACATCAAGGCCAGGCACAACATACTGACCAGGACGGCGCGTCAGTCCAGGCACAAGATACTGACCAGGACGTCGCGTCAATCCAGGCACAACATACTGACCAGGACGTCGCGTCAGTCCAGGCACAGCATACTGACCAGGACGTCACATCAGGACCAAGCACTACATACTGACAAGCACGTCGCGTCACGGTCAAGCAGAACATACTGACCAGGTCATCGCGTCAGGGCCAGGCACTATATACTGACCAGGATGTCGCGTTAGGGCCTGGCACAACATACTGACTAGGACGTTGCGTCAGGTTTGGGCACAATATACCCTCTTCCATGTTGTGCTCTCTGGAAACAAGTTGTTTCCGGGGCAGTCTGGCTGACGAGATGAGAATGGACGTGATCCCCGTAGTAGTGAGCGTCACGCAGATGAAGTCAAACTTAGTACAACCACCGGCAGGACGCGATCCACCTTCATCAGTACACTTGGGATGTGAGGAAACATGCTACAACCCGTCAATCAACGCCCTTTTTACGGAGTAGAAAAGAGTAAACTTAGTCGGTGTGTGCATTAAACAACAAGATGCCCCGTGGAATATAAAACTGGTTTCCGTGAATGTTCGTCAAGTCTCCCTAGAATATAAAGCATGTTTCTGTTAATGTTCTCCATGTTCGTCAAGTCTCCGGTAGAAAATAAAGCCAGTTTCTGTTAATGTTCTCCATGTTTGTCAAGATGTCCGGCAGAGTATAAAGCATGTTTCTGTTAATGTTCTCCATGTTTGTCAAGATGTCCGGCAGAGTATAAAGCATGTTTCTGTTAATGTTCTCCATGTTTGTCAAGATGTCCGGCAGAGTATAAAGCATGTTTCTGTTAATGTTCTCCATGTTTGTCAAGATGTCCGGCAGAGTATAAAGCCAGTTTCTGTTAATGTTCTCCATGTTTGTCAAGAAAGGACGGTATTAAATTCTGCAACAGTGAGTGTTTAGATTTGGTAAATTGGGCTCATAGTTATTAGGCAGAGACCGGTAAGTTATGTATGTCAGTGTGTCATTTCTTCTCTTAGTCTCTTGTCTTATACCCCTGTGTATGTAGATGTATCGTTCTTGTTTATACACGCAATGGAGTGTGCAGACAAGAGAGTAATTTGACTGTTGTGTCTCTGCGTGGATGGAGAAGTTATGTCTTTCTTTTTGGATCATGAACGCCAATATTGTGTAGGTGTTACGTAACGTTTAGAACATGTCTCATATCGATGGCGCCCCCCCCCCCCCCCTCGCTCCAACCTTTTGTTTGTAATCAATGAGCTATATTTTCTATCCATCCCATTCTAGCCTTCTTCTTTTTAAAAGGTTATTGTCAACTACTATCACCAGTATGCTACTACCACAATGATCCGCACCCTAAAATTAACGAAATGAATACGAAGTGTTCAGCTCACCCTTTAGTATTGACACTTTGACATTCTTAATTCGTGTCAACTCGTTGACTCAGATCGTCTATAGCCGTCTCACTATAACTAGCCATAATGGATAGTTCTCTGTCAGATGCTGCTCGTCTTGTGTACACATACATTTCATTCAGTGTCGGCCGGACATCCAGCGAGCTTAATACATTCACGCCCGTCACCAATACGACGACAAGACCAGCCCAATGCTTTCAGCTATACCAACCTCTTCTATGTCTCCATTAATTGAAACTGTTCCACACAATGTTATGTCTCATTTAGAATTACTTCCACGCGGAAGTAGAGGCACAGACGGCTGCTGATGAACTTGTAATCGAAGATAAAGAGGTCCATCAAGAAATCACAATATTCTTGACTGATGCATCGTCAATATTAACACAGTTCTAAAAGAACATAAAGATAGAGATCCCGAGCAAAGCATGCACTCCCTTACATAGGCCTCATTCGGCCTAAATGAGTTGGCAATTTTGGACTCGCCAAAATTAATGAAAATTACCAACCGCACTTACAGTTTTGTATCAAACATGAACTATGTGTGACCAACTTCTATTTTGAGATAAAACTTTAACATAAGGTTTCGTGAATGCACCAATAGTAAAACCACTGGCAGACAGATATAATTTTTGTCAGAAGTTCACTTCTAAAGTTGAGCTCCTCGCGCGCCCCTACAATAGTTCAGATTTCGATGCCCATCATTCATTGATTCACTGTAAAATCAGATTGCAGCCACGGAAGTTTCAGCACGCCAGAAACAAAACATCGACCTAAGTGTAATGCTCTGTTCAAGAGATTTGACAATGCTTTTTCAGGAAATTCGCAATATGGCTCACCATGACACCCTTGTTACAGAGGCCTTGCTACCTTCGGAACAGGAATTGTTGAATCAGATGATTGGTTTGAAGCTAAAGTCAATGATGTTGTGACATCCGTCATTGATACCAGACGGGCTGCTCTGGTACACGCACACTTTCATGTCCATCAGAAGCCAAGTTCAATGAATAGCTCGTCCAAGTGCAAAATGAGTGCTGGGTTCAGCTCAGTGAAAGAATCATGTCCATCAGAAGCCAAGTTCAATGAATAGCTCGTCCAAGTGCAAAATGAGTGCTGGGTTCAGCTCAGTGAAAGAATCATGTCCATCAGAAGCCAAGTTCAATGAATAGCTCGTCCAAGTGCAAAATGAGTGCTGGTTTCAGCTCAGTGAAAGAATCATGTCCATCAGAAGCCAAGTTCAATGAATAGCTCGTCCAAGTGCAAAATGAGTGCTGGTTTCAGCTCAGTGAAAGAATCATGGCAGCAGAAGAAACAGTGAAGATCAGACAAATGTACGATTGTGTAAGGAAAACTGTTGGTCACGTGGCTATGAGAACAGCACCACACTCAAAACCAACACTGACGAGAAAATAATTGACAAAGGAAAAAAAAACGAGCGATTGGTCGAGCACTATTTCTGAGCTCTACTCGTGTCACAATATCGTCAGTCTCACTGCCATTGTAGCCGTGGAAAACTAGACCAGTATGACGAGCTTGGCATCGAACCATCTCTAGAAGATCTTAAAAAGGCATCGACAGTTTGAACCCGGTAGGGGATCAAGATGCTGAGCAGCGCATGAGCTGCAGTGGCCAGCGAACCAGAGCTGCCAAGGCCCTTCTACACCTCCACGCGGTGATCCTGGATAACAGGCTGCAGCAGTGCAGACTGGCTAAGGAGAAGGGATCGAAGAGGGAATGCTAACCCGGTACTCAAAAAATGCTTGCTGAAGTTGGATGTGTTGGACCGAAAGGTGCAAATATCGCAGTCAAGCTGTAAACTACGACACAACGCATTCCGTTCTCTGGACTACATTCTGCTACTTAAAGCCCTTTCAGGGTTTGGTAGCGGGAGATTGAGAACGAACAAAGAAGAAGAAGAAGAACCCGGTAGGAGCATTAAGCAGGACGCCATTTGTTTTGATCATGCGCTGTAAGGGTGAACTATTGCAGTCTATTGCAATCCTATTGTATATAATGTGATTTCAATGCTGGAAAAATACCATTATACATCAAGATATGATACAGATTGTATCATTCTACAAAAATAAGGTGATGTAAATTATTCTAACAACTAGCGAGGGGTCAATGTGCTCAGAGGTATAGACAGTCTCCGACAGTCATCTTTCTACGTCTAGCAAAATTGACTGAGCGTGTGTATCGAGAGTCGCAATGTGGGTTCGGGTCTGGAAGAACGAAGATGGCTATGATTTTTCTTCAAGTCACGTGAGCAGAATCAGTTCTTTAATATTGATTTAATTGACCTGTAAAGTGGCATTTTATTTGATTGGCAGAAATGGTCTTCAAAATCATCTCTAAAATTGGCTGCCCAAGCAAACTGCTTTAGCTAAAATTAGCGCACCATTAGGCCACGAAAGGAACCTTCAGATTTGATGGCAGCGTATCACAATCACTTCTGTGCTAGCTAGGCTGCGCCTTGGCATCAACAGTTTTCCAAATATTTGTTTGTTCTGCTGCTCAAGCATGGTAATGTAGATTGGTTTCAAAAATACATGTCATTGCACCTGAGCTTTTCCATACACCCATTTGCTGAAAGTACCGGCAACAGCACACGAACTCCCGCTTTAAGCTTGCTTTTGGTAACACAAATGAAGGAATCTTCTTTCATACAAGGTCCGATGTTCTGTTGTTTAATCGTGCAAGGCTGAAGGCCAAATCTAAGATCTGAGTCGTCACCAACATGTTTGTTTTTAGCAGATGATGCTGCATTGTTATCCTCAGTCAGCAGGAACTTCAGAGCTTGATAGATCGTTCTCTCGAGCGGGCACAGATTTTGGTCTCACAATAAGTCTTCACAAAACAAATGTGCTGGGAGGTAAATACCACACCAACTCTTAAAATCGATAATTACGAATTGACATCTCTGCAACAATTCCCATACCCGGGGTACCTCATCAACGACAAGCTCCTCATCAACGACAAGCTCCTCATCACCGACAAGCTCCTCATCAACGACAAGCTCTCTCTCTAGACCCAGAAGTCTACAATCGCATTGGAAATGCTGCTGCCATATTTACTCGTCTCACAATACGTGTTTGGGAAAACCAGCAACGTACATTTGATACCAAGACCGTAGTTTCCAATGCATGTATCGTCAGCACTCTTCTACAAAACTTGGGCAACCTATGTCAAATAGGAACACAGGCTTAACACCTTCCATATAGGATCCATGCCATCTATCCCTCGAATTGCATGGAGTGGCAGAGTGACATAACGCAGAGGTACATTCTCGCATAGATAGATAGATAGATAGATAGATAGATAGATAGATAGATAAATAGATAGATAGATAGATAGATAGATAGATAGATAGATAGATAGATAGATAGATAGATAGATAGATAGATAGATAGATAGGTAGATAGATAGATAGATAGATAGATAGATAGATAGATAGATAGATAGATAGATAGATAGATAGATAGATAGATAGATAGATAGATAGATAGATAGATAGATAGATAGATAGATAGATAGATATTATGAGTGAGTGAAAGAAAGAGCGATTAAGCCAGCAGTGAGTTGGAGAACTCCCGAAAAAGGAATAGCACTTGTTCACATCATCTGAATTGAGACACCCCATATGGAAGTTTAAACGGATGCCAAATTCAAATAGATTACAATTACGCCTTCGATTCATAAACTGCAGAAGCTATCTACAAAGACCATTAAAAAAACTAACTTTACATAATATACTCAATATTTTTGTTAAAACTCTAATCAGCAAAATTCCAGGTTGACATCTTAGCAACAACAACAACAGAAGCAACAATAACCCCCGCTTTCCTCAAAGAATTAATTAAAATGCAATGCACAAAAACCAAACAAGCGTTGGGACCGGACGATTAGAGGCTAGAGCATGCAGATTTATTCCTGCAGGATTGATGGGGACGTTGGTGACCGAGGTAAAGCCGCGGAGAGATGGGCGGTAAATTGATTCGATTTTGTGAGATTGTCCTAGCAGGGACGACAAATCGTGTTAGGACACGGTCAGTGGTATTGAGGGAGGAGTTGCGTTCCGTGGAGTAGCTTAGGGCAGACCTTGTTCACTTTTAGAGGGTTGTGTGGGAGAGGATGTGGAAGTGAGGGAGAGGAAGACGGGGTAAGGATGGGAAGAGGAGGAAACAAGAAGCATCAAGAGATAGAGAGTGAAAGATTGGTTAATGAAACAAGCAAAGAGAGTACAGAAAAGAACAGCGGTAAGAGCAACAGAAAGTAAAAGAGATACAGGAGATAATTACATGAGTTAGGGACATAGAGATGGAGAAAAAAAAAGGAAAAGAGTAAGATAAATAGAGAAGAAAGGATACAGAATAACTAGGGGTTGGGCTTCAGTGAGAAATGTATAGAGTGGGATAGAGAGAAGAATTTTCTATGATATGGGAGGTAAGGTTCGAGGTAAGAGGCAACAGGGACAGAACATAGACATATATTCAGGTAGATAAAGAGAGAGAGAGACAGAGAGAGAGAGAGGGAGAGAGAGAGAGAGAGAGAGGATAAGGAAAGGACAATTAAAAGGAGAGAGAGAGGGGGGGGGAGAGCTGAGGGGGGGAAATAAAAGATGGAAAAGGAAATAAGAAAGGAAGAGAGAGAAGAAGCAAGAAAGCAAAGATAGAACAGGAACATAAGGAGGGAGGAAGAGGAGGGGGAAAGGAAACGGGCCATAGACAATAAGGAGTGATGAGAGTCGTAAGGAAAAGAGGAGGATGAAAGTAAAAAGGGAATAAGGATGATGTGAGAAAAGAGAAGCAAAGGATTTCACAGAAATAAGAAGGGTTACGTGGAGTGGACATGAGGAAAAGACAATAAGGAGGGAGGGGAATGAGAGAATGACGACGAGAAAAGGAGAGGTGAAGCAGGAACTATGGAGGCAGAAGAGAGATCAGGAGTTGGGAAGGAAACTTGAGGGAAGTACGAAAATGAAATAAAAATAGAGGATAGTGCGGGAAAGAAGTAATGAGAAAGAGAAGATAAGGACAACGATGACAGGTGCAGACAGTCAGGTAGAACCAGAGTAGAGGGACAAGAGGTGGGGGTCGTCAGCCACAACAGTCACGTCTCCCAAACATGGCTGGCGACCCACATTTATCTTGAGTCAAGTATCGCGTCTGTATGTGTGTGTGTGTGTGTGTATGTTTGTGCGTTTCTGCATATGTGTGTATGTTTGTGTGTGTCTGTGTGTGTATGTTTGTGCGTATGTTTGTGTGTGTCTGCGTGTGTGTGTGTGTGTGTTTGTGTTCATATCTCTTATACCTGTGTCCATGTCTACTTCTATGATTTCTTATGTGTATTGTCAGTTGTCCCTGATGAAGTTTGGTCGTAACGTATGGTTCGCACAAGTTCCTGGTTCTAGCACGGTACCAGAACTATACAAATCAACATGTTATGCTCTTTATTTTAATCCACAGTACCGCCGCAGCCCCGCCTTATTGATCATGTTTTGCCTTTCCTGTCATTATAGAAAGCCATATACAACTCTTCAACTGTGTCCATCAGACGTGACTCCCACAACACAGAGCTTACTGGTTGGCGAAGAGCCTTCTAGGCTGAGATTGTTTGTTTGTTTTAAAATGCTGTTTCCATATGGTGAAGGTACATTTCTTTCAATCGTAGAGTCCTGTTGGTTATAACAGGTCGGATAGACGAAAAGACGTTCAAGTAACTATAGCAAATTGATGTAACTAGAATAACAGAAGGAATCATTTGCTCTTTATCGGGGGAAAACAAAATGAAGAGGACAGAATGGCGTTTGGAGGACAGGTCTCGTGTTATCATTATTTTTATTGTATTATATTGCTATTATTATTAATATTATTGATCTTGATCATGATGTATTGATGCCTCGTTCCTCAGCGCAGCTGTGGGTCTCGACGTTGTCTCCAAGGAACCCTGTCTTGTGCCATGGAAGGCCAGTGTGTGGGTCTCAACGTTGTTTCCAAGGAACCCTGTCTTGTGCCATGGAAGGCCAGTGTGTGGGTCTCAACGTTGTCTCCTAGGAACCCTGTCTTGTGCCATGGAAGGCCTGTGTGTGGGTCTCAACGTTGTCTCCAAGGAACCCTGTCTTGTGCCATGGAAGGCCAGTGTGTGGGTCTCAACGTTGTCTCAAAGGAACCCTGTCTTGTGCCATGGAAGGCCAGTGTGTGGTAACCACTCCTTTAGATGCGTCTCGGATGTTGTTGCTCACATCAAAGGAGTCTAACCAACGCATTGGAGGTCTTCCCGGCGGTGTCTTTTTTATCTCAGTGTTACCAGATTGCTGTCGCCATGCTCCATCGACCATCGTTATGTCCCAACATGTGGCCTGCTAATCTACGTGTTACCTTGTCTGCATAGATTACCGCATCATTCACCAAGGACAATCGTTGAATGTCGGAATTGAATATTTATAAACGTTGGTTCCGGAGAGTGATTCCGACCTAGGATCTCTGAAGACGCTTCGGTCACTCAATTTGTCCTCCAGTAATTTTGTTAGTGTCCATATCTCAGCACAGTAACACAACGCAGGGAGTATCGGTGACTTGAATTGATAGTCTCGTAGATTCCGCTCTTGTCAAATGTCCAGGTCCGTGCTAATGAACTGTCCAGCCTGCACGGCGCGTCTTGTCGGTTCAGGCTCCAGGTTATTCTCCATATTGAGGAGGCGCCCACGATAGTTGTACTCATAGCTATCCTTTAATCGTCCCCCGACAAGGAAGACATCACAATTGACGACACGATTGTCCAACACTTCATCCATAGTCCCACTTTCCAACCCTCTCCATCGAGTAGCTGCATCATTTGGTTGGCTTCTGCTGCCTCTGTGATAAGCGCTATGGAGTTGGACAATCGAAGGTGTTTGGGGAGTCTATCGTCAAAATCAATGCCAAAGCTGTGCCAATTCCAATCCTTATTGATCATGTTTTGCCTTTCCTGTCATTATAGAAAGCCATATACAACTCTTCAACTTAACTTAACTTAACTTAACGTCTTTATACTGGTTTAGAAGACCCTGCAGAGTCTGTA
Organism: Ariolimax columbianus; assembly: GCA_036924085.1. NCBI lineage: Eukaryota > Metazoa > Mollusca > Gastropoda > Stylommatophora > Arionidae > Ariolimax > Ariolimax columbianus. The sequence continues at coordinate 10,806,076 of JAVGWX010000002.1, forward strand.
TACAACCAGTTACATTTACATCACCTTGCTCTAAAATCTATGCGCATCCAGTTTATTCTTAAACGCATTAACTGTCCCTGCCTCCACCACCTCCCCTGGCAATGCATTCCAAGCAGACACCACTCTCTGACTAAAAAAATATTTCCTAATATCTAATCTGGACCTCTCTTTAATCAGATTGTAGCTATGCCCTCGTGTTATTGTAGGTGGCTGTATTTTAAAAAACTTTTTATAGTCTAATTTATCGATACCTCTGATCATCTTATAAACCTGTATTAAGTCACCACGAATTCTTCTCTCTTCGAGACACTGTAGGCCTGTTTTTCTGAGTCGTTCCTCATAACTGTAATTCTGGAATCCAACTATCATCTTTGTCGCTCTTTTTTGTATTCTTTCTAGCATGTTTATGTCCCCTCTATGATAAGGACTCCACACCTGTACACAGTACTCCAATCTAGGTCTAACTAAAGCTTTATACAGTTTGACGATCACTTCCTTGCTCCTATGTTTAATATTTCTTTTTATCATACCTAACATTGCATTTGCCTTTTTCACTGCTACCTTAACTTGCTCACTCACCTTTCCTGTATGATCTATTATAACCCCTAGGTCCCTTTCCTTATCTATCTTTCTAATATTGTTTTCTCCCATTCTGTATTTATGTTCCATATTGGATCTACCCATGTGGATGACTGTACATTTATCTACATTAAACTCCATTTGCCAGCTTACAGACCATTCTCGAATTTTATCTAAATACTGGAACTTTCTTTGCAAGTTGTAGATCGAAGTGGAAACGGGAACGAAAAAGGCGATGGTCGCTTCCAGTGCAGAAGGAACCAATCACTGAATCATATGTTGCCGATCTACGATTATTTTTTTTTTTTTTTTTTTTTTCGCCTTATTTATCTATTTCCCAAGGCGTGTGTGCGTTACACTGTGGTTTTTATTTTGCGCCTGTCGACCCAGTGCATCCGACTTCAGCATGCATTTTATGTAAGGGTCTGCTTCCTCCTGCATTTTCTAAGGGTTTGCTTCCCCTGGGTAACGGCCGGTGCTGTGATGGGGATCGAACCCAGCACCTTCTGGTTGTGAGCCGTGTCACTTAACCACTAGGCCACGCCGTCCCCCGATCTACGATTGAACAAGATATGGTCAATTTCATTACGATGAAGTGCACTGGGTCTCACATGTGTATACTTCTTGTGGGTGTGCTTCTGTAAAAGCTGTTACAGTGGAACAGTCGATTTTATTAGCAGAAAGTGGCCAGCCTGCCGTCTGTTTCGTTCCTTGTTACTCCAGAACGTGGTCACACATAGGTTTAACCAAGTTGGAGAGGTCCTATTATGGAATTGAAGTCATTGATAACGATCTTATATTAGATGTGGCGTCAGTGAGGTTGTCGTAGAAATCAGTGTTCTTCTTTTATTATTATTATTTTTTTCATTATTATTATTATTATTACTGTTTCTTCTTTACCTACCATCTTATTCTACTGTTTTTCCTTCTTCTTCTTCTACTTATTCTTCTTTTTCTACTATTTCCCTCTTTTCCTTTTCTCCTGCCTTTTTCGTCCTCTACTTTTTCTTGCCTCCTTCACCTTCTTCTTCTTCTGGTAGAACGTTTTGATCTGCACTGTTATTATTTTTCTTTTATCTTCTGCTTTTGCTTCTTCTTCTTCTTGTTCTTTTTCTTCTACTACTACTTTTGCTGCTATTATGATTGTCTCTACTACTACCACAAGTACTAATACTATTATTACTACTACTACTGCTACAACTAACTACTACTACTACTCCTGCTACTACTACTACTCCTACTACTAATACTACTACTGCTACTACTACCTAATGCTACAACTACTACTACTACTTCTACTACTACTACTACTACTACTACTACTACTACTACCACTACCTACTGCTACTACCAATCCCTAATCTCAACTTTGCTGCTTGATATGTAGTCTGCCTAGTTTGCCTCGTATATCCTGCAGCTGATAACTTGCATAGAATGACCATTCTTATTCCAGCCTTGAAATGAAGAACATTCACCATCAAAGTCATCGATTTCGTGAATCGATGGATCACGCAATCGAACTTCGATTGATTTTTCTTGTCACAGGTTGTGCAATCTTGTCTAACTTAACTGCAAACATCGATTGACCGGCGACATTTAACACCAACCGCAACAAGGGTTGTTCGGAGGTACGTCAATGATCTCATGGCTTCATTAAGCCATGTTAATGACCCAAGGACCGTAGGACGTTAAGTCAATGACCCAATGCCGTATGAAATTAAATAAATGGCCCACTGCCTACATGACGTCACTACGTCAATAGCTAAAGTGTTGCATGAAGTTAGGTAATTCATTAAAAAAAGGCGACATGAGGTAGGTTTATTCAATGACAGAAAGTGCCTTATGAAAATATATCAGCCCTCTTTTTCGGTGTTCATAATTTTAAAAGACTTTGAGTCGTTATTTGCAGCGAGGCTGCTATATCTGCACCATTTGGCCCGATACATCCGATTTGAGCTGCCGTATTTGACCTCCCACTGCGATCACTATCATTTGGCCAGACGTGAATAGTGCAGCGTGTTTCCAGGACTGAGAACCTGGAGCAGAATAGGTTCTTGGTTAGCTATGGTTCGCGACTCGTATGTAAACGGAAAGCTATGAGGGCCGCAGAAAGCTAAGTCAATTATCCAACTGTCTGCATCTTTCTTCTGGTGATCTTATCTTTCTTTGATGTTGACACCATCAGACGCGTTTCCGTGATCAGCACAATCGTTGCTTGAAGCTTTTCTTAGCTATGAACAGTTTTGAGATAAACACTAAAGTTGGTCTTTGGGCCTATGAGCCTTCCTAAAATGGCTGTACATAGGACATTTCTGTAATACGTGCCTATCAGTGTTAGTTTAGCTCGCATATGCACAGTTATGAAGCAGACACTCGAAGCTTAGCCGTCTATCTAGTGGTGATGCAGACACTCGAAGCTTAGCCGTCTGTCTAGTGGTGATGCAGACACTCGCAGCTTAGGCGTCTGTCTAGTGGTGATGCAGACACTCACAGCTTAGGCGTCTGTCTAGTGGTGATGCAGACAGTCGCAGCTTAGACGTCTGTCTAGTGATAAAGCAGACACTCGAAGCTTAGACGTATGTCTAGTGATGTGCAGGCAATAGAAGGTCACATTTGTCTAGTGGTGAAGCAGAAACTCGAAGCTCGTACGTCTGTCTAGTGTTGAAGCAGACAATAGAAGGCTACATGTCCGTCTAGTGGTGAAACAGACAATAGAAGCTCGCACGTATCTGTTCAATCTGTTGTGCCCTCCTGACCTTTGGTCATAGATGATGATGTACCCATGCTGGTCAATGTAACAACAGTTGTCGTTCTGTTGGTACAAAGCCCATACCTACTGTACGAAAACCTACCTGGAGGCAGCATATATTTCCAGAGGTGCTAGAAAATATACCAGGTATTGGAAACAAAAACTGCCAGTCTGGAAAAGAAAGAAGAGATACTACCCTGAGCTACATATCGAAAAACTACCCTAGTATGGACTGGACCCATGCATACACCGACGGTTCTGTAACAAACACAACGCAGAACGGAGGGGCAGGAGCATTTCTGAACCTACCAAATGGCAGAAAAATAACACTCATTCGCTACTGGAAAATACACAAGCAATTTCAGAGCGGAGGCAGAGGCACTGAGTGTGACAGTGGAAGAAATGGTGACAGGTAAAAGGAATGAAAGCCATACAGTCCTGCTTACAGATGCCCTGGCCGTAGTCACAGCGCTAAAAAGCCAGAAAAATACCGAGCTTAATGATTTAAGAGCAGTACTCTGTCAACTATGCCAGCAGTCCGCACCAAAAAGGGTAGTGGTACAGTGGGTTCCATCTCACTGCAACATCCAAGGCAACGAGGAGGCAGACAGACTGGCAAAAGAAGGTGCAAGACTACCACAACCAGATACTAGTATGACATACGAAGAGTCAAAACGGCTTATTAGAGCTAGATACATGACCAAATGGGAAACCGAACATCCTGGCTACACAAAAAACGATGCCTATTACCAGTTGAACAGAAGAGAGCAGGTCGTGGTCTTCAGACTTCGCACTGGCCACAATAGACTGAGGTACCACTTATTCAACAAATTGAAGATAGGTGGCACTGACGAATGCCCGTGTGGTACCGGGAAAATGATGCTGAACATTTGCTGCCAAACTGCCCGACATACGAGGATCAGAGAGAGCAGATGTGGCCATCACTAGTGGCAACACAAGACAAGCTCTATGGCAGTGTAGACAGTCTCATGATGACCGCTGCGTTTTTTCGAAAAAATATTGGTTACTGTCTGACTGCGTACGATGAAGAAGAAGAAGAAGAAGTTCTGTTGGTTCCATTCTCTTCTGACAGCTTGGATATCTCCCTTTTTTTCATCTATTTGATGTCTAAGTAAACCTGGTATGTTGGTATTTACAAACCTAGCTGACAACCCATAGGCAATCTATCATCTACAAATGAAAATATCACTTGTATCAATATATGTCATTCCACCTTCAATCAACCAACGAATCAATCAATCAGTCAATCAATCAGTTAATATGTATCAGATCCCTTTGAAACGCATGTCTTCAACAATTACTTGCAGCCTTATATCCTGAGCCATCCGTACCCCATCCATCATAGCCTGAGCCATCCGTACCCCATCCATAATAGCCTGAGCCATCCGTACCACATCCATCATAGCCTGAGCCATCCGTACCCCCATCCATCATAGCCTGAGCCATCCGTACCCGATCCATCATAGTCTGAGCCATTCGTACCCCATCCATCCTAGCCTGAGCCATCCGTACACAATCCATCATAGCCTGAGCCATTCGTACCCCCTCCATCATACCCTGAGCCATCTGTACCCCATCCATCATAGCCTGAGCCATCTGTACCCCATCCATCATAGCCTGAGCCATCCGTACTCCATCCATCATTCCCGGAGCCATGCGTACCCCATCCATTCAGTTCTTAATTTAAATCTGTTGTTTTCCTCGAACTCATTTGTCCATTTCTGTTTTGGACCGAATCTACTTTGTCTTACTCTGGTGATCTATGTGATCATCGCAGCTAATCCTGCCAGTTTGCACCTTATTTAACACCAGCGTATCACATCAGCTGGTACTCCACTGTTGGGTGTGAAGAATTGTTTCAAGAGTTTCACATTGAGGATTAGATAATTACTTCTGTTCTTTACGCAAACACTCATTTGTGATGGTTTGCAATTTCTTTGGTTTGTTTATTTCATGGATTTCCTGTTCTTTTCTGTTGTCTTGTGCATATATTTTTAGTCAATCCCATCACTCTCCTTGGTGTTTAGGTCATCGACCCCACCTAGCCAGCACACACGGTCCTGGACTATTATGTCTACATCTTTCGATGTGTAGCCATTTCACCATGATTCAATCTCACATTCCCTTCTTTGTGTATTTTTTTGTGTTCTTCTCTTGTTCTTACCTTGATAACTCCATGTGAGAGTCTGCATTACTATGTTCGACGGTGCCTTCCTCAGCGTGTGCCCTATCCAGCTACATTTAGTGTATTGTTCCTGTGACTATTGCTGTCTCTGTTCCAACAGGTCTTCGTTCCTCACCGTGTCCTGACACATTATAACTATTAATCTTGGTCGGCATCTGTTTACGAACGACTGGAGTCTTTGTCGTGCGGCCTTGGTCATTCTCCATGTTTAGGGTCCATACAGCAGCACCGGCTTGCATTGACGTTGAATATTCTGACTTTGTTGTTAATCTTGATTTCTCTGAATCGTCATGTTATTTAGTGTCAGGAATATTATTCTTGTCTATCCAATTCTGGTCATTACATGTCCATCTGAACCGTCACTTGTGCCAATATTGCTGCCCAAATAGGTAAAGACATCCACTTCTTGCTCTTCCTCCAACATGATTTGTTCTTTATTAATCGAGTTAATTTTAAGGACCATAAGGTTTCTTCAAGATGATATTCAATTTCAATATGGTTAATTGTTTTTGCACGCTGTCAAGTTCATCTTGCACTTGACTTTGACTATGTGACAAAAGTATCAGATTGCGTTATCGGGGTCCTTTAATGAGAACGATGGTATCAACTGAATACCAGTTCTCTCTCTATCGTTTGTTCATCATTCAATCTATAGTAAATAAGAACTGGATTGGCGAGAGAAGGTGTCCCTTTCCCAACCCCTTGTTTTCACTTCGAAGCTTCCAGTCAGAGCTCCTTCCTGTACCATTCTGCAAACTTTATCTTCGTACATACACTGTGTGAGAATTATGTACTTTCATTATGACCCAAAAGTTGCCATAGAGTTTGTAGGTTGACACTGTCAAACCACAGCCTACTTTAGACTTAGTAAATATGGTCAAACGCATTTTCGAACTCTACAGAATTTGGGCATACTGATGATTTCTATTCAATAGTGTGTTCTACTTTGATGCATAGATTAGCTTTATGATGTGTGTACGACTTTCTCTGTAGGAGTTATGTCTGGTCATCTCTTAGATTTTTGTCTTCTTCCTATTTTGATCTGCCAAAAGATGATTCTGTTGAATATCATGACTGGTACCAACAGCAATGTTATTCCTCTATAATTACCGAAATTTGTCAGGTCTCCCTTCTTGGGCAGCTATGTCTGATTTCATGCTTTATAATTCCGTGGCCACGCTCTCTTCTTCCTACATCTTCTCGAATAACTCGTGCAATAGTTATGTAACCTTTGAGAGTGCTTTTAATATACTTGTTGATGCGATTGTTCGTGTCACTAAAATTTGTAACCGGTATTCCTGGTATCTAATCTGGCATAACATAATGCCGTAGAGATCTTTCTACGAAGAGTTAGAGAAGCAGCTGCAACAGCCTGGCCACACAAAAATCGTCAAATGAGATATTTTTTTTTTTTCGTGTTCGACCAAAGCATACGAATGACCACTACCTGTGGAGTTTCTAAGAAGACAAACTAAAGCTTAGATGAGAGTGCTTAATGGTTTATGTTGAGATATACAAATTGCATATCATAAAAACCTATTAAAAAACTAATTGTGAAAAGATGAACAGAGCACGTCAAATAAAAGACAGGATGAACATGGAACTCCCCAGATTGGAACAGGATGAACATGGAGCAACAGCAAAAAAACAAAACAAACATAAATGCCAACGACAACACTAACAATGACACCAACAACACTAACAAAAACACCAACAACAGCACTAAGAAAAACACTAAAAATACTGACATACACACCAACAACGCTAACAAAAACATTAACAAAAATACCAATAGCACTAACAAAAGCACCAACAACACTAACAAAAACACCAACAGCACTTACAAAATCACCCACAAAAATACCAACAAAAACACCGACAGAAACAACATCAACAACACCAAGAAAAGACCAGCAAAACACCGACAGTAACAGCAATAATAAAAGCACCAACAAAAACACCAACACTAAAACACCAGAAAAAACACCTACAAAAACAATAACACTAACAAAAACACAAACACCAACAACAACACTAAGAGAAACACCACCCACAACAACACTAACAACAACTTTTACGAAAACATCAGCAAAAACACCAACAAAAATACCGACAGATACACTAACAACATTTTTTTTAAATCTACAAAATCACTGACAGAAAATGCATGAAATACATTGACAGAAGCAATAACAAAAAAAAAACAAGCAAAAACACCCACAGTAACAACAACACTATCATGCAGGTTGAAAAACATATGCCCACTATAGTCTCCCAGTTATGTCGCATTAGGCGGCTAAACAGGGTTGTCCCTGAAGCCAGCAACTTCAACATGTAAGAAAAGATTCCTATTGTCATGACCAATAGCAAGAGCTCGGATAAATGCTTCATGAAACGTGTGCGTCACTTTGGAGCGAGAAGGTGAATTACTACATGTTAGTGTATTGACTTGCCCACAAGAGAATAGTTGGGCTAGATTCACGGACTATATGGGATATATAAGTACACACGTGGTCTTGCGACATTGTTGTCACTATTACTGTGTCGCGATGAAAAGTATACCTCTAAGGGCCCCAACTTCCTTGTGGGAGACCTCTTCGTGAGAATGACTTCGGTAGTAAACCCTGAGGAAAAGTCCGGAGCTGGAGTATCTAAGGCAGTCAAATAGTGTTTCCATCAATTTTCTGACAACTTATGCGACGTTGCTGATTTCAGCCAGAATTGACCAATGTCGTTCTAAGGATTAATTAGCCATGTTGAGGTGTTTCGTGATGGGGGGAGACTTTCTGTTCGGACAACAGCTCGATCACTTTATAAATATGTCCATGCTTGCACATTGGAGAGGTCTTCCATCGTTACCCTACGATACCAACACATCACGTGCCACATCGAATATCAACCTGGGCTGTTGGAACATCCGTACTTTGTTGACCGCATTGTCTGAAACGATGTCAGAAAAACAGGCATTATTAACGACGAACTAAAAAGACTCAATGTGGACATTACAGTGCTTAAAGAAACTCTCTTAGCGGGCTCACCATCAATAAGCGAGAAGGACTGCATATTCTATTGGCAAGGAAAAGACCGCAATGGAAAAAGAAAGTATAGAGTAGACTTTTGCAGTGAAAAAGTATCTAACACAGATGGATGAATCAGGTAATAATGGTTGAGAGCATCGGCATAGACTCCGTCTCCATACTACTGTCGGTCCCGTCACTCTTATCAGTGCATATGCGCCTAGTTTGTGTTCCGCGCCTGAAGCCAAAGATGTTTATAATGAGAATATATCAGCAATCGATAGAAGCTTACCAAGTCATGAACAACTAGTTCTACTCTGTGACTTCAATGCTAAAGTGGCTGTTGATCACGATTCATGGCCTCCATGTCTTGATAACTTTGGAGTCGGCAAAATTAATGAAAATGGTCAGCGGATTTTAGAGCACTGTGACTACTTTGGACTGTGTATGGCCACTCCTATTTTTCTAGCAGACTCCAACATTAGGAATAACGGTTGCACCCACCATACAATCCCAGTCCAACAAATAGCGCACCGCTGTGCCAGTGAATATTGGCTCCAACTCAGTGAAGACATCCAGACTGCGACACGAACAGGAAACATTAAAGAAATGTATGATGGTATAACAAAATCTGTTGGTCTCGTGCACAGGAAGACAGTGCCGCTAAAATCAATCGATGTCGAGAAAATAGCTGACAATGGATGGCGCAAGTTGAGCGTTGGGTAGAGCACTACTTTTAGCTCTACTCATGCGACAGTACGGTCACTTCACAGGCCTTGCAGCTGTTCAAGGCTATCCTACAATAGAAGAACTAGACGTCAAAGCATCTTTCGAAGATCTCATTGACAACTTGACCATGGGCAGAACAGCATGCATCGACGGGATCCCACTTGACCTAATCAACCACTGTAAAAATGCGCTCATGAAACCTTTACATGTCCTGCTATGTAAGAGTAGGAAAGAGACCACATCATATGTCAAGGCATGAGGGATTTAATGATTGTTGCACTATACAAAAATAAAGGTGATAGAAGGGACTTTCAATAATTGCAGAGTCAACCCACAAACTAGTGTTATTGGTAAAGTCTTTGCCAGATTCATCTTACTACGAGTATACAAACTGACTGAGCGCGTGTACCTAGAGTCACAATGTGGATTCAGATCTGGAAGATCAACGATCGACATGATCGTCTCTCTAAGGCAGCTATTTTAAAAAAGTCACTTTTATCAACCGGACAAAAGCATTTTATTTAGTTAGCAGGGCTGGACTTTTCAAAATGTTCTAACAAATAGGCTGCTTTAACAAACTGCTGTATACAATAGTGTCATTTCATAAGAATATGAAAAGAACAGTCCAATTTGACCGTAATGCATCACAAGCATTCAGTATACACTGTGGTCCTGACCCCGACACTTTTCAGAATTTACTTTGCGCTGTTAATAAAGAAGCACGCATTTAGTAACGCAACAGAAAGGATTTGCCTTCACACTAGAGAGAACGGAATAAGGAAAAAAGTGGAAGATGAAGACATGGAGAAGGTAGAGAGCGTCCAATGAAGGAGAAGGACTGGAGAAAGAAATGGTAGACACAGAGAATATTAACGGTATTGGACAGTACGAAAAATACAGTAAGAGTAAGAAGGAGTGACGAAGGTACTCTTTTGGGAGAGGGAAAGAACAGCAAAATGATTGAGATAGAGAGAAGAGGGAGATTGGTGGGCAGGAAGAGGTACATGTATATATGAGAGGAGAGGTGGGATGACGTAAAGAGTGTGGGTGGGGGTGGGGTGGGGAACAAGGGTCAGAGGGGAATCAGGGTAATATAGGTAGGGAAGAGAAAAAAAGAGAGAAAGAGTAAAATGATAGTGCGAGAGAGAATGAAAACTAAAGAGAGAGAGAGAGAGAAAAAAAAAACTATGGAATCGCCGAACAGCCACAATCAGCAATTAAAACACAATCACAGGGCATATTGCTAGAGACACATGCCAGAAACACTTTACAGAGAAAGACCTCTACGTTTGGCTCGCATATTTAGCCATCGATTGAGGCAAGTGACGAGCTCCACAATCTAGGCATGCTGTTAGCATGATGGCCAAATTGCGCTTAATTTGGTCACAATTGTCCAACGGGTGCACAAGGTCATGTCGAGCTATCACCAAACAGAAGGATCGCCCCATAAAGTGTTGTTGGGATATTGGGAGACGAGAGATTTCGTTGTGGAACTAGAAATTAGGTGCAGGGTTAATAGCTCGAGAGAAATAGAGGCAAATTGGAAAAAGAGCAATATAGAGGGATATGAGAGGGGAAACGAAGGAGGCGAGATAGAGTGTAACAAGCAAATGACGATCGAGAGGGCAGAAATGAATAACATGAAAGTGAAAGAGAGTAAAGACGAATTGGACGATAAGTGAAGAAAGCGGTAGCGAGAAGAGATGTATAAAGCGAGAGAGATGCAGAGAAATAGAGACATAGGAAGAACAATGAAGAACGATTTACAGAGAGAAAAGATAGAGAGAAAGTTAAAATTGTCAGAAGATAGGTGGAGAGTAGAACGACAATAGGAATAGTACATATAAGTAAAGAAAGATATAAATGAGGTAGGGAAAGAGAGAAGAGAGATGAATAATGAGATTTGAGGGGAGGTTCTTAAAAATGTAGAGTAGTAATAGGTACACACAGAGAATATGAGAGAAAGCATGACAAATAGACGACATCTAAATAACATAATTAAGGAGAGATCAAGATTAAGAGAGTAAGTAAAGATAAATAAAGAGAATATAGAAAAGAAATGGAGGAGAGAGAAAGAGAGGCAAAGAAAGAGAGAAGCAGAAGGTAGATGCAAAGAAATAGAGAGATGAGGCAGAATAAATAAATACAAAAATAAAGAAAAGTGACAGATAGTGTGGAAATATCAATAACAGCAGTTATCAACAAATACGGCATAAGGACAGATACATAAGACGAACAGAAGCGAGATCAAGAACGAAAGCGAGAAATAGAGAGAGTGAAAGAGAGAAAGAGAGAGAGAGAGAGAGGGTGGACACGAGAGATGAAGAACGACAGATGGAAAAGAAATAGCAAATGGAAGATAGAAAGTGCAAGTAATAAGATTGAATAAAAAATACGGTAAAGGAAATAATGACAGAGATAAAAAGAGAAAGATAGAGATAGAGAGATAAAAAGAGAGTAGGCAGACACTAGAGACGTAGAAAGAGAGATGGAAAGGATAAATAACAAATGGTAGATAGAAAAGTGGAAGAAATAAAGATGGCAGGTATATACATATTTATATATATATATATATATATATATATATATATATATATATATATATATATATAGAGAGAGAGAGAGAGAGAGAGAGAGAGAGGGGGAGAGAGGGGGAGAGAGAGAGAGAGAAAAGAGGGAGAGTTAGGGATGAACAAGAGAGAGGAAGATAGAGATATATAAAGGATAAATATAGTAACAGAGAGATAATGTCTTTGAATTTGTATGCTGTTTGCGGGTATATGTGTGTGAGAGAGACAGATAATGTGCGTGAGAGATAATGTGTATGTGTTTGTGTATGTGTGAGAGAAGCAATGTATATGTGTGCCGGTAGGTATGTGTGTGTTAAAGAGAGCAGGTGGGTGGGTAGATGTGTGTGAGAGTCAATGCGTATGTATGTGGGAGAGTAGATGTGTGAGAGACAAAGAATGCGTATGTGTGTCGGTTGGTAGATGTTTGAGAGAATGTGTGTGTGTGACGTAGTATGTAATCCCCGAACAGCCATAATCAGCAATTAAAACACAATCACAGGGCATATTGCAAGAGACACATGCCAGAAACACTTTACAGAGAAAGACCTCTACGTTTGGCTCGCATATTTAGCCATCGATTGAGGCAAGTGACGAGCTCCACAATCCAGGCATGCTGTTAGCATGATGGCCAAATTGCGCTTAATTTGGTCACAATTGTCCAACGGGTGCACAAGGTCATGTCGAGCTATCACCAAACAGAAGGATCGCCCCATAAAGTGTTGTTGGGAATTTGGGAGACGAGATATTTCGTTGTGGAACTAGAAATTAGGTGCAGGGTTAATAGCTCGAGAGAAATAGAGGCAAATTGGAGAAAGAGCAATATAGAAGGAGTTTAGAGTGGATTGCGAAGGGAGAGAGAAAGAGTGAGTGGGAGGTTTTAACAGAAAGAAGATGACAGATTATGTCAGAGGTAGAAGGCAGATGAATAAATGAACTTGGGGTGTAGAGGGCTAGAAGACATCGAGTTAAAGTGGTAACGAAATAAGGATTACATACGAGAGAAAGGGGAGGAGGAAAGAGGGATAGAGAGGGGAAGACAGAAGGAAGAGATAGGTAGGGGGATGTAGATGATAGAGAGAGAGGTAGAGTGCAGGGGGAGAAAGAAGGGGGAGTGGGGAAGAGAAGGATAAAGAGATGGAGAGACAATGATGGTTGAAGGAAATGGAACGACTGAGAGTTGAAGGGAGAGGGAGAGAAGAAGAAGGAAAAGAGACCATCATAGAGAGAGAGGGGATTCGAAATGGCGGCCAGACTGACACATACAGGTAGCCTCACTTACAAACCAGAAAAAGATAGACCCCGCCGTAATTACACAGTTAAAAAAAGACATCTCTAGATATGCTAAAGAAGGTCATGGTAAAACGTTACCTTTTATAAATATACCAGGGAAAAATGCTCGAACAGGTGGGCGGTGTGGACATCGAGTCGCAATGTGTCACAGCCAAAAACTAATGATGGCGTAAATAGACTACACGGAATAGAACAATGTATCGTCTTTCAGTTCCGAACAGGACACACTAGTGCAATAACCACACACACACCTCATCAAACCATCAGCATCGGCGCTTCTGCAGACACTGCTCTCATCCCGATGGAATAGTTAGACCTCTACTCATTGAGTGCACAATGCTTGCAGACATTAAGCAAAGATCCTTACAAGCGTCACATACAATCACCAATACACTACGTGGCACAGTGGAATAGCTAAAGAAAATGTGTACGTATTTCAGAATTAGAGAAATTAGCTGTCAAAAATGGCGGGATGGGTCAATTTCATTAACTTAACTTAACTGAACGTCTTTATACTGGTTTAGAAGACTGCAGAGTCTGTATACAACCAGTTTCGTTTACATACCTTGCTCTAAAAGCTATGCGCATCCAATCTATTCTTAAATGCATTAATTGTCCCTGCTTCCACTACTTCCTGTGACAATGCATTCCAAGCATTCATCTCTCTCTAACTATAAAATATTTCCTAATATCTAATCTGGACCTTTCTTTAGTTAATTTATAGCTATGCCGTCTTGTTCTTGTAGGTGGTTGTGTTTTGAAAAACCTGTTATTGTCTAATCTATCCGTACCTTTGATCATCTTATAAACCTGTATTTTTTTTAAGTCACCTCGAATTCTTCTCTTTTCTGGACACTGTAGGCCGGTTTTTCTGAGTCTTTCCTCATAACTGTAATTCTGGAATCCCACTATCGCTCTTTGTTGTATTCTTTCCAGCATATTTATATCCCCTCTATGATGAGGATTACACACATGTACACTGTACTCCAATCTAGGTCTAACTAATGCTTTATACTATCACTTCCTTGCTCCTATGTTTAATATTTCTTTTTATCATACCTAACATTGCATTTGTCTTTTTCACTGCTGTCTGGACTTGCTCACTCACCTTACCTGTATGAACTATTAAAACCCCTAGGTCCGTTTCCTTTTCTATCTTTCTAATATTGTTCTCGCTCATTCTGTAATTATGTTCCATATTGGATCTACCCATATGGATGACTGTACATTTATCTACATTAAACTCCGCATTTTAAGGGGACGGCGTGGCCTAGTGGATAAGTGGCACGGCTCACAGTCCGAAGGTGCTGGGTTCGATCCCCATCACAGCACCGGCCGTTACCCCGGGGAAGCAAACCCTTAGAAAATGCAGGAGGAAGCAGACCCTTACATAAAATGCATGCTGAAGTCGGATGCATTGGACCGACAGGCGCAAAATAAAAACCACAGTGCAACGCACACCGCCTTGGGGATTAGAGAAATAAGGCGAACGCAAAAAAAAAAAAAAAAAAAAAAAAAAAAAAAAAAAAAATCCGCATTTGCCAGCTTACAGACCATTCTCAAATTTTATCTAAATCCGACCTCAATATATCCACTTCTGCTTTAGATGAGACACTACTGCATATTTTTGTGTCATCAGCAAATTTTGCAATCATGGATCCCATATCAATGTCCAAATCATTTATATAAATCAAGAACAAAATTGGTCTCAAAACCGAGCCCTGTGGCACTCCACTTTTTACTTCACACCACTCAGAGTACTGTTTATTTAAGTCCACCCTCTGCCTTCTTCCGCTTAACCAATCCATTTGGCAACTTCCCCACCTATTCCACATGTGATTATAACTTTCGAAATAATCTTTGATGAGGTACTCTATCAAAGGCCATTGCAAAATATAGATAAATAACGTCCACTGGCTCCCCTTTATCTATCATTTTAGAAACCTCCTCCATGAATTCTAATAGATTTGTTGAGCACCATCTCCCTCTAGTAAACCCATGCTGACTATTTCTGATTAGATTAAACTTGTCTAAATACATTACAATGCTTTCTTTGATTATTAAATAACTATTCACAGATTATACTTGTTAAACTCACTGGTCTTTAATTTTCTGTATCTGGTTTCTTTCCATTTTTGAATAAGGGGATCACTCCTACATCTTTCCAATCCCCTGGAACAGTCCCTTTTGCAAGTGATTGAGAACATAATATAGCCAATAGTTTTGCTAGTTGGTCTCTAATTTCAAACATAAATTTGGTATGAATACCACTTGACCGTTAGCAAGTTTTCTGCCAACCCACGAAAAACTAAGATTGCAGACCTGACCAGATGGAGCAGTGCTGACCAGATGGAGCAGAGCTGAGGCAAAAGCTATGGGGTCACCGCTCAGGCTAGGAAAGGACTTGATTTCATCCTGACGATAGAACTGGAGATTTTAGTATGATCAGAAAACCCGAACGCTGAAGAAGAAGTAGAAAGATGCTTCACAACGAGATATATTATTCTAGAAAATGTGTTATTATAGAGTTATTTAAGTATTGCATTTTAGATAGACCCCGCCCCCCCCCCCCCCCACTTTTTCCCAGCACCCTCTTACCCTCATATCCCCGCATTACTCCCTGCCAGTCCCCATAAGGTGTGACAATTAACATGAGATTTTAAGGGAATCCAAAATACCCCCACCCCCATCGACAACTACGCATTCCCTGCTCATCATTTAGGACTTGCAAACTCTTCCCCCTCCCGCCACCCTTCCGTTGCGCATCTCAACCTATCTATCGCCACAAGCACCTCTTCCCCCTCCCGCCACCCTTCCGTTGCGCATCTCAACCTATCTATCGCCACAAGCACCTCTTCCCCCTCCCGCCACCCTTCCGTTGCGCATCTCAACCTATCTATCGCCACAAGCACCTCTTCTCCCAACGTTCTTATCTCCTCACATCCTCCGATCATACAACCGCATCTTCAACCCCATACAACCTCCAACCAACCCAACGTTCTTATCTCCTCACATCCTCCGCTCATACAACCGCATCTTCAACCCCATACAACCTCCAACCAACCCAACGTTCCTATCTCCTCACATCCTCCGCTCATACAACCGCATCTTCAAGCCCATACAACCTCCAACCAACCCAACGTTCTTATCTCCTCACATCCTCCGCTCATACAACCGCATCTTCAACCCCATACAACCTCCAACCAACTCAACGTTCCTATCTCCTCACATCCTCCGCTCATACAACCGCATCTTCAACCCCATACAACCTCCAACCAACCCAACGTTCCTATCTCCTCACATCCTCCGCTCATACAACCGCATCTTCAACCCCATACAACCTCCAACCAACTCAACGTTCCTATCTCCTCACATCCTCCGCTCATACAACCGCATCTTAACCCCATACAACCTCCAACCAACCAAACGTTCCTATCTCCTCACTTTTCAGCCAGCGCATTCTCCGGCCGTACACCCCCACCTCCAACCACCCCATGTCAACCAACCCGTTCCCGCACACATCTTTCCTCAGCAGTAAACTCTTTCCCGCCAACTCCATCCGTCTGATCATCTCCCCCGTCTCTCAATCTACCTCTACCCAGCTCCAATCCATCCATCGTATCACCTTACAACCCCCCCCCCCCTCCTCCGCCATTTTTTTACTCGTCAACCAGTCAATATTCACCATTCCAATCTATAAACAAAATTACTACGTCCACCTTTTCTCAACCTATAACTCTTCCACTTCAACCCGCCGACCACTTCCTCCTCTCAGTTTCTATCCCATCAGTCTTTCCCCCAGACTACCTATCTCCTCACACCTCAATCTGCGTAACGCCAGGAAGGAAGTCCCGTCAACCCATTTCACCACCGATCATTTCTCACCTTCACACTCTTTTCCGTCAAACTCTTTCTAAAAAATCTTTCCATTCCTCCGCTAATCTCTTCTACCTCTCAATCTACGCATTTCCCTACACATCCACCTCTTCCACAGCACGCCTACTCATCACCAATCACCTCACTCCTCATCCAGAACGTGTTCAACCTTTGTTAGCCAACCAATCCCCTGTCCATCTCTTCACCCTAAGACTCTTCTACATCTACACGGCCTTCCTTCCACCCATCTCCACCCCGCACCCCCCTCCCGCTCCATCCATCACTTAACTCAACTTAAGATAAACATTGTTCACTAAAACTATTTGAAAAAGCTAACTAACCGTACATGCTTGATTGGTTGGTTGGCGCATTCGCATTTTCATGTGTTGCAGACTTTCTTCTGAAAAGAGCAGACTTGCTCAGCAACCATGGGATAGCATCAGTAAAGGAATGACCACCCACTTCATAAATAAGCTCTGGCCTAATACAATTAAGTCTTTAAGTCTCTCTAACACTTGATCCACGACAGCAGTGTAATTTATGAGGTAACTTTGACATTTACTTATATCCCTGCTACCATTGACCATTACCCATAGCTGTGCCTACCATTGGCCATTACCCATAGCTGTGCTACCATTGGCAGTATGTGACAAACATATGTCCGTGTGGGTAATACCGAGAAACAATAAAACACGTTTTCCCTATTCTCTTGACTCCACGGAACGAGTAAAGCGACAGTATAGTTTTGTCTCCAGCACATATCCAGAGGGACAAACTGAGATAGACTGAGAGCAAAGAGTAATTATGGGCAAGACTGAAACATACAGATAAGGACTCCCATCTCACGCCTCCATCCGAGCTTTTGTAGTCAGGGTCACGTCTAAAACATACAGATAAAGACCTGCATCTCACGCCTTCATTTGTAAACCTCCATTCGAGACCTCCATTCGTGACCTCCATTCGAGCTTCTGTAGGCAGGTTGTGACCAACAGTCTTGTCAACCAGGGCATGATCGATACTGTAGTATGACCTTGATGGTGAGCCTCATTTTACACTACGTGGCCGTAAATGCTGCACAATGAATAAGCTGACAGCAGACAGCGACTTTATGCCACCTTCAAGTGGCGGCCCTTGATACAGGCCTACTTTGGTGTAGTCTGGCTAAGATAATAGAGATCACAATGAGAAGGCAAACCAAGTACCAAAAAAGCCAGATGAATTCTTATTTGTTTGCGTAGATATCGCAGCCAAGCTATAAACTGTGACACACCATCACAAAGTCCTGTTCATGGCGAACGCCAAAGAAGAAGATGAAGCATTCTTCTTCTTCTTCATCGTACGCAGTCAGACATCAACCTTTATTTTTTCGAAAAATAGCAGCGGTCATCATGAGGCTGTCGACACTGCCATAGGATGAAGCATTCAAGTCAGTAGAACCCCTGCCAGCCTTCTCACCCATAACTCTGGATGTAAGAATATGAGCCACCATAATCCGCTACCAAAAAGATGTCTTCAAGACATATATAAGGAGACATAGATGTTATTTTAGACAGAATGGTACACAAAGAAGATTAGGGTGCAAATGGATCTGCAGCAGATGTACAACATTTGGTAGTTCATTTGCTGGCACCTCGTTTTTATACTGAAGTAACCTGGCAGAAATTGGGAGCGGCGTAGCTCGGTGGTCAACGAGTTGGCTTCGCATCTGAGCAGTCCTGGGCTCATTCCCCAGTTGAAGCGGAAATATTTTTTTCAGACCGCAACGGCCCCCGAGTCGACCAAGCCTTATAAATGAATTCCCGGAAGTAAAAGCAGCAAGGTAGAGGAGATGGCTACCGCCCATATATAGCCGAACCTTTGAAATGCGAGATCGCTAACATCTCAAACACACCCACGGCTATGAGTTACTTTCCATTTGTAATCCCGCAGTGTCATCAAACGAGCACGATTGATGGCAGAAGCACATGCTGCATACAGGCCATACGGAGAAGAGACGATGTGTCCCAGTCAGGTGTTGCACAGACGGTCCCTAAGACGACTCCTTGGAGAATATGGTCTGTCCATGACTTCTACCGACAGAAGGCTGATGGTCCGGGACATATTTTGAGAGGACAAAAAAAGGCGTCGGCGTCGATCGATAATTTAAGAAAGGCTATCGAGTATTCCTCGTTGGACTAACTCAGTGGATACGTCGTTAGTTGCGCTTCTGGAAGGCCTCGAGTTGCTTCTGATTTTCTTTTAAAGCCATCAGGTTTCGGTGACATACAAAAACAGTAGGAAAACACATAATTTATAGAGACACACATTTGAGTTTAGAGAGGGCATCTGTTGGGTTTAGACTCTGAGCAGTGTACCATTCATGGATAACTCTGTAAGACTAATCCTCCGGGTAATATTACTACATAAACCAGAAGTCTATCTGCCTGCCCAAGTAAATGAAGTACTCGGTGTGATTGGCATGGTTACAGTTGATACTGATTCCCCCAGCAGATGGACCACTCTCAGGACTTTAAATTTTTAAATGAAATGAACTTTAAAAGTGTTGCTTCCCTCCTCCCACCCACACCCCCTTCCGGACGGTCGTACGATACAAAAAAGACCTTACTTTGGTAGAAAGTAAAAGTTATAACTAAAATAGATATAGATTCTTTATAGGTACTGTTGTCGGGGATGAAGTGTTCATTGTGTTCGGTTACAGCAATCTCATGAATTGAGGTTACTAGTTCCTATCACCGTCGCATTACCTTAACTGACTGTGACACGGACAACCATTTGCAGCAAAGTGTGATGGAGCGTGTCGGCAGTAAGAATGGAACCAAATATCTATGCGGCATGAACAAACATGGTAATTACCCTACCACTCATAAAAGTAACATTCATAAAAGTAACATTCATAAAAGAGGGTTTGAAATGAATCAATTGAAGCCTAGGCTATGGTCACGCATGTACGACTTACGACACTATCGGACTTGGAAATAATGAAGGCCGACATCGGAAGCGGCAAGGGCTCGAACTGTCGACACCTTCTCTCTACGTTTACTCTACTCCTCCCCCCCCCCCTTTTCTCCCTTGGGGTAGATTAGCCAAGGAGGCAGAAAATGAGACAAGGCAATGGAGGCAGAAGGATCGTGTTGCTCTGGGTCTAGCCGGCACGGATCGATGAGACGCCAGATCACGATTGAAAGAGGGAACGAGCAAATGGGAGATAAGCGTGACAGAACCGACTGAGAGCCACACTGTGGCCGAGCTGAGGAAATGGGAGAGGTAGGGTGGCCTTTATGAAACACTGAAATGTGTACGCTACTGCTAATGAACTGCAAAATACACTTTCTTTTCTTCATTCGCCTTACAGAACTCACCCAAACACTCGGAAAATGCTGTAAAATAAGTTGGAATAATTCGCCCATTTGAGGGGGTGGGGGGAGGGGGTGTGTGGAATAATGAAGGTCGAGTCATCTTCAAACGTCGACATTCTCATATACACGGCGGAGACGTATGTACACGCATCACACACATGCGACCAAGAAGAAGATGAAGAAGAAGAAGGTGGAGGAGGAGGGAACAGAGAAGAATAAGAACGAAAAGGAGAACTAAAAGAAACAGAAAATAATCAAATTATAAGCAAAGAACACAAATTAAGAACGAAAGAATCCAAGAGTGATTCGATCATAGAAGTATAAGTGTGAAGAATTCGAGTCAACTGTTTCGTTTACTGCTTGGAAGACTCGTTTCTCTCCATGTTCCCTTTTTAAGGCCCTCCTGATATAGTCGAAACCAGTCGAATGTGACTTTTCTTACCCCCTCTATTTTAATATCGCCATCTCAAAGACGGGTCGAAGGGATACGTCAAGTGCGTGCTACCGACGGTTAGAATCGGTCGAACCTGGCCTGGTTCCGGTATAATCCTTCCGGGGTTCAGCCAAGTTTAGAGCGGATCGTTAGTTCTGATAGACGAGAGCCCGTTATAGCTTAGGGCGAGATCGGCTGACGAACGACCTGGTAGACGAGTACATGCCTCGTTGTGGAATGATTTCCAATACCTGGTCATGCTTGGTTGCACCGAAAGGTCGCATTATGCATTAGCGAAAGGCCGGAATTGGGGACAGACAATTAGCAGACCAAGAGCTATCGAACTTGAACTGAGTTCCGTTTTCAGTTGGGTAGAAAGTATTTATCTTTCCTTCTTCGTATTATTATTATTTTCCTTCTTCTGTTCTTCCTTCACTTCCCTCCTCGTCTTCTTCTTGTACGTGCCTTTCTTATTCTTCTACTTCTCGTCTTCATCATTCTTTTTGAGCTCTTCTCCTTTGCTTTCTGTTCTTTTTTCCTTCTTTTTCCTTGTGTACATATTCTCCTTCATCTTCTTATATTTCTTATTCTATTTCTTCTGCTCTTTAACTACGCTTCTCTTCTGAAGCACTCTACGTTTGAGTGTGTTGTGATGTGTGTGCATCCATGTGTATTATAGACTGAGAAAGTTTGGAGAACATTCAGCCTTCATGTCCATCCCAAACTGGCTTGGTAACCTATCTTACACGATATCACTTTCCCAGTCTACGTGCAAGTTCAGAAAGACGAACAACAACAACTAAAAGGTGTGTACATGTCGCACGCTGGCTGGCACTGGCGAACACCCCCTGTTTATTTTATTCTCCACTGTCCCGTGTGGGACTCGACTTCCGGTCGGTTGTGTCCCGTTTATGTCCCATCTACTTCAAGTATTCTTCAGTCGTGATCTGGCTGTTCCATCGATCTGTGCGGGCCAGATCTTGAGATTGTCCAGCGGCCCCCTCCTTCTCCCTCAATCACCCTCGCCTAATTTTCTACCTCTTTGGCTAATCTTGCCTCGGGGAGTAGAGTGGATAGTAGTATAGCAATCACCAGAATGAGGTGCCAACAAACGGGGATCCTTTCTTTGTCGGCAGTTCTGGAAGTTATACACGCGTGCTTCAGCTTCCATCAAAATGACTTCACCACGGACAAGCAGTTTTCCTTACAGTTTTCCTACCAATCATAATGGCCCTCAGAAACCAATGAAACAATGTATTTAACATCATATCAGAGGAATAGGGGGACGGCGTGGCCTAGTGGTTAAGTGGCACGGCTCACATCCCGAAGGTGCTGGGTTCGATCCCCATGACAGCACCGGCCGTTACCCCGGGGAAGCAAACCCTTAGAAAATGCAGGAGGAAGCAGACCCTTACATAAAATGCATGCTGAAGTCGGATGCACTGGGCCGACAGGCGCAAAATAAAAACCACAGTGTAACGCACACACGCCTTGGGGAAAAAGATAAATAAGGCGAACGCAAAAAAAAAAAAATATCAGAGGAATTCATGAATACCAGCTACAATGTCAACAAAGTGAACTTTCCGTGGATTCCTGCACACTGTAATAAAACATTGAAACGAGAACAGATAGACTAGCAAAAGACGGAGGAGGCAAAACCTCAACTAAAGACACAGCTATGTATACAGAAATAAACACAATGATAAAAATAAACTTCAAAGACAACTGGCACAGAGAACAGCCAGGATCTTTGATAGTAGAAGCTGACTTCCTCTTTGCCAAGACAAGATCACGTGACAAAACTGCAAACAGGTCACGGCGCCCTGAAAAGTCAGCTGTTCAATTAACTAAACATTGAACACAAAGACATGCCCATGTGGGGAGAACAAACGAAAGGCTGAACGTTTTCTGCAGTTCTGTCGGTTCCACGAGAGGAGCAGAAGTACTACATGATCCTACCCAACACGAAAGAAACTTCATGTTCGCGAGATAAGCCTTAGAAGGAATGGCAGGTTTACGGGGCAAATAAGCGAAGAATAAGCAGAAAAATTAGTAGTTATTCAACGATATTTCCATGAAGTTTTTGGAATACAGGTCTGTGTCATGTCATACTTGCTGTTCAACCTTGCAACTGACTGGGTTCTAAAGAACACTATTGAGAAAAATCAGAGAGGTAGGTATAAGATGGACACCTTTCACCATGTTGGAAGACAGACATGTTGCAGATAATATAATCCTTCTGGCTTGCAAATATGAGCAAATCCATGACCAGAGTACCAAGTCAGAAAAGTGTAGCAAAACAAGTAAGCTTAAAGATTAACACGAAGAAAACTCAAAATATTACCAAAAGTGCAAACCAACAACCAGTGTTTCTAAGAAACGAGATGTTGGAGAATATAGAAATGTTGAGGACATCAACTAAGAAGATATGACTAGCATTATAAGAGAAAAAGAAGATGACGATGGCTGGGGCATGTCATGAGAATTAATTTGGACATGCTCTGCAAAAACTACTCTTTCGCGGGCACTTGTGGCGAGAAAAAGAAAGATCGACAAAGAAATATTTGGAGACTCTCGATACATAATGAGCCGCGCTGCACATCTTTGACATGAGGCACTGCGAGAGAGATCACAGAAAGGCATGGCAAGTCCTTGTTGAAGCTTCATGTACCACAGGGCATACAGAGAAGTGGGTGGTACAGTGGTTAAAGCGCGTGCTACCTGCAGCAGAAGGTTATATTCTCACCTTTAAAATTGTGTGGTCTACCTAGGTATATATGGATACACCTTCCTTACAGGTTATGTAAGTCAAGTCGGCGAAATATACCTTTCTTACAGGTTATGTAAGACAAGTCGGCGAAATATACCTTCCTTACAGGTTATATAAGAAAAGTCGGCGAAATAGACCTTCCTTACAGGTTATATAAGACAAGTCGGCGAAATACACCTTCCTTACAGGTTATATAAGACAAGTCGGCGAAATATACCTTCCTTACAGATCATATAAGAAAAGTCGGCGAAATACACCTTCCTTACAGGTTAGATAAGACAAGTCGGCGAAATTCACCTTCCTTACAGGTTATATAAGAAAAGTCGGCGAAATACACCTTCCTTACAGGTTATATAAGACAAGTCGGCGAAATACACCTTCCTTACAGGTTATATAAGACAAGTCGGCGAAATATACCTTCCTTACAGGTTATATAAGAAAAGTCGGCGAAATATACCTTCCTTACAGGTTGTATAAGACAAGTCGGCGAAATATACCTTCCTTACAGGTTATATAAGACAAGTCGGCGAAATACACCTTCCTTACAGGTTATATAAGACAAGTCGGCGAAATACACCTTCCTTACAGGTTATATAAGAAAAGTCGGCGAAATACACCTTCCTTACAGGTTATATAAGACAAGTCGGCGAAATACACCTTCCTTACAGGTTATATAAGACAAGTCGGCGAAATACACCTTCCTTACAGGTTATATAAGACAAGTCGGCGAAATATACCTTCCTTACAGGTTATATAAGAAAAGGCGAAAAAGCGAACTGTTGATCAGTCTATATAAAAAGATGACACCAAGCACAATCGTGTTTACACCTTATCTATATCGCAAAGTCTACTTTACAACTATTGTTACATTTTTTTTTCTTGAAAAACACGTGTCACTTTCTCCCGTAGAATGAGCTCTTCGTCTTGTACGGCTGTGAGTTGTGTGTCTCTGTATAGGTTCCTAACTGCATTGAGGCGAGGCGATGGGGATATAAACAATCAATGGCAGCACAGGACCCAATTATAAACAAAAAGTATTTCTCCTTCGTTTTTGCTCTGAACTAACCTCATCTGTATGTGTCATAAATTGAGCCGACTGTTCCTGGCTTCTAGGGTCACTATAACGTTATTTTTCGTCTGAGAAGATGGCGATCATGCTGTCACTCTACCCCTCAAGTGGAGTATACGGCATAGAGGCTGATGTTTGTCAGTCCTCGCCACACAAGCACATAGTTGTTGATTTTATCAGTTGCCATTTGTAGCACATTGGTCATGCGCAACTGTGGAATATCAGCATTATCATGTTCCGCACAGACTGACGTTAGCGTTGGCGACCATTGGTAGATGCGACAGGGTTAGCAGAATTGACCAATTCTAAACATGTGTCGTTTCACATCGATCTCATTTGTGCACGAACACCGGGATGATTGATTGACTTTACACATCATTTCAGAATACGTGAAAGAATTACGCTCCCATTTAACTTTATGGAAGAGTATTTACCCTTCTCTTTATACAGATATGCCTATTGTCGATATCTGGCGTACGTGACAATTTCGATCTCTTTTTAATATTCCCAGCTCGGTAACGGGTCTAAGTGATACGGCAAGAGCGTGCTGGAGAAGGTTAGAATCAGTCGAACTTCAACTGGTTCCGGTATAATCCTACTGGAGTCCAGTCGAGTATAGAGCAGATCTGATAGATGAGCGCCAGTTGTAGCTAAGGGCCAGGTCGGCTGAGGAACGAATTGGTAGACGAGTACATGCCTCGTTGTGGAATGATTTCCAATACTTGTTCATGCTTGGCTGCACCGAACTGTCCGATTATGCATTAGCGAAAGGCCGGAATTGGGAATAGATAATTAGCAGACCAAGAGCTATCGAACTGTTGCTACTGGGGCTGAGTTTGATTTTTAGTCGGGGTATTGAATTTCCTATTTTTGTCTCATTCTTTTACGTCTTGTTCATCCGCTTACTCTTTTTCTTGTTCTTTGTGTTTTCTTTTTTGTCCTCTGTTTCTTCATTTATTATTCTTGTTCCTATGGAGCTGAAGTTGTTCCCCAGGGGATACCTGGTTATGCGAGAGTCCCAGAAAATCAGAAAGCTGATGAGCTTACCAGAAGTGGGGCAATGCTACCACAGTCCCTATCCACTAGCACACTGCAGACCTGCGGACAGAGTCTGAGAAACAACTATAAACAAGAATGGCTAGCTCAGTAGACCACATCCCAGACAGGCGAAATATATTTCAGACACCAAACAAAACCAGACCCAGCCAAGAGATTGAAACACAGAGATCAGTGTTTGATCTTCAAGCTGAGAACAGGTCATGCCCCTCTCGAGAAACATCCGAATAGAATAGATCCATCACCTGAACCAAATTGCAGTAATTAAGAATCAGTGGAACACATACTGACTTTGTGGCCTGGGCTAGCCCATCTTTGAAGCCGACTGCTTCCACCATATACAAACCACTCTACACATAACCACGACAACGGGGGAAGACATGATCTTTTGTCCGGGAGACATTGTGTTGTCAAAAGCTACCAGCTCACAGATAAGCACGAGGGTTATTACTCGTGTCCCCTTAGTACACCTACCTACCTGTATATGGGAAGTTAATATGCACATGTCTATAAGGTATAACAGGTCAGGGACACATATGAAGATGTTGATTGGTCAAACGGTAAGAGTAAATCTGATTGATCAACATATACATGAAGTCTAGTTTCGATTTAGGACTGTATTTGTGATTGTCCGTTCGCAGAAACGTGTCTCAAGAAGTGCAGATTCAATGAAGCAGTGTGAAGCGACACACAGTAAAGATGAATTGGTGTAGTGTGGGGTGTATTGTTTCTGGAGCTTCCTTTCGAACTCACCATGTTCATCCACATTCAAGGGGCGACACGCAGAGTTGGAGACCCTTCTACCCTAGACGGGTTAGATTATACACTTTTAGGACATCATGTTAAAATGAAAGAGAACCTGTTCCCGCCTCTGTCATACACAGAGCTTTGGCAGCAGACATTCGACACAATTTGGTGCACGGAATGCTGCAAGAGCCGACTCAGTGGAATATGCATCAGTTTCACTCAGGATTTCTGAATATTAGGAACGAAACAATAGGTTCCTCTGCTGTGTATCTGGCAGACAGTCCCCCCGCCCCCTCCGATAACACTCTTCGAGCAGACCTGGGTATAGTCCAAATCGGACGAACGTGACAATTTCCATTTCTTGTTAATATCCCCAGTTCGATGACGGATCGAAGTGATACGACGAATGCAAGCTACCGAAGGTTAGAATCGGTCGAACCTGGCCTGGTTCCAGTATAATCCTGCCGGGGTTCAGCCAAGTTTAGAGCAGATCGTTAGTTCTGATCGACGAGAGCACGTTGTAGCTTAGGGCCAGATCGGCTGTCGAACGAATTGGTAGACGGGTACATGCTTCGTTGTGGAATGATTTCCAATACTTGGTCATGCTTGGTTGCACCGAACAGTCCTATTATGCATTAGCGGAAGGCCGGAATTGGGGATTGATAATTAGCAGACCAAGAGTTATCGAACTGTCGTTACTGGCGCTGAGTTTGATTTTTAGTCCGGGTATTGTGTTCCTCTATTTTCTTCTCATTCTTTTACGTCTTTTTCATCTGCTTCCTCTTCTTCTTTTTTGTCTTCTTCTCCCTCTTCTTCTCTCTCTTCTTCTTCTTCTTCACTTTTTTGTTCTGCTTTTTTTTCTTCTCCTTCTTTTACTGCTACTTCATGTATATATTCTTCAGCAACTGTTTCAACAGTTTGTTGAAGTATACAATTTCTTCTACTACTTCATCTACTACTACTTCATCTACAACTACTTCTTCTTCTAATACTTCTACTACAGCTGTCCGATCTTCAACTACTTCTTCATCAGCTTCCATTTCCTCTTCCACATATTCAACTAGTTATTTAACTACTTTTTCTACTACTCCTTCTATTACTTCTACTACTACTACTTCTTATACTACTACTTCTACTATTTCTTCTATTTCTACTACATCGTCTACTACTTATACTGATACTGATCAGACATGTTCGTGGGATCAAGATGCTGAGCAGCACAAGACCTGCAGTGGTCAGCGACCCATAGCTGACTGCTAGCGTCAGGGTCAGCGAACCATAGCTGCCAAGACCCTTCTACACCTCCACGCGGTGATCCTGGATAACAGGCTGCATCAGGGCAGACTGGCTAAGGAGAAGGGAGCGAAAAGGGAATGCTAACCCGGTACTCAAAAAATGCTTGCTGAAGTCGAATGTGTTGGACCGAAAGGTGCAAATATCGCAGCCAAGCTGTAAACTACGACACAACGCATTCCGTTCTCTGGACTACATTCTGCTACTTAAGTCCTTTCAGTGTTTGGTAGTGGGAGATTGAGAACGAACGAAGAAGAAGAAGAAGAAGAAGAAGAAGACATGTTCGTCAGGGTCAGGCAAAATATACAGACCAAAACCCCCATCTCGACTTTCCCGTAGTCCTCCCTGGAAGCGAGCTGTTTTCACGATAACCTGGCTAACGAGGTGAGGGATCGACGTGACCCCTGTAGTAGTGAGCGATATGCAGATGAAACAACCGTCAGTAAGAATAATCATGTGGTGCCTGAGTAGCAAAATGCCGGTTTCTCAGGACACAGGTAGCAGGGTCGATCCCCGTTACTGACACGCTGCAGTCAATCTAGCTGCAAATGAGTACCTGGCGTACTGTTTAGTTCAGTTCAGGTGCCATCTTCACAGCGTATACCCGCTGTAATGTATCTCCAAAGATGTATGTCTCTTGCTTTGATGATACAATCTGCCAGACCTTTCCCTCTCCAACTCGTGACGTTATCCTCCCACGTATATCGTTATTTACCTGTGGCGCATTTGTCTTTCACGTTTTCTACCAGTAGTTTTTTAAGCAACATGTTATGTATTTTTATGTTGTCAAAATATCTTCATCTCTTGACTCAGATTTCGTTCATCATTTCTCGCTGTACCCTAAATGTATACAAATCTTGTATACAAATTTGTGTTTTGTTCTTTCTATCCACGAGATTAGTCCCCATTCTTCTATATATTTACATTGGTTTTTTTTTTGGTTTTTTACGTTTTTTAGGGTTTGCTTCCCCGGGGTAACGGCCGGTGCTGTGATGGGGATCGAACCCAGCACCTTCGGATTGTGAGCCGTGCCACTTATCCACTAGGCCACGCCGTCCCCCTTATATCTACATTTGAAAAGCATAAATTATCTTCGTGTGGTCATTGTCCATGTTTCTATACCATACAGTAATGACAAGTATACATAACATCTGATCACTCCTATTTTTAATTTAAGTTATTTGTTGGTAAAAACAGATTTGCCAATTGTTATTCTCTTCCAGATTTCCCAGTTCGCATCTCCCGTTTATTATATTTCCAAAGTAGGAGAAGCCCTTGACCTTTTCCAGTATTTGACAGTCTAGTTTTATCCGTTAAGCCTGTCTAGGGACTATTTTATTAATGACTATATTGTGTGTTTTCTCTTCGTTAATGTACCATGCATATATTTGACTTTTTGTTTTATACTAGAATCACACATTCCTGTAGTCCCTGTTCGCTTTGGGTCAACAGCGTGTTTACTGCATATTGTTATGGAAGGAAAAGCAACGAAGAAGGTAACTTACCACCCTTTTTCATAAAGAGATAGGGCCTAGTACAGTGTTGTCTCCAACACTTCATCCCCAAGAAGAGTGTTTGCTGCAGCTACCTTAACCTGTTATGTTACGTAAACACAATGTCACGTTGTTTAAAACATTGTAAATGTAACTTTTAGTGTGTAGCGGCTATAGGACGATGGACGACAGATGCAGGAGAATTCGATAAGTATCGAGAGTCTTGCAGTGCGGCTGTGGGGAGAGCGACGACGATCTGCAAAAGATAGGCTACATAATAAGTATGTATAATTATATTTCTATATCTCTAGGTAAGTCAACACTATTTTTAACCTGTTCGTCTCAACATGAATAATTGTATCCTTAGTGCCTTCGTCTTATCCTTATTAACTTTAGGATACAAGTACGAAAGTTGCTAAGGTTATTGTTCCAGTAGACATGGGTACCATTACGTCCCAATTCACATGTGTATAAAGTGACATCAAGAAGCCCGGGGAGGTGTTGTTAGATGAAATTGTAGGTGTACTAATCGACATCAAGAGGGCCCTAAAATGTCATGCCAAAATCTGTTGGTGACTGTCACTGGCCAAAAGCCATAAACGGGCTAAGCATGTGTGGACAATTTTTACTTTTAATTGAGAAGCACAGTAACAGTCTTCTTCCTCATCTTCTTCTTCTCCTTCTTATTCTTTGTCGGTGTCCTCTGCTCACAAATCATCGCATATCCTTCACAAACCTTGGGTTTCTTCTCTTGCTTCTCTCGTCGCCATATCGTTTATCCTGCAATTTGGTTTGGTAGAACTATGTTGTCACTCTGTTCCTTTCGTGAAGCTGACAGACGTAGAGAAGATGGTCCACCGTTTTTTCTTCCACGTGGGCACATGTCGGTATGCCAACATTTTAAAATGTTGAACAAATGATTTTTCATTCCACAGTATCTGTTCGCAGTCTGCATATTGTCACATCATATCTTCTTGGCAAGGAGTAGCATACTTCTGTCAGATTCTGGACGTTTTCTGTGTCGGTGAAGTAGCAGAAAGCTAATCACGCTAAATGGAAGCTGACATGCAATGTGTATTGTTTTCTGAGCATTGATCAAACGTAGACGGATTATCCACACCCAATTTACAATGTTGGCAGTTGAAGACCCTTCTGGCTTGACTTCGTTCGTTCTCAATCTCCCACTACCAAACCCTGAAAGGGTAAGTAGCAGAATGTAGTACAGAGAACGAATGCGTTGTGTCATAATTTACAGCTTGGCTGCGATATTTGCACCTTTCGGTCCAACACATCCGACTTCAGCAAGCATTTATTTAGTACCGGGTTAGCATTCCCTCTTCGATCCCTTCTCCTTAGCCAGTCTGCTCTGCTGCAGCCTGTTATCCAGGATCACCGCGTGGAGGTGTAGAAGAGTCTTGGCAGCTCTAGTTCGCTGACCCTGTCGCTAGCAGTCAGCTATGGGTCGCTGACCGTTGCAGCTCATGTGCTGCTCAGCATCTTGATCCCAGAGAGCCTTCTACAAGAGATGGGTTAGACTGCACGTGTCTTACGAAATGTTATAGTTGTGACAGTGCCTGTTCTTGTTCTTGTCACTCTCAGCGTTGCCCGGGCAACCGTTAGGAAAGTTTATATTATTGTTTAGATCACACAATAAGCAAGGTCAAGGCTTTTCTCTTTTTCTTACTTGTTTCTTTCTTTCACTCTATCTCACGCACTTTCAATCTCTCACTCTTTTTCAATCGTGCACTCCCTCTTCGTTTCTTTCTTATACTCTCACTCTCTCACTATCTCATTTTCTATCACTCGATATATCAATCATCCTCTCATTCATTTTTCTCGTTTGCACTATCTGTCACTCTCTTCATTTTCTCTCACTCTCTGTGATTATCTATCCCACACTCCTTCGCTCACTTCAGCCACACCCTTTGTCTCTCAATCTTTCTCACTCACTTTCTCTCACACTCTGTCACTTTCTTTTTCAATCTCACTCTTTCTCCCTGAGCTTCTCTCGCTGACTTTCACTCACCATCTCTCTCTCTCTCTCACACACACACACACACACACTTTCACTAACCAGTTGTCCATTTACTTCCATATCACGCTCTTCCACTATCTTTCCCACTCTTTCACTCTCACTCTACCCCATTCTCTCCCTCCATGTTTCACTCTTCCGCTCTCTCCCTTTTTATATCTCCTCGCTCCCCCTCTATCTCTTACACAGTCTTTCTCACTCTCCTTCCCAGACGAGGCCTTTCGGTCGACCGAAATCAATGCACCTGAATGGCCTAAAATTGGAAGATGTGAACGTTGCACAATTAGCTCCCATCAACTACTCGGAGAGAACTCACGCCTTTGAATTATAGCGGAGGTCTGTTATTTGTTCGCTTACTCTACCAACTGCCCTAAAGGTACCGGAAGACAGCACACACAATACGTAACTAAGGGTGGCGGAAGACACGCGGAGTAAGGAGTGCAGGTTACACAAGAGAAGATGTCGAGGGGATATAATCCATACCACGCTTTGTGGTGGTGGGAAGTGGTTGCGCGGTTAGGCAGTGGTGGGGTAGTGGGGTGGTGGGGTAGTGGGGTGGTGGGGTGGTCGGGTAGTGGGGTAGTGTGGTGGTGGGGTGGTGGGGTATATGGGTGGTGGGGTAGTTTGGTGGTGGGGTAGTGGGGTGGTGGGGTAGTGGGGTGGTAAGGTAGTGGGGTGGTGGGGTAGTGTGGTGGTGGGGTAGTTGGGTGGTGGGGTAGTTGGGTGGTGGGGTAGTTGGGTGGTGGGGTGGTAAGGTAGTGGGGTGGTGGGGTAGTGTGGTGGTGGGGTAGTTGGGTGGTGGGGTAGTGGGGTGGTGGGGTAGTGGGGTGGTAAGGTAGTGGGGTGGTGGGGTTATGTGGTGTTGGGGTAGTTGGGTGGTGGGGTAGTTGGGTGGTGGGGTAGTGGGATGGTAAGGTAGTGGGGTGGTGGGGTAGTGTGGTGGTGGGGTAGTTGGGTGGTGGGGTAGTTGGGTGGTGGGGTAGTGGGGTGATAAGGTAGTGGGGTGGTGGGGTAGTTGGGTGGTGGGGTAGTTGGGTGGTGGGTTAGTGGGGTGGTGGGTTAGTGGGGTGGTGGAGTAGTGTGGTGGTGGGGTAGTTGGGTGGTGGGTTAGTGGGGTAGTGGGGTGGTGGGGTAGTGTGGTGGTGGGAAGTGGTTGCGCGGTTAGGCAGTGGTGGGGTAGTGAGACAATGCTGTTAATATACTTGCCCAGCAGTAGCAGAGTGGAGGTTGGGGCAATTATTTCATCTCTGAGTTTGCCATCGCGTTCACTTTTAAATATGCTCATCTCTCTCTCTCTCTCTCGTGATGGGGAACGGAGACGCTGGTCCGGTCAGGCACAACATACTGACCTGGACGTGGAGTGAGAGTCAAGCACAACATACTGACCTGGACGTGGAGTGAGAGTCAGGCACAACATACTGACCTGGACGTGGAGTGAGAGTCAGGCACAACATACTGACCTGGACGTGGAGTGAGAGTCTAGCACAACATAATGACCTGGACGTGGCGTCAGGGTCAGGCACAACATACTGACCAGGTCAGGGCCAGGCACAATATACTGACCAAGACTACTGCTCTCGTCCATATAGTGTTCCCTGCAAACATGTTCTTTTAAAAACAGTCTGACTGACGAGATGGGGATTGATGTGATCTAAGTAGTAGTGAGCGTCACGTAGATGAAGTGAAGCACAGCGCAACTTACTGGAGGGCATCGGTCCTTTTTATCATCAGTACGCTCAGGATGTGAGGAAGCTACTACAACCCGCCACAGTGTTAAGGTCGCACAAAAGAGTAAACTTACTTTTGGTGGGCATTGAACAGCAACAACAGCACAAACAACAACAGCACCAACAACAACACCGACAACAACACACCAACAACAGCACCAACAACAACACACTAGCAATAATACACCAATAACAGCACCAACAACAACACAAAAACATCAACAGTAATAACAACAGCACCAACAACAGCACCAACAACAACACACCAACAACAACAGCACCAACAACAGCACCAACAATAACCACCAACAACAACACACCAACAACAACACACCAATAGCAGCACCAACAACAACACACCAACATCAACAGTAATAACACCAGCACCAACAACAGCACCAACAACAGCATCAACAACAGAACCAACAACAACACACCAACAATAACACACCAATAACAGCACCAACAACAACACACCAACGACAACAGCACCAACAACAACACACCAACAACAACACACCAATAGCAGCACCAACAACAACACACCAACATCAACAGTAATAACAACAGCACCAACAACAGCACCAACAACATCACCAACAACAACACACAAATAACAGCACCAACAACAGCACCAACAACAGCATCAACAACAACAGCACCAACAACAGCACCAACAACAGCATCAACAACAACAGCACCAACAACAACACACCAACAACAACACACCAACAACAACAGCACCAACAACAACACACCAACAATAACACACCAATAACAGCACCAACAACAGCACCAACAACATCACCAACAACAACACACAAATAACAGCACCAACACCAGCACCAACAACAGCACCAACAAAAGCACCAACAACAACGACAATATTTCTCTCAGTCTCTCTCAGGTTGCTCTCATCTACATAGGGTGCTATCCATAACAGAGACCAACAGGAGACAGAGTGGGGAGGCTAAAAACTTAGATAACCGTGGACAATAGAGAAGAATGGAAATAAAATTGGATGCCCAATTCCCACACCGCAAGGCAATCCCACTCACATACAATCCTTCCGATGGTAACAAACCCTTCTATCTGTGAAAGT
Organism: Ariolimax columbianus; assembly: GCA_036924085.1. Taxonomy (NCBI): domain Eukaryota; kingdom Metazoa; phylum Mollusca; class Gastropoda; order Stylommatophora; family Arionidae; genus Ariolimax; species Ariolimax columbianus. The sequence goes on from JAVGWX010000002.1 coordinate 10,840,170, forward strand.
GTCTGATGGTAACAAGCCCTCTTTTATGTGAAAGTGTCTGATGGTAACAATCCCTCTTATATGTGAAAGTGTCTGATGGTAACAAGCCCTCTTTTATGTGAAAGTGTCTGATGGTAACAAACCCTCCTATCTGTGAAAGTGTCTGATGGTAACAAGCCCTCTTATATGTGAAAGTGTCTGATTAGAAGTAATGGCAGTAGCAGTTGTAGTAGTAGTAGTAGTAGTAGTAGTAGTAGTAGTAGTAGCCGTATTAGAAGTAGTAGCAGTGGCAGTTATAGTAGTAGTAGTAGCCGTATTGGAAGAAGTAGCAGTTGTAGTAGCAGTCGTAGTAGTAGCGGTAGTAGTAGTAGTAGAAATAGCAGTAGTAGTAATAGTAGTAGTAGTAGTACTTGTTAGTTTTGTTGTAGTTGTTGTTTTACGCCACTTAACTTCATTACGGTCCTTTACGTTGGAGCACTATGTTGGCCCAAAGACATTACTCCGGCCATCTCTCCGTCTCATTGGGGGACGTCTGAACGGTCGCTGACAGTTGCATGGCTGTCAGTATGTCACATTTCGTGCCTATCTGCTGTCAATCACTTGCAACACATTCCCGTCCCATCTGCCTGCTCCTAACAATGTGGTATCTAGAGCATCATTGAAAGTGGTTGGACGTCTGATTTATGTGTTGTAAATCATGTTCCGTAGACACTCAATGTTCTTCGATTTGAGCGACTGGAAGTTTCTCGGCTTCTGATTTTCGTAGGTTTCATTCCTCGCAACCCATTTGCCATGGCTGGAATAACCATACTGTTGGAGATAAGAGCCTTTGCTTCGTCGTTTCCAGTTGTTGAAGTATGAGCTTCATACGGTTGAAGCTGAGCCATAATGGTTCAGCATCAACATATAGAGCGAACAACGACAAGAAAGTAAAGTAATACCAAGCCGGGATTCGAACCTGGGCCTCATTCCAGATGACAAAAGCGACTTGACACAAAAAATATATGGGTCAATGGATTCATTCAATAGAACAACTCAACCTCTCTCTTCCACACACATACGCCCCCCCCCCCCCCCCACCCACCCAGTCTTTTGTGACTAAAGTTGTTTTTGCAAAAAAGGAGGTAGCTTTTTACAAGATATATGACAGGTTACATCGTAATCGCTGTATTCGAAAATAGACTGGACGCTCGTAGTTATTTTTAGATCCTGTTGAGTAGAAGAAATGTGTTGTATACAGATTCTATAGAGACTACTTACTACATGAGTATAAGAAAGGTAAATTTCTTAAGTAATCATTCTTTGCTCCTGTCATGGGTCCAGGTAAGGCTCGGGTGTCTGCTTGGAATATTACAGTTGCCACATCCTTATGGCCTTGTTTGGTACCCCTCGGCGAAATATGCGCAGTTTGTGTATTCTCGTATCTCTCTCTATCTCTCTCTCTCTTAACTCTCTCTCTCTCTCTCTCTCTCTCTCTCTCTCTCTCACACACACACACACACATACACACACAGTCTTCTACCTTTACAAGGTTTAAGTCCACACAGACAGGCCACCTATCAGATATGGTCTCAGTACGGCAGTTGTCCATTCCTCGTCTGTCCCACATAGCTCTACCAAAAAACCACTCAAGCGAAACGAAGTGTTCGCACAATAGCATAGTATAGTCATACATTGTGACTGTTCCCTCCTTAGTAAACATTATTTCGGTTTGGGTGGTCTAAATACTTTTCTTTCGGTACAAGAAGCCACACCTTAAAACTTAATAAATTCATGAAGTTTTTGTTTGAATGAAAAAGAAAATGCAAAACCAGATTTGAATATGATATAATTCAAAGACGAACTTTATAAAGACAGGGAACCAACACAGAAGACGCCGGAAAGGAGGAGTAATGGCGAATAACTCCAATCATCGGCGCGGAATAATTGGCTCAGCAAGTCCCTTAAGTCTGGCGGCAACATCCTTTCTGCCCAGGTTTCCTAGGTGACCTCTTGTGATCCTGGAG
>JAVGWX010000002.1:11589654-11755650 GCA_036924085.1 Ariolimax columbianus
ATTATAATGAAATATCAGAAGTCAATTCATATACAAAGATGTAAATCAACATTCGCTACAGAGACTGCAGTCGGAGAGGAGATGTTTGAGAATCCATCTGTACTACTTTAAGCTCTGTTTGAGATGGGATGATCAACAATGTTCCTTGTAACATTGCCTTCAATGTAAGCAGGTGTACAGTTAAAAGTTGGTAGATTGCAGAATGTCGATACTAGGCATTGAACCTGAACCCTTTACGGTACAAGATAAGCATTGCGACGATACATCTATTAAGACGGCTGGTGAAGCGTAGTGGGGAAGGTGTCCCGCGTTATTAATAGTTCGGCGTTTGAGATACACGAACTTGGTCAACATGAACGTCGGCATGTTTGTGTCGATGTCCCATCTGACCATCCTTATTCCGTGATACCATTGACACCACCAACCCGTACTGATCAATGGACACTTATTAAAACGTTTCATTAGTCTCTGTGAGTGTCTGCCAGAGTTTGACACAAACTATGAGGTTGATTCGCTGCTCTTTAAATTCATTCGTATCAGGAAACGTGAAAAAATGCAATCTGCAATGAACATAAACTGTCAGGTGCATGACGTTAAACAGTCAGAAAAAAAAGAAGCGAAAAACGATTATTTTTGTGGTGTAATGCCCATAATGAGTTAGTTTACTCGTTTCTGTGCCCTGAAAATGGCTTCAAGTGGCGGGCTGTAGCAGCTTTCATCACATGCCCAGCGTGCTGATGAAAGTGGACCGCGGTTTTCCAGGTTGTTATGCTATACTTGGCTTCCTCTGTGTGACGCTCACTACTACGGGGATCACGTCTATCCACATCCGCCAGCCAGACTGCCTAAAAGACAGCCTGTTCTCAGGGAACGCTACATGGAAGAGAGATAGTGGTCATGGTCAGTATGTTGTGCATGGCCCTAACGCAACGTCCTGGTCAGTATGTTGTGCCTGACGCTGATGTGACGTCCTTGTCAGTATGTTGTGCCTGACTGATTTAGCGTCTCAGTACCCCGTTAAAAACGATAGATTTGTAGGCAGCACCACTGACCAGAAGTTTATATAATATTGCATTGAAATTACGACAGTTCAGGAACTTTCTGAACACACCAAAATGTTTTTAAGAAATGTTAATGAAGATTGATGAGAAAACTAGACAATAGTTACTGTACGTGAATGTTAGACGATATAATACCTACAGAGAATATTAGTGATAATATAGACGAAGTGAAATAAGAAAGAACATGCACATAGAAACAAGACAGAAAAGAAAAAGAACGATAGAAACAGGAAACAAACAATACATAAACAAATAACTAATATTAACATTAAAATAACATTTTTACAGCACACGATAATTAAGTAATAGAATATTAAAATCAAGTCAAATAAAATATTTACATCACATGGGAATACAATAACGAATTATTCATTTTAGCAGAAAAATAATATATTTACGGCACGAAATAACACAATAATAATCATCCACAAAACAACACAACAAGTAAATGAAACATAAACAGTCACAGTACTACCTGATGATTATAAAACAACCATCAATCATATTGTGATCCCAAAGCAAACAATGTCTTCAATTTTTTGTGTGAGTAGCTGAAGGATAAATTATTATTTGCCGCATTAAAGTTATGGGGTTCGAATCCCGTTGTTGACCCACTCCACATAGATAGCTGGCACATAAAAAGTTAACACATAAAAAAGCTGGCTCACAGTTAACACATAAAACAGTAGTCGCAGGAAGGAACTGATCACCCCAGGTCATTAACGATGAGGCCTCGTTTAATTCAGTCTCTAACGCACGTGCCATTTGTTCACATGATTACGAATGATGTAAATGGCTGTGCTCCCCATGTTGTATCACACAATTGTCAGATGATACTGTTTTGCGCATGTGTTTTCCGTTTTGTTTCATAACAGTGCATGTCAAGGTCTGACACAGTTTTACATCAAACCATTTGGGTGTCATACTGTGTTCCAGCTATTGTCCTTGACATTTGATATGTCGTTTTCTGTCTGTCTCTTTCTGAGGCATCTACTTGGTTATATACAAGGTCATCAATGGAGCTTATTAGCTGGTGTTTCCCCTCTTACCATTTACATTAACAGCAACGGAGCCACGACGCTTCCTTGCGCCAGACCGTCTTTTTTTGGTCCCGCCACCGACTTTCCGACTCTCCTCCCCAAAGTGACACAGAACCGCCTATTCTGCATGACACATTTGATTTGGTTAGTGAAGCGCCAATCTTTATCTTAGAATATAAGTTTGTCAGTAGCTTCTGGTTGTTTATAGTGACATGTGCTGCAATTAGGTCGGTACAATTCGCTTCTGTGATCTGTTTGAATGTATACCCGTCCTCGATTCGCCAGGTAAATAATTTGACGGCAACACCTGATTCATTTCTTGGTTAACTTTTTTGTCTGGCGAGGGGAAAGGGAATGGAGCGGCGATATGATTCGGGATTATTCTTTTACAAGCTTTTTACGAATTAAATAGAAACGAAAACAATCGGGGATTCTAGGATTATGTTGGTGTTTGTCGTGGTGATATCAATACAGGTCAATGTAGTAATGGCAAATTACAGGAACCGAGTAAAACACGAGGGTTTATATGCAATACAATTTGATTGGTAAAAGTGACGCATTGTATTCGTTCTCTATCACACATACAGAAGCATAAGCTCCAAACTTTGGCTGGATCTCTAGAACATCTTCTCTTTATGCACTGATATCACTAACTCTCTAACTCGGGCTACACCAGAACAAAGTACCGGTCAAGTACGTGATTTTAAATTAAATTTAACAAATACGAAATGTTTACATTGAAAACATAAGAAATGAATAACCTGAGAAATATGAGAAGAATATAAGTTCGCCATTGTTTGAGGTTATCTTGAAAAAGTAGGGTGATATTTATTGAGCAACAAAAAGTACACACTAATTGTGACATTGTTAATTCAATTCATATATTTGGGTCAATCAAATGGTGTACAAACACTGTTACTTTCAACAACCCAGCAATACGCTCATGTCTTTAACACTTGTTGGCGCGCACGTTCATGTAACCGACAACTTTACACGAAGTAAAAAAGATAAAATATTGTCAGCTTTTTTAAGCGAAGATTGCCATTGATCTAATGAAAGTGGAAAATTGAAAGGATCAAATCGATTTTATGTAATGTCAGGAGAAGCTACAACCCCTTCTGGCGGTGATGACGACCTAAGATATGCTAAGACATTACACGACATTAATATTACTAGCTGTGAACAAATGCAAGTTAATGTTCACACCAGTATGTTAAAAACAGTTTGAACGTCAAATTAGACCATCGGTGACAGTAAACGTTGGACGCTTTAGTTGTAGAATTCAATAACAAAAATATATTAGATTACAATCATTGATAATAGCTGTTATTTCAACATTAGGCTACACTTTGAGTATGTCAGTGCTCTCAGGTCAAGGTCATGTCACTGACAGGTCAGAGAGTAGGCTGTTGTGACTTGATAATTTGTCACAATGTGCGTACCGTTACTGGTCGTTTACCTGTCCTTTATGACCTCGGCCACACAGCCTGTTCTTACACTTACAAACCTAGTTCAATAGCTATCAACCCAAATTTTACTGAAAATTTACTCAATTTAAAACTAATTATATGTAAAAACATCTGACTCACACTTCAACAGAAAGAGATGGGACTTCAACACGTTTTTTGGCATTCCATCTGATCAAATCCGTTAACTTGTCCCTGATAGTGATGCGTTTCCGTCACCTGTATGACTAGGGTGATATTCCTGAGTGCACGTCACTTGACTTTCTGTTCTGTTTTACGGAGTATATATTTTTAAAAGATTGAAACTACTGGCCTCTACGATTACTGATTGCTACAAGCTTCATGCTATTGCCAATCATGCTCAGTTCTTATATGTTAAATAATAACTCTGTCTAAAAATATACAACAGACAGAAACCGACCATCTACGGGGTTAATAAATGCCAGCACTATACCAGACTTGACGAGAAATCCTTGGCGTGACAATAATACATCAGAGCAGTGTCATCATTTGTGGAATCGCGACACGAATAACAATAGCCTGGGATACAATAGTAAATGTAGTCTCATCAGTCTAAATATTGCCGTTGCCTACAACAGGTCCTTTGAATATTCCCGCCAAGTCATCTTGACTTATGTGATCTAACCTGCTTCGTTCATTGCTTCCTTGTTTTGCTGTATGCTTGCATTTAGATCTCTTCTCCGTGTTTGATTTGATCAGGCTCTATTTATCATGTCTTAGGGTTTCTATAAGAGAGACTGTATTGTAATACTATCAGCTGGTTTCCTTAATGTCTCTCTTAACCAACGCCAACATGCCCATTGAAAAATTTGAGCAACCATTTCAGGAACAATGTTACATTCTATTTGCTCTTTTACTATCGAATGTACCCTAGTGGCCTCTTATTGGTGAGATATTATATACGTAATAAGATAGTGACAAAGTACATAAAGTTATCAACTTCGCGTTATCAAATGTACAGTGTTTTTCCTTAAAAGCAACATTCACTAGAGCATATAAATAGTTGGATTCAAGCTTCCTACAGCGATGCAATATATAGGGATCTCCCTACGATTCATAGTACAGTTAAATTTAAGTGCATGCCTTCTATACATGGTACGACGATGAAATGGATCTCTGACCTCCTCTGCCTTTGCCCTTTGATAGTGCAATCTGCCAGACTTTTACCTGTCCATCTTTTGATGTAATCTTCTTAATAATAGCTCATCCCGGGCACGTTTGGCCCCCTTCCTACCTTTCCTTCCAGTATTGTTTTTAGCAAAGTATAATGTCATAAAACCACAAGAGGAGATAGACAAGGTGCAATTATATATCCAAGCATTTCAAACTACTCAGAGATGATATCATCAACGCCTGCAAGGAAATTCCGAAAAAAGGAACTAAATGAAGTACAGGAAGACGAAAAACATCTTACATATAGAAGCTGCGATATGCAGATGACATGGTACTGGCAACGCATTTGCAAGTCTGGAAAGAAGAGTTGAAGGAATGACCATCAACAGCCTCAGAACAAAAACCATGATGGTCTCAATAGAAGAGAAAAACATCAGATAACCCCTGGGAAACTGTCACCGGAAAAAGTCGGTCAATTCAAATATCTTGAGGGTTAAAAGACCTTGAGGGATCTATGAATGAAGAGTTAACCGCACTACAGACAATTACTGGTTGACGTTTCCAAGCATTAAACATAGGTGTCCTCAACAAATGAGACATACATACAAAACAAAAATGGATGCATGCCAGTCTACAAATACACATGTCCTGACATACAGATGTGATTTATCGGCAATGAACACAATTTAACAATAAAACAACTATAATCCCCAGAAAATGAGAAAAAAACATGAAAAAAAGGTTGAGCTTAATCAAAATTTAAAAATGGGTATGGTCAGATACCGCACCGAGACAAGAACACAAACAAAACCTACGTTACGACCAATAGGCCTTCATCAGGGACAACAACACTGAACTAACAAATCAACATATAAGAAAAAATGGTCAACTCATCTGTTTCAGGCAGTAGACGCTTTCTGTCTAAGCGACCGGTTGTGTCAAGCGCTCGATTGAAACTGAAATAGGAGCGGTCAAACAAAAAGTGGCAGAATATGCCTGATAAGCAAAGCGTGGCCAAATAGTGGTCCAGATAGGAGAACAAAGAGAAGGCAATATACGCCGGGAGGGCGTGATATTGATATAAGAGAGGGGGGAAGAGAACTGATGGAAGGATGGGGGAGGCGGGGGGAGGGGAATGAAGACAAATAGATGGGGGTTAGTGTGAGGGTTTAAGAAAAAGTATGGAAGATATTAATACCATGTGGTTGGAGACAGCCCATACTCGAGATAAGTCTGTTCTCAAGGGCGAATCGATGACGATCGTCAGAGAAGCAAGAAACTAGACCAGTGACACTGACGTCAGCCATACCCCGGTGCTCAGGACCATTAAAGTGGCTGGCAATTGGGGAACCAGTGCGGTTGCGGATGTCGTTGAGGTGTTGGCGGAAACGCTCCCGTAGTTCCATACCAGTTTCCCCAATGTAAGTCATACCACACTGGCGGCAGATGATGGAATAGATGAGGTTACGAGATTTGCATGTGAACCCCTCTTTGATGAAGAATTCAGCCTTAGGAAAGGTAATGGAGCGAGAAAGGATGAGATGAGGGCAGGTAACACAGCCACGTGAAATTTTGCACGGCCTGGTGCCTAGGAGGCTATGAGGGCTGGTGTGTAGGCGACTACTGACCAGCAAGTCCCTCAGGTTCCTGTCACGTTTGTAGGCGACAAGGGGAGGATCGTGAAAAACCCCCAGAAAAGAAGTGTTTAAGAAATATGGTCTACGTGACAAGAAGGGACAATATCTCTAAAGAAACAATACGTCAGGATCTGAAAGCCCAAGTCATACAGTCCCGAGTGGAGCAGCCTCAACTACACGGGTATAGGCATGTCTGTAGAACGACAGAGAACAGGATACCACAACTGTCAAGAGAGGTCAAGTCTCAGGGATCATGACCCCTAGAACGTTCTAAAGTACGCGGAAAAGACAAGACAACAGTCCCCGGGACAACGATAATTGGTCTGACACCAGACCAGGAGAAGGACGGCGGTTAGCACAGTTTGGGGTTCTTTCTGACAAACCTCTACACTTCATGGTTAAAAGGCGTGACTAATTAGGAAAGTATGAAAGTCAGTCAGTAAGTCAATGTTTTCAGCAAGAAATAATGTATTTTGGCGAGAACAAAATATCTGAACTTCTCTGGTTTTGTTCATCAATTTTCTCAGCATTACTAATGTTTTTAACAATTTGTGCCTTTTGTTTCCCCAGGGGATGTGGTCCAGCCATTTGTATTTTGCAAAGACATCAATTCTCACCTCTGTTCATGCTCATACTGGTTCTAATAGCAACGTATGGTGATAATGATGTCGATAAATGTATTTCAGTGGCTAGAGAAGTTCAAATATAGACTAATGTTATTTTACGGGTCATTCGATTACATGATTACCACGGGCTGTTTAACATGCTTAACCAAGACATGGCCTGTTATCTCTGTCAATCATAAACAGTTAAAGTAACTTTTTAACAACGTTTCGGGATACCAATTGAGGTCGTGAAACCAAAGCTGACTTTCACTATCGTAAAGGGCTCAGCATACAGAAATATCATATTAAGACAACAATTTACAATGTCCGAAAATAATGATCTAGTCAGTGCAGAGGTAAAACAATATTTCCAGATAGTGGTTTTTGTGATTGTTGGGGGATTCATTAGTTTGTTTGGTATCGGAGCTAATATCATCAACATCACAGTGTTTGTAAGAATAAAGTTCAAGGACAGCATCAACATCAGCCTGCTGGGTATGTATGAAATACAAAGTAATCATCATGATTAGTTTCTTGTCTCACTTAACATAATATATGTTGGTGTAACTGCCAGGTAAACGTATAGCAGTCCCTTATAATGGATCATATGTTGGGGTTACCTGACAAATAAAAGTGCAGGTCTCTGATCGTTTGCAGAATTTAGGTCAGCAGGGTCGGCCATAGCCTCCTGATCGTAATAGAGTTGTAACGTGAATCCTCAGGGAGCAACACCACAATAATAGCAAGAAGGCATTATTGCACAGTGAAAGACCTCCAGCCGCCTGAGATTAACTTTATTACCAACTGCTAGAGCTCACACGTGACTGCATAGCAGATAGTGGTTATTCAGTGTAGAACAATATTATATAAATTGTCATAAATAATAGGGTAGACTACAGAATCGAATTATAGTTCCAGGGATTAAATTCAAGCTTATGCTTAGATTCCCTGACATAAAAAGATATATTTAAATTAAGTTTATTTTTAACCATATTGAGACCAATTCTTTTGGAAATAAATGAATTATCTTGTTTTATTGTTCACACAATGGACCATATTTCAACCTGTTGCCGCCTTATTGAAGCAGCCCGAGAATTCCAGACGCCCTTGATGCTCACCTTCATCGACTATAAAAATGCTTTTGATTCGGTAGAGCTACATTTTCTCCCTGGTTACATCAGTGTTCTCACCAACAGTTATACAAACTGCTTTACCACATTTCGTCCCGTTCAACGTCCATTTGTGATACTTCTTCTTCTTCTTCTTTGTACGCTGTCAGACGTCAACTTGAATTTGTTCGAAGAAAGCAGCTGTCATTATGAGGTTGTCAACACTGCCATAGAGCTTGTCTAGTGTTGCCACTGGTGATGGCCACATGTACTTTCTCTGGTCCTCGTATGTCGGGCAATTTTGCAGCAGATGTTCAGCTGTCATTTTCCCTGTACCAGAGGTGCATTCGTCAGTACCACCTATCTTCAGTTTATCAATTGTTGTACGAAATCAGGACGAGCCTCTCTCACCGATCCTCTTCTCTGAATGTTTGAAATCAGTCATTAGCTGATGTGACTGGGACACCTATGGTATCCTTATTGACTGCAGATGCCTCAATCATCTTTGATTTGCCGATGACATAGTTCACATCACAGAGTCAGCAGCAGAAGCCAACCAAATGACGCAACTACTCGATGGAGAGGGCAAGACAGCGGGTCTGAAAATGAATATCTCGAAGATCAAATTGTTGCGCAACCGCTTCGCCACATGTGATCCAGTCTTCCTTGGCGTGGTACGATAAGCGCATGTCAACCAGTACATTTATGTTTGACTTCTTCTCAATATGGGGAATAACCTGGAACCTAATTTGACAAGACGTGGTCCCGCGGGTCGGGCAGCCTTCTCGTGTACTAACACGGTCCTCGATGGGATTTTTTAAAACCAAGACCTGCGAGCCTCCCTCTTCAACCCCCTGTCCTCCCTGCGATGTGCTAGGGTGCTGAGACGTGGCCATTAACACAATCACTACAGGACAAATTGAGAGTGACACAGGCCTCCTTCGAGAAACACTTGGTCGGAATCAACTCATGCAAGGCCTCCACAATTCTGAGATTAGATGGGCAGGTCACATGTTGTGACGAAACGATAGTCGCTTGAGCACAGTGACAGCAGTGTGGTACCCCCGAGTTAAGAAGAGACCGCGTTGGTCAGACTCCCTTGATGTACGCTGCAACATCCGAGATGAGTCTAGATGAGCATTTACCACGCACTGGACTTCTGTGGCCAAAGCAGGATCTGCTTGGAGACGAAGTTGGGACCCGCAGTTACGCTAAGGAACGTTTCATCAAAAAGATTGCTCACTCAATGTTTTTAGTTTTTCTTTGTTTAAGTCATGTATTCAACATTTTAATGTTAACACATATTCAGAAAGAAATCCTAGCTCTATTGCAGAGCACAGTGGTCAGTAAAGGCCATAGCATAAAGCAGAACATGTTACGTAGGGACTGTTTCCTAACGGAATGAATAGTGAACCTTCCACAGCGACTAAAGAGAGAAAACTGATCACCTCGAGTCCCTCATTAGGTGACAACGTATCTGTGAATATATGTTTTTGATGATCTCCTAAAAATGACAGAAAAGCGACCAGTCCAGTGAGACAGTCTGAGTTAAACCGGTTGTAGGCTTCACAGGTTCAGTCTTGAGTAAGGTGTTGCAAACACCTGGAATTCGATTGTTCAAGACCGAGTGTCAATAAAGGCTTAGAAACACCTGGATTTCAATTACCAAAGGGCAGAGTCTGTAGGGTGTTGTCTGAAACCTCAGAAATTACGTCCTATTAGAAACGGATGTTTCACAGATACCAGAGATAAAATCCTGAGAATATAGCAAGGAGCCCGCTTCTAAAAAACGGGTGTGCAATATTTGGCCCGCAATAGAGACCAGAGTTTAGCCAAGCTGTAGACTGTCAGTAACCAACCAGTTACACTACGAAAGAGGGTAAGAAAACTCAATAAATCAGATTGCTTAATTTTAGTTGGAAGTACTATACATAATAGAAAGCATAATCTGTGTCAGTTTTAGAGATCCACCAAGCGCATGCTAAAAAGTCTTAAACTAGATTAGTCATAGTTGGATTAGTTTTAAAATGTTGATAATCATTTGACTATACAATAAATTAATTACCTTGTGTTTTATTATATATAAGTAAGTTTTAGTGTTTTCTATGTTGATATTGTGTCGAAAGAATAACTGATTAATGAAGTGATAAGGCCAATATAAAGCAGCTGAGTGTAAGAAAGTGTAGTTGCTTGATAAGTACCTGAGGGTCGTTTTACATGAAAGTTTAAATTGGTTCCTGTTACAAGTATATGCTACTTTCTGGCAAACGTCTATCTTTCCATGCCGCTGTAAAGTATCTCTTCAGCCATATTAATCCAGTCTCCCCACATGCATGAACTGCGTACTTGTTTTTTTGCCGTCGATACCTGGTGACTTTTTCTTAGTACTGTTCTTTAGAACTCTCTCCATTTCTGGAGTAAATATATCTAGATCTATATGCACTGAGATGTGTGGAAGAAACACTGAATCCCCACGAAGGAAGGAGAGTGAAACAGTTCCTGGATGTATTCCTTCCAGTGATCTTTTTTATCTGGCGTTGACTCATTTAAAGGCTGAATTGTATTATATTATAATGTGCATGCCTGAGCACTAGCCGTGGAACTGGCTGAATGAAGTCTTTGAAAAGTTAATCCCAGATGAAAGTATCTTCTATAGGAATACACCATGCATGTTTTGTCTGTAGCACCTCTCCAACAATCAGTCACCATTTTGCTCCAATGTGAAGCACAGGCTAACACAGCAGCTGACTTCTTTTACTGAAAGATTGTCTGACCATTTACAAACATTTACCTTTCCGCTTCAATGTGAGACGTATTTTATAACTGAAGATGATCCCTTTACAGAAACCCTGTCCAAGATTTTGCAGTTTTTGATTATAATGTCAATGTTTCTTTCTTACATGAACAGATTGGTATCTTCAACAACAACCCCACTTTATTGCATTTTATTACATGTTAGGAAGGTGACAGTGGAACTATTATATTAATCCCGGGTCCCACTGGAGTAGTTTCCAACTGTGGCCGCAGTAAATTACATGCACCACTCTAGAAAATATGATCTGATGATCAAATGACTTCAGAGCCTCTCCATTTCTCCATCTTTCTTTTCAGCAGCACATGACTTCAGATGCTCCCCATTTTCCCAACGTATTTGTCATGCCATTTCATATTTGTTTTCGGGATCAAGACGCTGAGCAGCGCATGAGTTGCAGTGGTCAGCGACCCATAGCTGACTGCTAGCGTCAGGGCCAGCGAACCAGAGCTGCCAAGACCCTTCTACCCCTCCACGTGGTGATCCTGGATAACAGGCTGCAGCAGGGCAGAACGGCTAAGGAGAAGGGATCGAAGAGGGAATGCTAACCCGGTATTCAAAAAATGGTTGCTGAAGTCGGATGTGTTGGACAGAAAGGTGCAAATATCGAAGTCTAGCTATAAACTACGACACAACGCATTCCATTCTCTGGACTACATTCTGCTTCTTAAGCCCTTTCAGGGTTTGTTAGCGAGAGATTCAGAACGAATGAAGAAGAAAAAGAAGAAGACGATATTGGTTTTCTTTGTCTTGCTCTGTCACTTTTGACTTCGGTCTTTATTGTAGTTAGAACATTTTACAGATCCTCCTTCTATGTAACCTAACCTGCCTTCATTTAATTTTAGTTAACATAGTTCTTTTGATTGTGTAGATAGTCGTTGTAAAATATATTCATTCGTGCTCAAATTTGATATACAATGTTTTTATTTATAATTGTTTTTATACAGGTCTTGCAGTTGCTGATTTGGCTTGTGTGGTTACCGTGCTGTGGATAGGCGTCTGTTGTAATCCTTTATTTATAGATTCTGGGTTGCCTTTCAATGCATTTGATGTTCCATACATGTCAGGTGGATGGCCCCACGTTTGTTTCAACAGGTATGGACTGTTTCTTGAAGATATGCACGTGAAGAAAGCAAGAATTTAATGTGCGTACACTCGTGGATACACAAGGAAATACGTAAAACACATGGACAAACACTCACTACACTACACTACACTACACTACACTGCATTAAATTACATTACACTCCACCGCATTACACTTTAATACACTACACTACACCGGATTACATTACACTACACCGCACCGCATTACACTACACTACACTACTACACTATACCGCACTACACTACACTATATTACCCTACACTACACCGCATTGCACTACACTACACTACACTACACTGCACTACACTGCTCCTCACTTCTCTACATTACACTACACTACGCCGCAGCACACTACATAACACCACACTACACTACACTGCACCGTACTACACAACACAATACACTACACTACACTACACTACATCGCACTACACTACAATACACAACACTACACTACACTACATCGCACTACACTACACTACACTGCTCCGGTCTACGGTACACTACACTACACTACATTACACTACTATGCACTACACTACACTACACTACACTACACTACACTACACTACTATGCACTACACTACACTACACTACACCGCACTACACTACACTACTATGCACTACACTACACTAGACTATGCAACATTACATAAACACAAAATACTCCCAGATGCACATGCACATATTTGTGTATGCATGCACGTATACATACATACATTCATATATACATATACACATGCCAGCATACATACACACATGCAAGCATACATACATACATACATACATACATACATACATACATACATACATACATACATACATACATACATACATACATGTATACATACATACATACATACCCACATTCATACATACATACATACATACATACATACATACATACATACATACATGTATACATACATACATACATACCCACATTCATACATACATATATACATACATACATATATACATACATACATACAAACATACATACATACTTACATACATACATACACACACACATAAATACATACTTACATACATACATACACACAAACATACATACATACTTACATACATACATACAAACATACATACATACATGCATTGATGCATACGTTTACTCACACTTTTACACATATACATACACACACATACACACATACGTACATACATACATACACTTACATACATACACACATACATACATACATACATACATACATACATACATACATAAATACATACATACATACATACGTACGTACGTACATACACACATTTACTCACATACATTCACTATAGACAAACACACACACATACACATATAGATACACATACACCCACAGATACACACACGCATACATGTTACCCGAACATCATGAAAGAATGTCTATTCTGTTGAACGTGATTAAATACTTTTATTTATGTAGTTTGTGCAATAACAAAATCCTGACAAGATAACAGTATCAGGCTTAATCCTCGGCCGTCTGTAATGATTGTACAGACACCTTAACATAACCGTATAACCTGTTGCTTTGGAAAGACCCGTGCATCACAATTGGAGGCAGAAGCTTCGTCAAACAGCAACACCCTTCGTGTAGATGCCCTCGTGAAATGCGGCCTTGATACTGACGAGCATGTAGATTTTAGGAAAGCACTCCGCTGTGATAGGAGATTGAGTATATCCATATGGTTGCAATGCCTATGTCTCCGATGTTTCTAGCCTGCATTATCTAACTAGCCAGGCAGGTCGAAGTACAGTTTTCGAGAGTAGGTTACAAACAGAATGCCATATTATGCAGGCTAGCAGAACTCAGCAGGCGCAAACCTGCAAATACGGACTGTCGATATTGGATGCACAAGGTCACACAACTTTCGTAAATTTAAACATATTGAAAAGTAGTTCCGCTTGACGATTATCATGACGATTTGTATTTTTCATAGCGCAGTAATACAGTTCAGAGGTTATATATTGCCGTCGTGGGGGCGGTGTCACACTTTAGTATATATAGGCTATAAAATACAGCTGCTTCTTCTGTGCAAGCTAGAGCTAAGCAACAACGAAGTAAACCCGTTACTATAACCTATAAAATACAGCACTTCAAGCAAAATGGGGTTGAGGGTCAAATCCAGTCAGTCCCAACTCAGGTACCATTTTGAATAACTTTGTTTATTGCATTACTCTATATTACAGTAATGAAGACAATCACGGCTGTTTAATTTGTTTTCAGGGGACTGAGTAGCGAATTGGTTAGTGACAGGGCGCACAAACTAAACACGCATATTTTTGGAACCAGCAAGGTAACGTCTATATGGGAGATAAATACATATTTTTAAAAACGGAATTAAAGACACGGTCCAGAACAGAATAAATCACTCTACCTTCTAAAACAAGGCGTACTGGAAAAGACATGACTTACAAGCTAAATTTAGACCATTGGATGTAATAGTATTCATTCATTTTCAATAATGTTAGGGTGATAAAATAGTATTTCTTTTCTCTGGATTTGTTATCTTCATTCATATCATATGGTGCTCAATCCGTTTAGCGGGGTTTATCGGAAGAATTAAATGGTATAGGAATTACAAAGGCCGCATGTCTCTGCAGTTTTCTCCCGTGTAGAGGCTAGGTTTGTATTTGTACCTTAGATAGACAAAAACCTAGGCCATGCTTCTTTGAGACCTCACAACTAAATCTCCAATGGTTTTTAATTTTAAGTACTGCAAACGTGTGTGGTTATCTCTCATTGAAAAAAATAGAGTGGGAAGTAAAAACATATGATATACATTTGGAACAGCACAACATAAGACAAGCATAGACAACTATAATAACCGGTTTTGCGACATGATAAGAATGTCTCAAAACCTAACAACTACACAGGTCTGTAACACCCGGCAGCAGAATTCCAAGAGATGTGCAAGACCAAGAACAAATATGAATAGGCGACATTTAAGAAATACTGTAATAACTTTTCGAAATTATTAGCTGTCAAAACGATGTTACATGAATGAAGATTGCATTTCCCCATGCACCTAACGATAGTAGGGGACTGTTGCCTTAATAATGACACGTACTTCATGGACTGATAGTCTGTAAACAAAAAAAAAACAATAGAAATAGAATACAACTTTTGTTTGCATTTGACTGCTCAGCATAATTTCAAAATGTGTGTAAGTCTCAGTTCTCGAAAGTCTCAAAACTTGTTTTTGTCTCATAGCGTGTTTAAGTCTCATAACGTGTTTTAGTCTCATAGCGTGTTTAAGTCTCATAACGTGTTCAAGTCTCGTAACGTGTTTAAGTCTCAAAACGTGTTTAAGTCTCGTAACGTGTTTAAGTCGCGATCAAATTTACCAGCGATTAACGACCCGAATTCCTGCACTTAGACAAAGGAACAATCATGTGGCTAGCAACATCACCGTGTAAAATGCTTTAATCTAAAACTTTTTTACTGGAGCATTGAACCATACACCTTTGGCGAGGGATTCTACCAATCTAGCTATTCTGTTTAAGATGCATATTCTCCGCAGTCAACATATATCATTAGGCGTTGGGAGGTGCAATATTCTTTCATACGCCATATGTGTGGCCATTGTTAATGTTAGTTCTTGCAAAACACATACAATTACAACTCGTAAGACTGAAGAATGTAGTAGTCGAGGATTGACCACCGAATCTTTGCCGTGACAATCAAATGCCCTAACTGCTATGCTATAGAAGTTGTAATATTCCATCAAGTATGAAAGGTGAATGCTGTAGAATCTGAAAGAAGCTACCATTGTTCATTTGAACAAGCGCAAAAGCAGTTGCCAATAGTATATCAACCACAATGGCATCTCCCTCCAATCAATTGCAGGCAGTCGGGATCAAGAAGCTGAGCAGCGCATGAGCTGCAGTGGTCAGCGACCCATAGCTGACTGCTAGCGTCACGGCCAGCGAATCAGAGCTGCAAAGCCCCTTCTACACCTCCACATGGTGATCCTGGATAACAGGCTGCAACAGAGCAGACTGGCTAAGGAGAAAGGATTGAAGAGGAAATGCTAACCCGGTACTCAAAAAATGCTTTCAGAAATCGGATGTGTTGGACCGAAAGGTGCAAATATCGCAGTCAAGCTGTAAACTACGACACAACGTATTCCATTCTCTGTACTACATTCTGCTACTTATGGCCGTGTCAATGTTTGGTAGCGGGAGATTGAGAACGAACGAAGCCAAGCCATGCCAATTGCAGGAAACATTCTAGCTCACGAAGCCAAGCCAAGCCAAGCCAATTGCAGGCACCATTCTAGCTCGAGCTTTATGCAACCCCGTGAAAAAGTCTCTGTAGCAGAAGATAATGCCATAATGTCAATGTGGTTTTCTGCGGGCAAGAACAAGAGTACAAATTGAGACCATTTGCTGGTGACTGCGCTTTCACTGTCCATTCATAGACTAAAATGCAATGTACTGTTGACATGCTTGTAGTCGCTTGCTATAACTTTTGTCTCACCTTTTCTATCAGTAAGACTGAGGTACTGCACCAAGCAGGCCCAAGAAATTTGCACAATGAGCCATCCATCACTTTCAATGGTCAGAAGTTAAAGTCTAAAGAAGACCTTGTATACCTTGGCAGCAAACTCTTCGGAGTAGTGTATATTGATGATGAGGTGAACTAGAGAATTGCAAACGTTTATGTAGTATTTGTAAAAACTAAAATTCTCAGTTTTGAACCGGATATGAATTAAGCGTAAAACCAAATTCAAGGTCCATGCAGCAGTCGTACTACCAACTCTACTTTGTACAGTCGACATGCGACGAAAATTTAACCACTTTCATCTGGGCTGCCTAAGGAAACTGCTGTAAATAAAATGGCAATATACGATCCCAGATGAAAACTGGCATGACAAGCATACATACAACTCTGTGCCAACGCAGCTTAGATGAGCGGCTTCGAAACAAAATATTCTACGCGAGCTTGATTCAGTCAAGCGAGCTCGCGGTAGCCAAATAAAATGTTACAGATACACTCTGAAAGACTCACTGAAGAACTGTAACATTGATCTTGATAACTGGGAGAACATTGCTGTTGGCCGCACTGCCTGGCATAGTCAAAGATCTGATGTTGCGACACTTATGGATCCGACAAGAATTAAGGAAGCTGCACGGAGACAAGAGACATGAAAGGCGAGAGACGAGTTGCCACCGTAAGGCGGATAGACTGTGTTTTTCTGCCATCACTGTGACAGATGCTTCCGGGCTCGGATTTGTTTGATCATCCACATAAAAACCTACAGCAGGATTTTTAAATGGCAATGTGGTCCTGTCGTAAATGATGGACAAACAACAACAACAACATGGTCGCAACGCAAATTTCATTCTTGTACGTGTACCAGAGCGATATCTGGACCATAAATATCCATGTTTTTATATATGTAACTTGTATACAACATTCGTGTACCTGGCCAAGGCATACAGCATGTATCAGATACCATATACTTTTGAAAATCACGTCACCATTCTCCAGCCAGAACAAACTCACCACAGTTGCTGGACAGTTTCGTGATGGCACGTGATCTGATTGACGGAGAAAAAAGGCTTTGCATGCCTTGAACTCATTGTGGAACAGCTGGTAAGGCAGGTACTCCTCTGGCATGAGAACACCATGCCCAGTCCAACGGATCTGGAATCTGCAGCAGCGTATGGATGCCCGAGTGCCGAGCGCTACCGAGGACTATAGAGTTGTGCACTCTATCCGACCAGCTGATAATGAGCTGACAGCGGAGACAGGCAATGTGTAAATGTTCAGTTTCCTGACATGCCTGTTATAGACTGCCCATTTTTCTCATTTGAACCAAAGGGTGGTTAGTACCACAGCACGTTATATCTTGACCTTGATGCAATTTTTATTCACTGCCGGTCCAAAACATTAGTTTGTTACCTTCCAAAAGCAACACTTACCTTGGAAATCATGTTGTGGACCTTAGAGTTGATATTCGCTTCTCTGATGAGAGGACTGCCATGGTAGGCATAGGCATTGTACAGTGATGGCTGGTCTACTCGGAAGCAGGTAGAAACGTTTATTCTATTACCTTTGTGTAGACGTTAGGACTACAGTTAGTGCACACAGCTGAGAACATATTCATGGCGGACTGCATGTTCTGTTCTCGCATGTGTTAATGGCACCGTGACCAGCAAAGATAAGATAATAGACCTTTGCTTCTTTCACCTTTGTGAGAGGCATTGTGTGTCTCAGATTGAACAGCTGCCCAAACGTCCTATATCTGATATGCGCGCAAGGGTCAATCATGTGTAGAATCAGAAAGCATAACATCAAATCCCATGCTAAAGTGCGCTGTGACCAGCATACAGACCTGTTTGACTCCCTTCAGGACAGGGGATGAAACAGACAGTTCATCAGAATTCAGTCAACGAGCAAACATACAATCCTAAAACTAGCGGACATATCGAACGCAACCGAATGTTCCCCTGCTGTACCAGAGTCCGTCATTGCTGACAGTGTCAATAGCCATGGTCAGTTCAACAATAGTCGTGTACGAATCACGATTCATTTTTTGTTTGACGAACTGCCATTACCATGTCCAATGTCCCACGGCGACCTCAGAAACTGCACTGACATTCTGGTGTCGCTTTGAAATGAATTGTTATAAGCGATTGAAAAAGATTAAAGTCACAGTTTTGACAGAGTTGGACAAGAGCGAGACTTCCCTACGATTAACACAAGGCTAACAGAGAATCATCATTACATTGCAAACTCTTGAGCTGACAGGAGCGATAGAACATGAGACGACCTACCTAAAGGCCCCTGCTATGAATGCCCGACTTCCAGTAACATTTGTAATGCAAAAATCTACTGTACAGTCATATACAGTCACTTCTATCTATGCTAATATGACTGTACAGTCATATGAGTCACTTCTATCTATGCTAATATGACTGTACAGTCATATACAGTCACTTCTATCTATGCTAATATGACTGTACAGTCATATACAGTCACTTCTATCTATGCTAATATGACCAAGTTGTGATGGTTTGTTTTTTTGCGACGGACAACTATTATTATGATTATTAAAACGTAAATAATTATGTACTTTATCCCAATTGTTGGAAGAGATTTAAAAAACAGAAAAGAAAAGGTCGCTTGTCTGTGCAGTAGTCACACAGAGTACACATTAGCTCTTTATTGTATCTCTGATAGAAAGATGCTATGTCTCACCTTTGGCTCTTTGATCACATTAACGTCTGTACAAGTAGTAAATGAGTACTTTGTCTCTGATATGTCACTGTCCTCTGTGTATTTTGTTTCTACTGTGTTTTTTTATCATTGCTTTTAACTTCCCCATACGTTACTATTTATACATACATGCAAGTGGAATGATGAGACGATTTTAATTTCCACAGAATTACAAGCCTTATCACTGCATTTATCACACTGGAAAGATGTCTATGTATTACTACACCGCTCAAGGTCAAAAATATAATGACATCTCAGAAAACCAAGGTCATCATTTCGTCAATCTTCGTCAGCATGTTTATCTTGTTCTCTCCTTTCTACTTTGTGAATCGACTAGAATGGAGGTCCCATTCGTCCACAAACAGAACACTTTTAACCCTTATTTACACAAGGGACAAAATTCTTGTCGAGACTGTTACATTTCCAATTCACAGTGTGTTTTTATCTGTTATGTCCCTTGTTTCCGTTATCGTCTGTACGATTGTTCTTGTGGTAAACCTTCACAAGAAAACAAAATGGCGAGAGACATCCATTGTACAGAGTTCACAGAAATCAGCAACCACTTCAGCAAAGGAAAAGAAAGTGGTAAAAATGGTCATTTTAATTTCAACAATATTCATAGTTTGTTACTCCCCGGCAACTGTTTTATTTCTGATTATGGCTTGTGATCCAGATTTCAGTTTTACTGGCAGGTTTGAGAATACGTTTTATGTAGTCTGGTCACTCACGTTAGCTCTGGAGGCGCTCAGTTCCAGTTTAAACATTTTCATATACGTCAGAATGAGCACAAAGTTCAGGACAATGTTTCTTCAGACATTTGGTCATTGTGGATAGTAAAGTTTGGCAGAAGTTCGTTCCGTAGTTCTATAGTTATATAAGGAAAATATGATATCCAATCATCGAGACCAGGAATCATTCTCCTACACACTAAGCACCATCTGTTGATATAGAGTGGAGGACCTATAAGTTTGTCCAAAACTGTTCTAGAAACAAGCAAGCGTTACCGCCATGATGACAGTCGGCCATGACAGCTATGGTAGACAATCACGTGTCTACTCACCGTCTCTGTCGAAGGGATACTATTACACACATAAACGAGTTGCACACACAAGCGTTTTTGGTCGCTGTCAGTGTTATGGATCCAGCAGTACTAGAGTTCTCACCCTTTCTCCCAACGCTAAGTAACGGTAAATCGGTATTTATTAGATGTTGTAGAATTCCATTCACAGTATTTCATGTGTCTGTTCTGCAGGAAGAAACACTTTCGTAACGTAACTGAGCGCGACACAAAATAGTTCATCAATGTCATTAACAAGTTAAGAGAAGGTACGTTAGAGGATTAAATGATAACAGACAAGATGACAGGAAAAGAAAGACAGAAAACGATAAATTGAGAATATTCTGAGTAAGTCAACATCATACTAAGGATGGGATTAAAGATTCGGTTTAACCAATAACGTTAGACTTTATAAACTGTGAAGATCCATCATTGACTAGCCCAGGTGATGTCGGTATGTCCCCTTATCGTAATTTTGGTGTGACGATTTCTCAGATAATCACCAAATTTTAGCTTCTTAATATGATGACATCCCTCAAATATGTCCCTACTATCTATGATCCGCAAGTTCATGATTCTTTTTGTTCGCTGTCCCCAACGTAGGCTTATTGATCGTAACGAAGGTTTCGTTTGTGTATTCATCTCGGTGCGGTGTCTGACCATAGCTATTTATAATATTGTGTTTTATTTTATGTTTTTTTCCATCACTAATAAAACCATATATTGTCTGCACAACCGAAAAAAAACACACCTGATTGACTATAGTATTACTCGTGGGTGGAAAGACGGGACATGCGAGTGACTAAGGCCATGTGTGGTACTGAGTGCTGGACAGACCACATGCTTTTTGCCTCCAAATTGAATATTCACGTGCAGCCTATGTGTTACCATCGGGGATGGAAGCATGTGAGTACGTATACTATCTCCAAGCTACAAAAGGAAGTGTAAGCATAGACCTTAGCCAGAGATTGGAACAATCGTCTAACAAGATGGCAGCCCCCAGTTAGCAGATAGATATGCTTTTCTAAGGATTTTACCTCTCTGCAAAGGAGTGCTTGGGTCATATAACTAGTAGGAGAATTGACTGGTTCGAAGAAAAACGATGCAGCTATCAAAATCTTGCTGGATAAAAAGTATCGCTTGTTCGGATTGTATCAAAGTGACCCCTCCTGATCATTTCAAACGACTGCATTCAAGAGCATACTTACCGTAATACAACGCATGCTCAACCGATGTGGTTTTATTAAGGCCTGAAGGCCGTCTAAGGCTCTCCGTCCCATCACGTACAACCTGTTAATAGTGTTGACGGCACGGCGCTATTTGCTGGCACAGCTTGGACTTTGGAGTTCTGGACGGTTCATTCTGACGTCATTCTGTACTATCCGTCCATCATCAGCAAACAAGCCATAGCTAATGTGCCTCAGGCTCCTATTAACAAGCCATAGCTAATGTGCCTCAGGTTCCTATTAACAAGCCATAGCTAGTGTTCCTCAGGCTCCTATTAACCAGCGGCTTGAACTCGAGCCCAAACTTCAAAACCAAGCCATGAGAGTTATAACAGGAGGCATGAAGTCAACGCCAATTGTAGAACTTGAAAAGATTACAAAACTGCAATCCATGACCGATTGAAAAGACTGCAGAGCCCAGCTGCAGTCAGAGAAACTCCGAAGACTGACTGACCATTCAATGCACCAGAGACTAAACAATTTGGGAAATGGGAAACTAAAGCGGAGAAACTTTGCAGAAATAGCCAAGGCAAAGATGCACGAAGATCCCATAAACGCACTAACAACACCAAAACCCATCACTACTGTACGAAAACCTACCTGGAGGCAGGATATATTTCCAGTGGTGGTAGAAAATATACCAGATATTGGAAACAAAAAAGTGCCAGACTGAAAAAGAAAGGAGAGATACTACCCTAAGCTTTAAATCGAAAAACTACCCAAGCATGGACTGGACCCATGCATACACCGACGGTTCTGTAACAAACACTACACAGAACGGAGGGGCAGGAGCATTCCTGAACCTACCAAATGGCAGAACAATAACACTGTCATTCGCTACTGGTAAGTACACAAGCAATTTCAGAGCGGAGGCAGAGGCACTGAGGGCGGCAGTGGAAGAAATGGTGACACACAAAGAAAATGAAAGCCATATAGTCCTGCTTACAGATGCTCTCGCCGTAGTCACAGCGCTAAAAAGCCAGAAAAACACTGAGCTTAATGACTTAAGAGCAGCACTCTGCAAACTGTGCCAGAAGTCCGCACCAAAAAGGGTAGTGGTACAGTGGGTCCCATCACACTGCAACATCCAATGCAACGAAGAGGAAGACAGGCTGGCAAAAGAGGGTGCAAGACTACCACAAACAGATACTAGTATGACGTACGAAGAGTCAAAACGGCTTATCAAAGCCAGATACATTACCAAATGGGAAACCGAACATACTGGTTACACCAAAAACGATGCCTATTACCAGTTGAACAGAAGAGAGCAGGTCGTTGTCTTCAGACTTCGCACTGGCCACAATAGACTGAGGTACCACCTATTCAACAAATTGAAGATAGGGTGTACCGACGAATGCCCGTGCGGTACCGGTAAAATGACCGCTGAACATCTGCTGCAGAACTGCCCAACATACGAGGATCAGAGAGAGCAGATGTGGCCATCACCAGTGGAACTGCAAGAAAAGCTATATGGCAGTGTCGACAGCCTCAGGATGACCGCCGCTTTTTTCTAAAAAATAATGGTTACTCTCTGACTGCGTACGAAGAAAAAGAAGAAGAAGAACGCTGAACACCAATGATTAGAAAAGAGTTCACAGAAATACGAAATAGAAACGTTGCATTGAAATTTGGGAAGCATCAATCAGACGCGACACGCACCATTCAACCTTCTAAAATGAATACCCCACTTAATTTAGAACTGAAACATATAACATTCAAGTTCTCCAGCACACCATCTAGCACAACTGGTTCTGCTATGCTACTTTTCCTTATACTATCAGTTAAATGATTCATTGAGATGAAGAAAAATGAACTTTTCTCATTATTAAGTTAAAAATACGTAATAGGCATTTAAATGTTAATTTATGTTGTATGCTAATCATTAACAACTCCTATAAACTAATACTAGTTACCAAGGAAACGTTCTTCTGTCTCTACAGGAAGTAAAATTCATAGTCTAGGTAACTTGTCAAATGTAATCTGTGACTAACGACAGAATTTAGACACATGCCAATCAATGACACCGCTTCACAATTAGAGCGTGCCAGAATGTGTGATCTGACAGACGTCAGTTATTCAGTCTAAGCTGTTATTACGTGAATCGGCAGGTTGCTGAAGGGCTTGTGCCTTGAACGGGTCAATTTTAAGGTAATTAAAGAAAGCCTTGGAATAGCAGAATTGTCCAGCAGCTATTACATAATTCATCAACAAGTGAAGATGTCCACCACAAGAAATTAATATACACCTCCTTCTTCTTAACAATCTCGTACCTTACGGAGTATCGGATCACACCTTTAGATGATTCGCTACAGACAGCCTACGCTAAAGTACTTTGTGCGCTCCTGCTGTTGTAGTTTATTGTATCAGTCTATTTTTTCATGGTGAGGTTGCTAACCTCCTGTTTAACTGTGTAGTAATCCTGTACTGCATGCAAAGAGGGACAATAGTGGATTTCTGATTGCCATAGTTATCGGTCCTTGAATACTACATGAAACACATATTTCCTCGCCATATCGCCCCAAATGAAGCATATGATCACAGGTACAGTTGGTCCTTTTAGAACAAGTCTGCATCCCAACATTTAGAACGTTAGTTTCATAGCATTGTTTTATATGATGAGGTTGCTAGTCCAATTTACAACCCTAATTAGTCACCTTTACGACTTGCCTAAAAGGTTACAGTGGTTAAACTCATTTCCAGGGGACGGGGTGGCCTAGTGGTTAAGTGGCACGGCTTACAACCGAAAGTTGCTGGGTTCGATACCCATCACAGCACCTGCCGTTATCCCGGGGAAACAAACCCTTAGAAAATACAGGAGGAAGCAGACCCTTAAATAAAATGCATACTGAAGTCGGACGCACTGAACCGACAGGCGCAAAATAAAAACCACAGTGCAACGCACACCGCCTTGAGGATTAGAGAAATAAGATGAACGCAAAAAAACAAAAAAAACAAAAACAAAGAACAAACTCATTTCCTCTCGTGTAGAACTCGGATACATATTAGACAAACAGACTCGGTAGCACGCATCAAAACAAAGGTACACAACAACAACAAATCAACTAACAACACAACCTGGTCAACCACAGTTATCCGTGGGCAAATATATACTTAACCTTACGTATTTATACTAGTTGAGAAGACTCTGCAATCTGTATATAAACAGATTGATTAAATGACCCTGCTCTAATAACTGTTCGCATCAAATCTATTCTGAAATGCATTAATTGTCCCTGCTTTCACTACTTCCTGTGGCAATGCATTCCAAGCATTCACCAGTCTCTCCAAAAAAAAATATTTCCTTATATCTAATCCGGACCTTTCTTTAGTTAATTTGTAGCTATGCCCTCTTATTCTTGTAGGTGGTTGAATTTTGGAAAAAAACTTGTTATAGTCTAATTTATCTATTCCTTTGAATATCTTATAAACCTGTATTTAGTCATCTCGAATTCTTTTCTTTTCTAGACACTTTATGTTGGTTTTTTTTAAGTCTTTCCACATAACTGTAATTCAGAAATCCCACTATCAGTTTTGTCGCTCCTATTTGTATCCTTTCGAACTTGTTTGCATCTCCTATTCGATAAGGATTCCACACATGTACGCATTGTTCCAATCTCGGTCTATCTAATCCTTTATGCCGGGGAGAGATGCCAAACTCACTCACACGCTGACTGATGTCCCTACTACCGCTTGTGATTATGGAAAAGGCATGACACACAACTTTAGATGTTTCCCCCCTATTCTGCATTGAGGGATCCCTATTTACGGGAAACGCTTCAAGAGTTAACCCTTAGGAAAAATCAGCATCCAATGATATCTCCAGTCGTCTCGATAAATATCGTGCCACTGGCCAAGGGTAGCTCAGGATCAGAGAGTGAGGTTGACAAAAGACGCAGTTCTTTCCTCACTTTAATCCAAAACCCCTTGCCTGTCACCCATTTCAGCGGACACTGCAAGAGAAAAGACTGTCCACACGGCTGAACAATGAGAGTGGTCTTTATCACTTTTGATGGACGAACAAAGATAGTGGTCTTCATCACTTGTGATGGACGAACAAAGATAGTGGTCTTCATCACTTGTGATGGACGAACAAAGATAGTGGTCTTCATCACTTGTGATGGACGAACAAAGATAGTGGTTTTCATCACTTGTGATCGACGAACTAAGATAGTGGTTTTCATCACTTGTGATTGATCGCCATACCTAACATTGTATTTATTTTTTTCATTTGCTGCCTGGACTTGCTCACTCACTTTAACTGTATGATCTATTATAACCCCCTAAGTCCCTTTATATGTCTATCATCCTAATATTGTTCTCGTCCATTCTGTAAATATGTTCCAAATTGGATCTACCCGCGTGGATGTCTGTACATTTATCTACATGAAACTCTATTTGCCAGCTCGCAGACCGATTTCGAATTTAAATGTACCCATAAACAACTATATTTATCCAAAAGTAACTACAATGCGTGTTCAAAAGAAATCTGAACTAGCTGCACCAAGTGAACATACGTACGATGCGCAAGATGACGTCACTGCTGGTGTAAACAGCACATACCAACCGTCAGGTTTGCAAAATGTCATTATCCTCCGACTCAGAGTGTCCTCAGCAGACCGTTGAAGACATGTCAGGCGAGATACGGAATTGGTCCACAATTGATAAGCGAGCGGTGATTCGATTTCTAACAGCTGACATTCCCCGCTGAATGCAGGCAGTGTTTGGTGACAAAAGTGTGGCGAAATTAAGGTCCGGCGACGGTCCACTCGAATTGGTGCATCAATTTTGGCGATGACTCTTCTGGTGCAACAAAATGCACCTGACCTGATCTCGAAAAATCTTTCGTTAACTCACGTCCTTCTTCAAACATCGTTTTCCAGTTCTTCACTTTTGTCTTCGACACACTTTTGTCACCATACACTGCCTGCATTATGCGATAAATGTCAACTGGTCGACATACTTCAGCTGTTAGAAACCGAATCACCAATCTCTGATCAACTCTGGACGGATTTCGTTTCACACCCGACATGTTTTTAAGGGTCTGCTGGGGAAACTCTGAGTCAGAGGATAATTATATTTGGCAAACGTGAAGGTTGTCAGGTGCTGTTTGCATCAGCGGTGACGTCATCATGCGCATCATACGTATGTTTACTGGTTGCAGTTTAGTCCGGTTTTATTTGAACACGCCTTGTACATTAATTCAGGGACAATTATATTTATAGCAGGGTAACTATATTTATCAAACCTTTTGTATGACTAGTAAATAGGTAGACGCTAGCTGATCACATCAAATCTACCAAGTTCGAAACCCACATTCTAGTCAGAATCGCAGGTACCTCCTTCAAAATTGTCATGAAAAACAACATTCTCTGCATGCTTGCATTTCAGATTAGTGGACCTGCCAAAGACGGATGTGTCAGACCGAAACGTGCAAATATCGCAGTCAAACTGTAAACTAGCGACACAACGCATTCCGTTCTCCTGATTACATCCTGCTATTCGCAAAATTGAGAGGGAAATTGAGAACGAACGCAGAAGAAGAAGAGGAAGAAGAAGAAGAAGATTAGTGCAAGTAGGTAAGAGAGGAACTAAATTAATAGGATTGATGTAAATAGTTGCCAACTGCCACGAGTGTGCTGGAAGTACACGTCCTGTACCGTTTTAGGAAAACAGTTACTTCCGGAAGCAATGTTGCCTTACTAAATCGAAATAATTGTATTTTCATGTTGCAGATTGACGATTGTGTCATGAACACGACAACATACAGTCAGTCTAGCCTGCCACAGGATGATTTCATCAGTTTTGAGATCAGGTCTATTGTTTTCTTTGTGTTTTTCATTGTCCTCTGTGCAACGATGAGTGTTTTGGGCATGGTGACGAATGCCGTCAACATTGTCGTCTTTGTCAAAATAGGATTTAAAGATAACATTAACATCAGCTTGTTGGGTAAGTGTCAGATCAATATATCATTAAGTGTGTCTATTTGAAAAATAGTCGCTTTACTGTAGTTGTTTGGTAAGCTTGCTAGTGTTTTTATCGTTTTTATTTGTATGAGTAATATTCAATTTTGTTCAGATTACTTATCTCTCTCTCTCTCTCTCTCTATATATATATATATATATATATATATATATATATATATATATACACACATACGTACACATATATATGTATATAAATATACTTATACTTGCTTTATTGACCAACTTCGCACGGGATTTAGTTGTTCTCCACAGACATAAACAAACATTGAGGCATTTAGCACGTAAGTGGACACTCCAGAATGCACGATGAAGAAGCGCAGGGTTAGAATAAATGTACTTCACTTTCTACTTGAGATAACATTATCGTCATCCCTTGCTTATTGTGATGTCACTTACAAGTAAAGGGACGAACACAACTCAGATAGCAAAAAATAGTTCTTTTATGTGGAAAATTCCTGACAGAAATAGATGTACAATTTTCACTCGCTTATAGCAAACTGTTGGACGGCTTAATCGTTAAATAATTCAGATAAAGATCAATGCAGATCGATGATTATAGTTGCATTTCTTTTGAATAATCTGTGAATATTTCACGTCTCTTCTCTAGGGCTTATCTTTGCCGAGTTTTTAGCAAGTCGAAGAAACATGCACATGTCTTTTAACATATGTCGATAAATACATGACCTTAAAATTTTAAATATGTATTAAGTTCGTCTGCATTCACCTAGATTGTTCCTATCTCAGTTCGTGCTTAAAATGTTCATCTGCAACCTACACGGAAAGCCAGGCGAGTCACTCTTTCAACTAGCACTCCAATTGTTCATTTTTCTAGCTTGTCCCATGTTTTCTTTAACTGTTCTCTTAGCTCATTCACGTTGGTTCATGGTCGACGTGTTGAAGATCTGGACATTTATGATACTATATTAGGATTGATAATCCAGGTGTCCTCAGAGTGAGTTCTTATTGTTGTTGCAAGCTCACAATGACTAGGTTTACTCTTTTTGTGCCCCCTAAAAAAGACCTTAAGTGGCGGGTTGTCGTAGCTTTTCTCACATCCCGGGCGTGCTGATAAAGGTGGACCGATGTCCTCCAAGGCGGCTGTGCCTATGCTTGGCTTCATCTGTGTGTCGCTCACTACTACGTGGATCACGTCGAACCTCACCATGTTAAACAGCCTGTTGTCCCCGACAACAGCCCGTTTCCAGGACTACCAACGAGGAGGTCAGGTGAGTGTCTTGGCCAGTATATTGTTACTGGCCCTGACTATTACTCTCTGATCAGTGTGGTTTGCCTGACCAGACGTTAGCCTCATCGCACCGCCCCCCCCCCTTTTCCCCGCCCAGAGTGAGTACCGCATATATTATCTTTGCACAATGTCCAGGATCACCGTGTTGCTAGAAAATGAAGGTTTCTAACACTTCTCTCACACAGAAACATGCACTTTATCAACAATGTGTTGTATTTGGGGTCACCGTCTCTCTTGATGAGAGCAGTGATGAGATACCAACATAAACCGTTATTGGTGTTCTTAAATCTGATTTTGTGGCATCTTTCAATAAGTAAATAAATTCATTATTTCTGGCAACATTAGTACTGAGTAAGTGGTCATTATGAAAAGTGGTAGATCAAGCAACAGTGAAAGTTATTCATCACTGAAACATGACCATAACTTGATGCTATACCCAGATATGTAACGGATCTTTACACGGTAAAGCCCTCTTGATGTATTATCTCCAGTTTACTTTGTCACCCGATGTTTCTTGTTGAAAAAATTTGATCCTCGCTTTTAGCTTATATATATATATATATATATATATATATATATATATATATATATATATATATATATATACATTTTCGTCAATAATTTTATCATATCCTACCTACAAAAACAAACACACACATACGCAATATAAACAAATTCAAAATATTTGTTTTCATGTCTTATTGGTTTTTATATTATTCCGAAAATGCGGTTGCTGTTAGCTTTATACCCTTATTCATACATTTTATCTCTTCAATCTTAACTTCACGTTATTGATTTGTAATTTATTCTTGGTATGTTTTTGTTAATTTCATCTATTTCGAACTCTTCTTTGCCATTGTTATACCATTTTTCTCTAGTACTTCATATGTTCAACTATAAACGTTGCGATAATGTGAAGATACATTTGAATATTTAACAACACTTCACGTTGCACAGTCATTTTGGATAATACTCTTTCAATCCTGCCTTGGATTTCTAGAACAATAAACAGAAACCTACTTTGTGATTCTATCTTACTTCGCGAAATACCTTCATCAAGATGGCCACGTGAGAAGACATGTACCTCTTTATTTCTATATTGCTATGGAAATTATGGCAATGCAGAAAATGCAATTCGGAAAGAGCTAATGATGGAACTGAGGGTTTGTTCTTGATCATTGAAAATACGATGAAAATTGAGATTTGCCTGCGTTTCAAAACCTAGGATAACGACGTTTTAACTGCAGCCAAATCAATTGTGCGTATGGCAGCGTTTTTACTTATTTGTTTCAGTAAATGAAATGAAAATGTAAATTGCGAGTACAATTAAACGATTTGCCCGTTTTGAAGGATTCGTGTTTATGAGTAACAAGATGATATCAGCCCATTTTTTAGATAAAGCCGCCTGCAAAGGTTTTATAAAAGCAAACATTATGACCAACAGTTCGTTTCGTTTGTTTCTAGATTTTGTTAAATTTAGTGTCAAATACAACAGCAAAGTTTCCTTATTTTTAAAATACTTAAATATGTTTTATGGGTAACTCTTTCGTATTTGATATACTGCAGTGCTTTTCAAACATCTGTACCATTCTGCTTTAAAGTTACGTTCCTGTGCATCTTCTTGAAATGTTTCTTAAATTCTACTATAAGTGCTGTGCAAATCTACTTAACTTGTAGAGCCAGGCTCGGTAAGAAGTAGGAAACATTGCAGAAACGTTTGATGTTTCCTAAACTGACTGTAGAAAGCATAATTTTGTTATCAGCAATTTATATATATATTG
Source organism: Ariolimax columbianus (assembly GCA_036924085.1). Taxonomy (NCBI): domain Eukaryota; kingdom Metazoa; phylum Mollusca; class Gastropoda; order Stylommatophora; family Arionidae; genus Ariolimax; species Ariolimax columbianus. The sequence continues at coordinate 11,620,165 of JAVGWX010000002.1, forward strand.
TCTTTTGCTCATATCTTCAGGTATTGACGCCACTTATATCTTTTTTTAAAATTTGTTTCTCTATTATGATTTTTCAAAGATCATCCTTCTCATCTTTCTCCATACGTGATCTTTAAATTCTTTCGGAATTTCATCAACCCGATCTATGGAATCTAAAATAAATACATATACTGATGTGTGTGGAAAAAGATGTGCATATGTTAGCCCTGGAAATTCACTGTTATTTGTCCTTTTTCAAGGACAAGTTTCGTTTGTCACAGTTTGTCATCATACATAACGAAATATCTGGAAAACGGGACACTAAGATTGAGAAACAGATACAAACATAAACACTTTTGATGCTTGAATGCTCAAAGACAAAGGGATGTTGGATCCTTCTGGTCAGCTCGATGTACTGTGTACAGGTGTTGGATCCTTCTGGTCAGCTCGATGTACTGTGTACAGGTGTTGGATCCTTCTGGTCAGCTCGATCTATGGTGTACAAGTATGGGGTCCTTCTCGTCAGCTCGATGTACTGTGTACAGGTGTGGGATCCTTCTGGTCAGCTCGATGTACTGTGTACAGGTGTTGGATCCTTCTGGTCAGCTCGATGTACTGTGTACAGATGTTGGATCCTTCTGGTCAGCTCGATGTATGGTGTACAGGTGTTGGATCCTTCTCGTCAGCTCGATGTACTGTGTACAGGTGTGGGGTCCTTCTGGTCAGCTCGATGTACTGTGTACAGATGTTGGATCCTTCTGGTCAGCTCGATGTATGGTGTACAGGTGTTGGATCCTTCTCGTCAGCTCGATGTACCGTGTCCAGGTGTTGGATCCTTTTCGTCAGCTCGATGGGATTTCCATGGCGTCTATAAGACGCGTGAATCGTGCAGGTGCTGCATAGAGTGGGTGGCCACATCCTGTTAGTGTCTTGACCATGATTCCGTCCTCACCTGCGAACATGCGAGAGATCATCTTTCCAACAACACTTCGGATCACTGGGGTCAGGGAGGGTGGAAGTAGTGAGGGAATTGTGAGTGAGTTGGTTGTAGGGGTGGGGAGAGGAGGCGATGACTTAAATAAGTTCGTGTAGAAGTTGCAGATAACTCTTGCTATTTTCAGATGTGAGTTCACTCTCGTGTGTCAGTTGCTTTGAGAGATGGGATCACGTGCTGGTGCTCGGCGATGGAGCAACTCATTGGCTTGATGCTTCTCCGGGATTCTGCGGCTGCAAAGACTCTTTGTCTGATGAAACTGTTGTTGTCTTCCTCAATCTTTTGCCGATACTGTTTGCTGAGTGTATTGAACACTTTGATGTTTGCTGGTGTTCTGTCCATTTCGTGGCGATGATCGAATAGGTTCTTGGTTATTGGGAAGATGGGGCTTGTTATGTAGTTTGGTGCTGGAGTTTGGCTGGCTTTTTGTACGTTTATGATGATGCTGATAAGGTGTTTATAGTCGTCATCTAAGTTTTCTGTTCCCCTAAATGTGTCTTCCGCCGACAGCGTTCTAGCAGATGTCATATTTAGGGTGGAAGGTGGAGGCTGGTGGCCTTCTGTACCGATGTTGGTTCATTCGTTGCTGGTTAGCTACGGAACCAGGTCTCTGACAAAAGTCACGGAGAACCAGCTAAGAACAAAACATACCTCGCTCGAGCGCCGTTTCGTGGGCCTATCACTTAGGCAAAAGAGTCAGATGGGATTATACAACAGTGACATCTGGGCATTGTCACACCTCAAGGATGTCATCCATCATGCCAACAACTTCAAGCACCGCTGGGCTGGCCATGTAGTCAGAAGGAAAGACGAACGCTGGAGCATAGCAAACACTCTATGGTACTCGCGCGCCAAAAAATATCACCTGTCAGACACCCCCTCTTCCTCCCCCCATCCTCCACTAGATGGTAAGATTCGTTTGAGCTGCACAAAATTTGCTATCATGAAACAAACAAATAAACCATCCACTGAACAACCAGTGTCCGTGACAGAATCAACTGGAAACCGAGATGAGACCAGCCGAAACCAATAAACATTGCACTGCTCGAGCCCAGCCCGCTAAGCAGAGACACGAAGAAGGATACTACCATCTCGCACAAGAGTTAGAACCTGCACAAGGGATAACGCCTTTGTAGATGCACAGGTCCACTAAGACTAAGAATTATAGGAACAAATAAAATAGAATATAACAGGATTTTTTTTCTTCAAATGACAACCACATACAAGAACAAGTGGACATAGCTACAAATTAACTAAAGATAGGTCCAGATTATATGTAAGGAAATATTTTTTTTTAGTCAGAGAGGGGTGAATGATCTGCATGCATTTTCACACGATGTAGTGGAGGCAGGAACTATTAATGTATTTAAGAATATATTGGATATGCATAGCTTTTAGAGCACGGAAATGTAAATAAAACTGCAGTCTCCTAAACAAGTATAAAGTAAAGTAAAGTTAATTCATCCCAAACAGAGGTTCCTGGGTTCCCATCACACGTTTGTGACAGCTGATGATTGTAGGATAAATTTCCATTTCGGGTTGCGGGAAGGAAATGTATCATTTTACTTTAAATAAATAAGTAAAACTTAGATAAGACAGATGTGTAGAAAATATTTAATTCTGCGACCAATCTTCTGGAAGAATGTAGGGTCCTAAAATGGAGCAAAAGGAAATTTCCTGGCCGGCGGATTGAAATAATTGGATAATCAAACATTACAAAATTAATTATTGAAATGGCCAGAAATGAACAATGTCGTCCATGGCTGGGGCTTGTGTCCCGGCCCGATCGAGCCGCAGGAATGCACCTGGTAAAATGCACTCCTTCCTCGCTCTTTGCATCTGTCTGCTATCAGTCATTCCAATGGACGCAGAAGAGATGCAGTCCAGCGGACATTGCACCTCCTGTCCTATGGTGACAAGCTCCCGGGTGCCGGGGAATGCTAGGCGTACCATCACTGCAGATGAGCCGAGAAAATAAAGCGAGCAAAAAGATACCTCACTCATATGCATATGCAACGTTTCTGGCAGGACGTGACGATCCTGGGAAAAAGTCACACTGGACTGCATCTCTTCCGGGATAGTACAAACTAGTACATAGTCCATCATATCATTGCCAAACGCTATAGACACGAGTAGGGAAGACTCGATAGTCCTGCAAGACAACTTCCCAAGAGAGACACCTCTGACCAAAAACAACTGCTGCCTTGCAGTCAGGCTGGGGACAGCCAAAGGCTAAGGAGGGCAACCCTACAGAAACGCCTGTTGAAATCGGATGCACTGAGCCACTGGCTAACAAATTAAATCAGTGCAACGTACATATCGCTGTAAACAGCGTACGATGAAGAAGAAGAAGAAGAACAATGTCGTCAAGAATGGCGCTGAAAAGGTCAAAATCACTTACTTTGATGCGTCGAGGCCACATGAGCTCGAAAATGTACCAATCAGGCATATGTCTGTGTGTGCCATTTGTGTATTGGTAATTTACAATTTGATGAAAAATCTATTCCGTTGGTAATCCCGTTATAAGGTCATGTTTGACACAGTTAGAAAGTGGACCATTCTGAGACTATTCATTTGGGGATGAATGAAGCACCTTATCTCTTTGTAATATACGTTCACTATAATTCTGAACTGTCTAGTCTATAAATCACATCCTTCGCGTGAACATATTTCCGTTACAAGAGATTCTGTATTTATTTAGTCAGTGTCCATGATTAACAACAATAAAGTAATACCGGGTCTGCATAAAACCGCAAGCATATATTCCTCTGTCTCCCTCTCTGTCTCTCTCTCTCTCTCTATCTGTCTCTCTCTCTGTCTGTCACTTTACATTGCCATAGATTCACGCGCTACAAGATCTCTTAAGCTCGATATTTATCTATCTCGTATGTAACATAGCAACAAGAACAGAACATGTTTAATGTCCAGTAAGGATTTCGCAATGAAACGATTCCCGACATTCTCTGACATTGACAAATCTCTCAGGTCTGGCTGTCGCAGACTTCATGTGTGTGTTCATCATGTTCTGGATCAGCTTGTCGGCCAGCCCTGTCCTTGAGGAGATGAGAAGAGATTTCCACGAGTTTGACGTGACCTACATGACTGGAGCCTGGCCTCGAGTTTATTTCATCAGGTACTTTCCAGCACTTCTTACACTAGAACATTAATAAATTTTAAGAAAATATAAAGCTACTATACACAACTGTACTCGTAAACAGAGTAGATGTCATAATTTTACACACTGAAATATTAGTAATGTCAACGTAAATCGGGCAGAGCATTTTCCGCTGCCTGTGGAACACATGGCTTCAACAAATACACGGCGTTCTACTGACTACTACCATTCGTTTGAGTCGTCTCTAGTTATTCCTAATCGCTTGTACGCACGTATCTATCTCTCAACGCCATGTATATTTGGTCTGGCTCTATTTCTCTGACTCTAGGAATACATAAGCCAGTATGCATTTTAGTGGAATAGTTTCTTTCTCTTACCTCAAGTTCCACTTTTGTTTACTAATTCGTTCCAACAATTGCACATATTGTTTTTTTCATACTATGTGCATTCTTACATCTGTAATGTCAGTATTCGATGAGGCCGATCAGTTTTTCAGGCCGGGTAATCAACAGTTATCCTCTTAATCTGCTGTCTTTATGCTTTATATAAAAGACGGACCACCGGTTATTGGCCAATCGTTAGAAAGTGTTTTCGCATGTCTTCCATAGTTTTCCATGAAACTTTTGTTTTCCTGATAGTAGTAAGTTTGTCGGTTTCTTCTTTCGTGGCTTTCTATCTTACAGAAGGCATATTTATTATACATTCTAATGTCCAAAGTCTGTTGCTTTAAAAGTTGATATTTTCAAGACGAACTTATTTGTCCTATCCTTTACTAAAATCGAGGTCTTTGATTTCCAGGCATCTAGCCTGTTGTCTTTGCTGTCCACGCACAATGTACTGACATAATTAGGTGAACGAGCTGCCAAGATCAAGATCAATGAGATACCTTAATGATATCGATGCAATAGCCTTCATTTTGCGGCAATTGTAGACATGCTATTAAGGTTGATTCATAAAGACATGGCTGTCAGGAATAAAGTCCTCAGAGTTTGATTAAGTGTAGTGGCAGTTCAACTCCTCTCTGTCTTTCCTCCCTTTAAGGGCAAGTGTTCAATGGATTGTTGGTGTGAGTTTAGTTAATAGAAATCTCAAATATTGGAAAAAAATTCACTAGGAAAGTCCTCAATGTCACTAGCAGAAATAGCATGAAGAACGATTACTTCTTCTTCTTCTGCGTACGCAGTCAGACAGTAACCATTATTTTTTCGAAAAAAGCGGCGGTCATCCTGAGGCTGTCGCCACTGCCATAGAGCTTGTCTTGCAGTTCCACTGGTAATGGCCACATCTGCTCTCTCTGATCCTCGTATGTCGGGCAGTTCTGCAGCAGATGTTCAGCGGTCATTTTACCAGTACCGCACGGGCATTCGTCGGTACACCCTATCTTCAATTTGTTGAATAGGTGGTACCTCAGTCTGTTGTGGCCAGTGCAAAGTCTGAAGACAACGACCTGCTCTCTTCGGTTCAACTGGTAATAGGCATCGTTTTTGGTGTAACCAGTATGTTCGGTTTCCCATTTGGTCATGTATCTGGCTTTGATAAGCCGTTTTTACTCTTCGTACGTCATACTGGTATCTGTTTGTGGTAGTCTTGCACCTTCTTTTGCCAGTCTGTCTGCCTCCTCGTTGCCTTGGATGTTGCAGTGTGACGGAACCCACTGTACCACTACCCTTTTTGGTGCGGACTGCTGGCACAGTTTGCAGAGTGCTGCTCTTAAGTCATTAAGCTCAGTGTTTTTCTGGCTTTTTAGCGCTGTGACTACGGCGAGAGCATCTGTCAGCAGGACTATATGGCTCTCATTTTCACTGTGTGTCACCATTTCTTCCACTGCCGCCATCAGTGCCTCTGCCTCCGCTCTGAAATTGCTTGTGTACTTACCAGTAGCGAATGACAGTGTTATTTTTCTGCCATTTGGTAGGTTCAGGAATGCTCCTGCCCCTCCGTTCTGTGTAGTTTTTGTTACAGAACCGTCGGTGTATGCATGGGTCCAGTCCATGCTTGGGTAGCTTTTCGTTATGAAGCTTAGGGTAGTATCTCTCCTTTCTTTTTCAGTCTGGCAGTTTTTTTTGGCAATACCTGGTATATTTTCTACCACCTCTGGAAATATATCCTGCCTCCAGGTAGGTTTTCGTACAGTAGTGATGGGTTTTGGTGTTGTTAGTGCGTTTATGGGATCTTCGTGCATCTTTGCTTTGGCTATTTCTGTAAACGATTACATAAGTATTGAGTTAGTTACTCCTTTTGTGGAATATGAAGTAGTAGTAGATGCAGACAAAGAAGAAGTAGTAGTAGTTGTATGAAAGGGTTATTAGTAGTAGTAATAGTAGTAGTAGTAGTAATAATAGTAGTAGTAGTAGTAGTAGTAATATTAGTAGTAGTAGTAGTAGTAGTAGTAGTAATAGTAGTAGTAATAGTAGTAGTAATAGTAGTAGTAGTAATAGCAGTAGTAGTAGTAGTAGTAGTAGTAGTAGTAGCAAGAGCTGAATTAGCAGTAGTAATAATCTGCCTAGGAAACGAGAGACCGTCGCGTCAATCGACTATATCCACGATGAATACCCTTGGTCTGGGCTGCACACAGTGAGGGTAAACCGTCCTGTTTTGCCCAGACAGGAGGTGCGAGGGCGTCCGTAGGGGCGGGGGCCATGTAGAAGAGGGCCGTTTATCACCCCCTTATGGATCATGGTCAGCTTCAACCCCTGATGAGCCAGTGTAAATGCTATCCAGACCTGCGCGTCGTGTGACTTCAATTTTCGGGACCCGATCGTACGAGTGGATAACAAGAATCTGCCTCTGGCTGCCCATGTTGGAAGCCTATATACACATCTGGTCATGCTGAAGGATAGTTCAGGCTTCCGAGCCATTTACCATGATGGGGATGACATATGATTTGTTGATACACAGCTTCGCTGCTAGTGTGAGCCTCCGCTGGGTGTAGAACCGGTGCAAGACATTCATAGAGCCGGCGGCTAGGCCTGTTCTTATAATAATATCCAAGTAACTGCGTACATCGGAGCTGGGGCTGCATTCCAGAAGTAACAGAAGCTATACGGATTCAATTTGTATTCTCAGACAATTGGTGGAGAAAACAATTGAAGACAATCAGGAACTATATGTCGCGTTTCTTTATCAAGAACAAACTTTCGACCGGGTAGACAGACAACATCTGTGGAACATATTGGCTCACTATGGAGTAAATGATCACTTAATGAACATATGCAGAAGCCTCTAGATTGATAGCCAGTGCTCTGATAGAACAGCAGCCTGATTGCCAGAAAAATGTCATATCAAATCTGGAATATAGCAAGGATGTGTGCTATCCCCTTTTATGTTATCACATATGTAGATCACATGTGTGAACAGCCAACCCAAACAACACTGGGGAACTCTTTAAAGGCCTTCTATCTGCAGACGATCAAGTTGTCATAGCAACTTCACAATGTCCAATAACCATTTGACAAACTAAATACATCATGTAAGGAAAACATGAAAATTAACGTAGTAAAAACTGGTTATGAAAATATTTAGACCAGCAGGACAAACGATATCAAAGTAGCAAATCAAACAGGTGACAGATTTCACATACTTAGGGAGAGCTCGTTATCAGCAGACGGAAGAATCACAGCGAAAATCCAACAATTATGCAATAAGGCAAATACGATCATTGGACCATTAACACCATACTTAATTGGCAATAACTACCAAAAGAGCTTTAAACAACACGATTTTCGTTCCGACACTTTGCTATCAATGTCAAAACGGGACACAAACATCAGTTGAAAAAAAAAAAATTTCTTAACAGCAGAAATGTGCCGAAAACGAATGTGTCGGACCGAAAGGTGCACATGTTGCAGTCAGGATGTAAACTAACGACACAGCGCTTTCCGTTTTTCGGACTATATCTTGCTCCTTGCAACGCCCTGTTCAATTCTTAGAAGCTGGAGATTGGGAACGAACGCAGAAAAAGAAGATGAAGTAGAAATGAAATGCTTGCGAACAGTATTGGGTGCACCGAGGAGAGACAGGATCAGAAACGATGACATCAAGAAACTAATGGGAACAACACCAACATTAGACGACATCAAAGACAGCAAACTAAAATAGTTTGGCCATGGAAAAAAGCACAATACAAAACGCCCTACCCCACCACCTCAACAAGCAATGCTAGATATAACAGATTCAAGGCCAAAGGCCGACCACGAAAACGGTGGCTTACTGAACTATCTGAGACATTGAACGCCCGTCTGCATGAAGCGCACAGTGAGCCTTATTCTTGTGATCTCTCCATAACCTGACGCTGAAAGACAAAACAAAATAAGCCAAAATAAAAAGTGGGGTCATTGGATAAAGTATAGTAAGTAAGGTATACTTAAATGATAATTAAAAATCCTGTTTTATTTTTCAGAATTACTAGTTTTATCACAGCCTTTATCACATTGGAGAGGTGCTTGTGTATCGCTATACCTCTTAAAGTCAAGAGTATCATCACTTCCCTAAAGACGAAGGTCATTATCGTTTCTATCTACGTTGTTATGCTCGTCTTCTTTATCCCACTTTACTCTGTCAACAAACTAGAGTGGCGACACAACCTGTCTCGGAACAGAACCCAACTGACAATTACTTATACAGAAAACAAAGTTATGGTTGAAACTGCGACTTTTCCTGTCTATGGCGTAGCAATGCCGGCTGTAACTCTTCTCTCCGTTGTCGTATGTACCATAATCCTTGTGGCACAACTCAATAGTAAGAGACATTGGCGGAAAGAGTCTGCTGCTATTAAAATATCAAACCTTGGCACGTCAGCCTTGAAGGACAAGAGAGTCGTTAAGATGGTGACTTTGGTATCAACAGTTTTCATTATTTGCAATGCCCCAGCAGCAGTAATCTTTGTTGTAATGACGTGTGAACCTGAAATAAGCTTCACTGGAAGATTTGTGAACACGTATTACGTAATCTGGTCGCTGGTGATGCTGTTGGAAACGATCAATTCCAGTGTGAATATTTTTGTCTATTATAATATGAGTTCAAAGTTCAAGGTCATCCTTAAACACTTAATTCCATATGTTTCATAATGCTTTAGAACAAATCATGTTGTAGACATAGCCAAAAATGTCTCACATATCTACACACGTCCATTTTTAATTCCTTACCTCTTTTGTTTCGCTGTCAAATGCTGTAAGCAATCTGACGGTTGTTGTTGTTTTTCGTAGCTACTCGTGCTGAATGAACTTTTGACGACATATCTTTTGTATGGGTTTACAGTAGTTCTTCTAACATCCTCAGACTTACTTGGAAAGGTAAACCATCGTTCTCCACTTGTGTAGTGTGATGTGAGGCAACTCACCGATATGGGGTCTACAGCATCGATCGCTTCTTCGCTGACCATACTGCTGTGCCACAGTATGTTCTATGAGCACTAACGAGGGTGTTAGGTGGGGTTGTGCAAAGTATCTCACATAACCATGATTACGTTTCTCTCTGGAGGTACAAAGGCATTCGTCATAGCAAATGCATCGCCCTCACTAAATCATTCAGTCCTGCGACTAATTTGTAAGCTCAAGATTATGTCTTTCCATTTCTGCCTGTAACCTGCGGCCGACTTCAGCTCAGCAGAAGTCTGCACCGAAATTGCTCTCCAAGCGCGTGTGGCAAATATATTGCTTGATCTGCTCATTTCTCTCTTTCCTCATGTTTTGTCTGTCAAGACTTTCCTCATGTTTTGTCAGTCAAGACTATCCTCATGTTTTGCCTGTCAAGACTTTCCTCATGTTTTGTCTGTCAAGCTTTTTTTCACTGGCTCTGATGTTGTAGGTTGTGACAGCAGCTTTCTTTCCTCTATCACTTTCGCTAACGCCAATACTCTTTTGTTTGACTTTGTCTCTGTCCATCAATCTTTCGGTAACACCACATCTCAAAACCGACCTAGTATTTCTTCTTTTCGTTTACTTTATGCAGTGGAACTACAGTAAATTAAAATTTTAAGAATCATAAACAATTCTGAATAAATTATGTAGCGGTACAGCTCTAAGGAACAACGTTCGTTACGCTTAAAAAGATCTTCGTCAGGGACAATAAACAAAGCGTAATTAAATTAGTGAACGACACATAAAGAAAATGAAAGCCATACAGTCCTGCTTACAGATGCTCTGGTCGTAGTCACAGCGCTAAAAAGTCAGAAAAACACTGAGCTTAATGACTTAAGAGCGGCACTCTGCCAACTGTGCCAGCAGACCGCACCAAAAAGGGTAGTGGTACAGTGGGTCCCATCTCACTGAAACATCCAAGGCAACGAGGAGGCAGACAGACTGGCAAAAGAAGGTGCAAGACTACCACAAACAGATACTAGTAGGACGTACGAAGAGTTAAAAAGGCTTATTAAAGCCAGATACATGACCAAATGGGAAACCGAACATACTGGTTACACCAAAAACGATGCCTATTACCAGTTGAACCGAAGAGAGCAGGTCGTTGTCTTCAGACTTCGCACTGGCCACAATAGACTGAGGTACCACCTATTCAACAAATTGAAGATAGGTGGTACCGACGAATGCCCGTGCGGTACCGGTAAAATGACCGCTGAACATCTGCTGCAGAACTGCCAGACATACGAGGACCAGAGAGAGCAGATGTGGCCATCACCAGAGGAACTGCAAGACAAGCTCTATGGCATTGTCGACAGCCTCAGGATGACCGCCGCTTTTTTCGAAAAAATAATGGTTACTGCCTGACTGCGTACGAAGAAGAAGAAGAAGAAGAAGAAGAAGAAATTAGTGAACTCACCAAAATTACAAGAATGAATATCGATATGTAAACAAAACTTTTGCCACCTTGTTTTGATTGTAGTAAACCGAAAGTTGACAGTAATGTTAATAAGTTTGTCTTTCAGAAAGATGTGGGAGTTGTTGTGTATTGTTTGTTACTAGATGTAAAACTAGAAAATAGCAATCGGAGTTCTGAACAATGGTTTGTTTACGCTCTCAAGATCTTCTGTGTGTTCTCTATCAGTATTAGACTACATCATAAGACAAGAACTGAATTGGTTTGCCCTCGTAACAAGCCTTCTACCACACAGCACACCCTCTGCCCCCCCCCTACTCACACCTCCAGACCCACAAGGCCAAGGACCGAATTCGAAAAAAAGGTGGATAAAGAAAATATCTTAGGTGGTCGATGCCACTGTCCATGCATGTAGCGATCGGGCTCGTTCGAGAGATCTGACACTGAACAATAAAAGCGAAAAGCAGAAAGAAGAAGCAGATGAAAAAAAGTTCTAAATAGTTGTTCTCCTCTTCTGTCCTTGGTCGACCATCAGCCTGAACGGGTTATTTGTTGGGGCAGTAAACTCTCTTCACTTTATCCGGCTCACGACATTTGTTCGCACAGTGCGCCAGTTCTGGTTCATCATTTCCTCTCCGTATTCTATCATTCTTAGCCAAGTTGAGTGAGACCGGGTTTTCTTTTCTTTTCTTTTTGGTGTCAAAATAATTTCGGCTTTGGTGAAGGTGTCGGTATTTCTTCTTAGAAAGTGATCGATTCAATGTCCTCTTCGATCTGCTTTCTTTATTTTGGACACCGACATTGAAATAGTATTGCCACACGGATTAAAGTCTCTCGTGATGTGGTTAGAAATCCATTTTCAGATGAGCTGTGAGCAGCTGTCAGCGTAGGGTACCCAACCGTAGCATTGCGAGGCTCTCGGCTTTCATACCTCACCAGAATAACGCCTCCCAATGTAGTTATTTTATAGTGAGCTAAGAATGTGCGAATATAGGACATGAGAAACAACGTAAAGGCTCTCTGAAAGTACCTTTAAACAGTTTCATCATAGATGTTTACTCAAAGAAGAAGCATTGAATCATTGATCATCGCAAACAAGCGAGCTATCCGGAAAAAGAGAATGCAAGATAGTTCAAATACGAATGCCTTACATTTAAGCCCCACGTTGGGTAACATTTGTGGACTCAAATCGGACTGAACAGTCATGCGTGCTCAAACCTGACGCCCCTAGTAGATTCTAATCATTGTGTATTTCTTACATCTTGCTCTGGATAAGCAGGTCTTGGAAGATAATGGTGTCCGGTCATAACATTCGATGGATCTTTCTTAGACATGTTATGCGGAAAGATACAGTTAAGATTTCCTTTCACTGTCACCTCCAGCCACAAATTATTACACAGCTATTACTGAATGGTGCAGTCACAACGTATGGATATCTTCATCACCGACCAGAACTCTCTCTAAGTATTCTTATCGATGTAGTATGTAGACTGCTACAAATCCGAAATCTTACATAAACTCACAGATATATCCACAATGACGGGATCTGTAGTTGAATAAGATGCGATTAGCCGGAATGATGCGAAAATTCGTAGATGAGAATATAATAAATTAGAAGATTAGGTGATTGCCAAACTTTCTCATGTGATAGTTCAGATCTTTTCTAGTGTCATCTCCGCATCGAAGGTTGGCCGCATTGGTTATTCAATGATTCCTGATTCGCATATCATGAAAGCAGTCTGTCAGGCTTTTTTCCAATCAAAATTTGGACTGGCATGTTTGCCCTCAACCGTTTCTTCCAGTCTTCATTTTGGTCTTTATTATGTTTTTTGTTTTCATCATGGTGTTTTCTTTTTTGTGACCAAAATATTGTAATTGTCAGACTACTTTCGTGCATCTGTTTTCTTTGATCGTATAATTACTGCAAGGCTCCTTCATCTGCTTTATTTCCTTGCCAAGGAATGTGCCTTGTCATTTTATATATCCACAGATCAAAGGCATCAATTCTCTTCTCCAATAATTTATAAGTCAAATAGTAGAGACAAATATATACATACACACATTAGATTTACTAGGTGTCCTGCACGTATGCCACACATTAATATCTCTTACTGTTCACAGGGAATGCAACAAAAGCAAATATAAAGCGCGACTGGTCAACTCGAGGTGTATGATGGTCTAGTCTCTCTGCAAACTCACTCACTTCCAGACTTATTCTCAGCCTTCCTCCTAGCCAGTCTGCTAGCCAGTCCTTTGGGTTCATCCTTGCAGAGTGTTTTGTAGTCTTAAGCAAACCTGGCTGTCCAATGGTCTCCTGTTGGTTGTCTGAATTAGCAATCACTTTAAATTGAAAAATCCACCAACTAATTGTTATCGGAGGACTATCCACGAATTACTGTCAGTCTAAATATCGTAGTCCGTCGTGACAGCATCAAACTGTCATCAACCTCCCCCCCCCCCCCCCACCCCCTCTACGACAATTCGGAACGCCAGAGGGGTCAGCTCCAAAACCCCACCTCAGCTCCGAACACCCACCACAGTACCCCTTCCACTTAAACCCCTCGTCTCCTTTGTCGACTAAGTGTCGAACCGGTGATTGACCTTGGCATGCATTCAGGCAACCTTTGTTTTTAGAATCGCCACACCAATCTTCCCTGCCCTATACGTCCATGCTTTAGCTGGAACTGTCACTTTTTGGTCTGCATCTAACGCTGATGTCCGTGTGTGTTTTGGTCTGGCTCTCCTGTCTCGGTCAGTTTGTGTTTTCGTCTGGCTCTCCTGCCTCGATCAGTTTGTGTTTTGGTCTGGCTCTCCTGTCTCGGTCAGTCTGTGTTTTTGTCTAGCTCTCCTGTCTCGGTCAGTTTGTGTTTTGGTCTGGCTCTCCTGCCTCGGTCAGTTTGTGTTTTGGTCTGGCTCTCCTGTCTCGGTCAGTCTGTGTTTTGGTCTGGATCTCCTGTCTCGGTCAGTTTGTGTTTTGGTCTGGCTCTCCTGTCTCGGTCAATTTGTGTTTTGGTCTGGCTCTCCTTTCTCGGTCAGTTTGTGTTTTGGTCTGGCTCTCCCGCTTCGGTCGGTTTTTGTTTTGGTCCGGCTCTCCCGCTTCGGTCAGTTTGTGTTTTGGTCCGGCTCTCCCGATTCGGTCAGTTTTGTGTTTTGCTCTGCATCTAACGCTCATGTCCGTGTGTGTTTTGGTCTGCATCTAACGCTCATGTCCGTGTGAGTTTTGGTCTGCATCTAACGCTCATGTGCGTGTGTGTTTTGGTCCGGCTCTCCTGCTTCGGTCAGTTTGTGTTTTGGTCTGCCCCTAACGCTCATGTCCGTGTGAGTTTTGGTCTGCCACTATCGCTCATGTCTTGACAATTCCAGACTATTAACCATCTTGTCGTGGTATCGGAAAGTTTAATATGTTTTCTTTCCATTGCCAATTTCTTTTCATCACTTCCTATTCCACTATCTGTCTGTTTTTTTTTTCAATACCTGCATGTTAGTGAATTTATAATATAACCATTTCAAACCTATATTCTGCATAAGTGTTCATTTACTAAATGGTATACTTTTTGTGGCTGTTTGTTTTAAATTGTTATCCATGTTTCAAAGTGATATAATTCGACGGCCTTTGCAATGGAGTTGACGATTTATATATTTTGTGTTGGACTTAATTTCTGTTGATTTCCTTAAGAACTAAAAAGCAATGAAAACTTCCCTCGCATTTTTTATTTTAGTTGAAATATGTTTCAGTTCTTCCTACATTTCCCATATTGTCACCTAAACGTGACCGACATCAAATCCAGGGTAATGTATCTGTGTCTATCATGTACGTGAGAGTTGCATTAGTAAACAGATGAGTATGCGAGCGGCTTTGATAACCGTTCTTGGCTTAATGGTATGGAAGGCAAGCTAGCGAAGAAGGAAACTGGCTAACCTACCTCATTATCAAGCTGTGGTCCCGTAAAATGAAGTCTGTTATACTTGATCCACAGCAACAGTATTTGCTATGGGAATACCACTACCGTTATCTCATATATTTATAAAATCATCTTCAAACTGTTCTGTAAACTAATCTATTCAACGATATTTCTAGAAATAATCTTCTCTCATGTTTGCTCATCCACTCCTGAAAGTCATCATTCCAGCTGGTCCTCTAACAGCCAGTAAATATCAATGGACTTACTTGCATTCTTACGCTGTATGTTTCTGTTGTATTTCCTTAGACTAGATCAGGTTGTTAGTCCAATGTTTCACTTTTGTCGCATTTCACTAGTTTCTTAGAAGTCAAGATAATTGTAGACCCATAGCAGATTCAGTTGTCAGAAATGAAGTGTTACATTTTTCACTATACGAGGCCACACTTTGTTAAAAGGTACAGGGCATAATTGTCGTCGTCATTGTCTTTCTTTCCTTAACAGTAAGCCAATTAACAGCTATGATTACTGGGTCGACCCGTATCTTTGCTATGAAATTCAAATGTTAACACTGCGCTAAACAAATACCAGAGGTTAGGGTGTGCTATTCTTTATTCCCTAAGATATTACTAAAAATTGTTGATTAAATGAATGTGATTATCTAAGGTTTCCCTCTAAGATAAGTACGTGCCATAAAGTAGAGAAGTACCGTTATGAAAAGACACGCACGGGAGATAATCGGGAAAAACAATGAACTGACATGAGTTAATGTTCCGAGCGATCTTGCACGCAGTAATCACTGTCTAATCCAGAATTCCATATAATTAGCAACACTCCAGGGCTTGCAGCAGAACATGTAACTTAAACTAATCTACATTAAATGACAGTAATCGATTGGCGAAACCAGAGTTTGAGTGCCATTTTAATTAACACAATCAAAGCCCTGTTGCTGGCAGGTTGTATAATTCTACCTGTGTCATGATAACATCAATTTGATACCACCAAGGATAAATAACGGTATTTTCTCGTATCTGGTTCTCAATGTTATCAGGGTATCTAGCCAGGTTTGACAGCTTGAAATCGTTTAAGATAGCATGACAAGAATTACAAATAAAACATATTATTCAGAACAACCATCGCCAAGACAAGTACATTCTGCAGTTAGAAAACATGCTTACTAAAGAGAAAATAACAATCGTCTCATTAGAAACAAGAGACGAGTAAAACGATCCAAACAGCTGCGTATCCTCAAGCTGTATCTGCCGGTTAAACCATTTTCTCGCGTCCAGCTATAGAACTATATAATATAGATATAGTTAAACATGAAATATCCAAGATCAGAACAAAGTAAATATCTGATACAATACACATTAAGTTAGCATGGAATAAGACAACACGATTTTACAAACAACATAATAATTTAATTAAAGGAAACATGTCTGCATTAGAGAAAGAAATAGTGGATATATTTATAGACTCAAAATGTTGTATTGAAAACTCAACAACTAAACGAACAAATTCTACTTTAAGTAGCATTCATGTAGAAAGTGTTGATCCTGTAAGTAGAGAGTTAATGGAAGCTTTCCAGGTGGCTGTGTTTTCAATTATGTCCGGAGTAACTAGTCTGTTTGGAACTGGTGCGAATATTATCAATATTGCCGTGTTTATCAAGCAAGGGTTCAAAGACAGTATTAACATCAGTTTATTGGGTAGGTAAAGAAAATATAGTGTGTTCTCTTTACTACTACTTCTTCTTCTTCTTCTTCTTCTTCTTCTTCTTCTTCTTCTTCTTCTTCTTCTATATTAGGGCATCACGTCTAACTGAAATGTGAATTATGATTTGTCTGTGTCAACCTAAGAATGCCCATTCTAAAATGATACTTAGCCCTGTAAAGACGCCGCTATTTCAGAGAGATAAGCCGTTTCACGAAAATGACATCTAAATGCCGCTGTTCGGGCAAAAAAAGAAGCAATAAATGATGAAAGTCCTATATAATGCGACACTTACCATCCCTTAGAACTAGTTAGTCATAAGAAGTAATGTTGAAATAAGAAAAAATATTCACATGCTAGGCTTCAGCTACCCGGGAAGAAGCATACACCCGCCTGTTTGAATGCCAGGTTTTCAAGTACTTCAAGCACGTAATGAGTATTGGAAAAGTCAATTCATGGATCAAAAGATAGAGCCGCCGTAACATATTAAGCATGTTTTGAAAAGCTAATGATGACAGTTGTGCGTGGAACTAGCAATCCCTTCAACAACATTTTAAAAAATGATACAGAAACAAGAACTGAAAAAAAACATTTCAGTCTTGTTTATGTGCCTCCAGACGTAACTGTATATGGTTGTCTGGCTTACTGTTTGAGTAGGAAATAATGCGATGAAGGAAAATAACAGTCTGTAATAGTTCTAGCTGGAGCATGAGCGTTCAGGGTAGGGGAGATTGGGCTGGCGACTGTGGGAACAAATGCTGCCTGAATGCGTGGCTAGGTCTCCGTCAGAGCATGATTGCTATTCCGTGCCAACGTCTTTCCTTGGTCTCCATAAGGCGTTTGGGGTGGGGGGGGGGGGGGGGTGGGGTTGAAGAAGGGGAGATGAGGGAGATGGGCGGGATGGGGGAGGGGAATTTTTGCAGTGGTGCTGTGCAATCGTATGTGTGTGCGTGCTCCAATTCAGTGAGTGTCGGTTAAATTAAAAAAATGTTGTGGGTGGTAATACTGCACTGCTAAGTTTTGTAATCATCCAGTTTGACTGCAGTTCTACACAATGTGACTGAGTGAGCAAGTTTTTAATAGATGCCTAGGCGATTGTCTTCTTCTTCTTCTTCGTACGCTGGTTACAGCGATATACGTTGAACTGTGTTACATTGTTAAGCCTGTGGCCCAGTACATCCGATTTCAACAGTCGTTTCTGAAGGGATGCCCTCTTTAGCCTTTGGTTGTTTTTGGTCAGAGTTGTCTCTCTTAGGGAAGTTGTCTTGCAGGACTATCGAGTCTTCCCCGCTCGTGTCTATAGGGTGTGACAATGATATGATATGATATAATGGACTGTATGTACTAGTTTTTTAAGTATCTCAGAAGAGAAGCAGTCCAGTGTGTCTGTGTCCCAAGATCGTCACGTCCTACCAGAAACGTAGCATATGGATGTGAGTGAGCTATCTCCTTGCTCCTTTTATTTTCTCGGCTCATCTGCAATGATGGTACTCCTAGCATTCCCCGCCACCTGGGAGGTTGTCACAATAAGGCAGAGGGGCAATGTCCGCTGGCCTGCATCTCTTCTGCGTCCATTGGGATGACTTATAGAAGACAGAGGTAAAGAGCGAGGTAGGAGTGCATTTAACCAGGGGACAAGCCTGGCCATGGCACGGAGATGTTGTTCGCCTGGTGTGCGGACATATATCATGATCAAGGGTTGAGTCTCAACAGTTCACAGTGAGGTGGCTGCTCTACTGCTTACGACACCCCGACCGAGAACTATGTCTTCTACTAGTGGTTTCACACCTCATCGCCGTATGGGGTGAATATCGAGCAGCTTCTCGACCGCTTTGATCGGCGGACGGCAGAGACCTCTTTCTGCGGCTCGACCGGGTCGGGCTGAGACGCGAGCCCCAGGTCCCAACCATATCGTAACCTCCCATCCCAGTGGTGCTGAGAATTAGGGCAGGATTAGAGGCGTTCGGCCGTAATCCCTCAGATGGTAGCCTCGCACCATTGGCTTATCAGCCAAGCACGTGGACCAAATTTCTGCTGCCTGCGATTCCTCTCGAATTAAACAGGATTATCGTAGCACCGCCCTGTCATTAGTAGGGTAAAACCGATCTCTCTTCCGAGGGTCTAATACCAGCACCCGTTCCCTATTAGACCCAACGAATCAATAGAGGGCTTTTTAGTCAGTCAATGACCAAGTGTATAAAACCTGCGATTCCTCTAGGGTTGAGCAGGATTACCGTAGCAACGCTCTTTCATTAAGAGTGTATAACTGACCTGTCTTCCGTGGGTCAATTTCCAGCACACGTTCCCTATTAGACCCAACGAAAGTGCTCTCAGTCTGTCAGTCATTTTACAGTGCTGTTTTTAAATTAAGCCGCAGGCTCCACTCCTGGTGGTGCCCTTCCGTCAATTCCTTTATCGAACACTGGATGCGAGCCGATCGAGCCGCCGAGTGACTAGCCCCAGATTTCCGAGGGACTAATTTCAGCACACGTTCCCTATTAGACCCAACGAAAGTGCTCTCGGCCTGTCAATCATTTTAGCGTTGGCGTTTTGAGTCAAATTAAGCAGGCTCTACTCCTTGGGGTGCCCTTACGTCAATTCCTTAAAGTTTCAGCTTTGCAACCATACTTCCCCCGGAACCCAAACACTTTGGTTTCTCAGAAGCTGCCCGCAGAGTCATCGAAGCAATTCTTGCGGATCGCTAATCGGCATCGTTTATGTTCATACCTACGACGGTATCTGATCGTCTTCGCGACTCTGACTTTCGTTGTTGATTAATGAAAACATTCTTGACAAATGCTTTCGCAGTAGCTTGTCTTGCGGCGATCCAAGAATTGCACCTCTAACGCCGCAATACGAATGCCCCCGTTTGTCCCTGTTAATCATTACCTCCAGTTCAGAAAACCAACAAAATAGAACCGAGGTCCTTTTCTATTATTCCATGCACCATTATTCAGGCAGCCGAGGCCTGCTTTGAACACTCTAATTCTGTCAAAGTAAACGCGCCGGCCATCCGGGACGCTCAGCGAAGAGCACCCTCGGGAGAGGGCCGGCAGACGGTAGGGCAGGAGACAACGGGCAGTGAACCGGCGCGAGCCGGACCGCCCACCTGCGCCTGAGATTCAACTACGAACTTTTTAACTGCAACAATTTTAATATACGCTATTGGAGCTGGAATTACTGCAGCTGCTGGCATCAGACTTGCATTCCAATATATCCTCGTTAAAGGGTTTAAAGTGTACTCATTCCAATTACGGGGCCTCGGAAGAGTCCTGTATTGTTATTTTTCGTCACTACCTCTCCGTGCCGGGAGTGGGTGTTGCGCGCTAGCTGCCTTCCTTGGATGTGGTAGCCGTTTCTTATGCTCCCTCTCCGGAATCGAACCCTGATTCCCCGTTACCCGTTACAAACATGGTAGGCATGTCACGTACCATCGACATTTGATAGGGCAGACATTTGAAAGATGCGTCGCCGGCATATGAGGCCATGCGATCAGCACATAGTTATCCAGAGTCACCAGTGGGTACGCCGAAACCCCGCGAGGGGAAACGACGATTGGTTTTGAACTAATAAAAGCGCTCTTTCCGCGAGGGTCGGAGCTTGGTAAGCATGAATTAGCTCTATAATTGCCACAGTTATCCAATTAGCATCATGTCATCTAAGGAACCTCGACTGATTTAATGAGCCATTCGCGGTTTCACCGTGAGACAGTGTGAACTTAGACTTGCATGGATTAATCTTTGAGACAATCATATGACTATTAGCAGGATCAACCAGATATCTGTCGCAGACGGACGAACCACACAGCGGTCGGCTATGGATGGATGGATGTGTAAAAAGCCTCTCCAGGACGGCCGCAGAGACCGACTGACGGACGGACGGTTGTTCCATCCCTCACTCCTTCGACCTAGGACCGTCTGGCACGGGCCCGTACACACACCAACCGACCGACCGGGTACGCTCGGGGAGGGATGGCAGCGCTCTGTGCAGAACGGATCCCAACGGCTCCGGCGATGATTTTCACTCGGACTTCAGACGAATTTTGCCTGCCGGCCTGCCCTTCTCCGACCGGTTGGTCGGGCGAGGACCGGGCCTTTAGGCACGATTCCTGCTTTCCATTTGCCGATTCAAAGCTCATTGTGAGAGAAGGATCACAAGCGAGACGAACTGTCAAGATTGGCTATACGCGCTAGCCTTCGACGAGCCTCACGGACTGAGAAAGTTTCTCGATACGGACTACAGTAAGGCACCTTTACCAGCGGTACGACTACACGAATTTGGTCCTGCTACAGTGCCGGGGAGAGGCAGGCGAACTTGTTGGGCAAGCCCGCGCTCTCAGTCCACCTGGCGGGACTGAGATCGCTGTACGAACACTGGATGCGAGTCAATCGAGCTACCGCGAGACCAGCCCCAGCTAGGTGATTAAATATTAGGGTATTGTTATTGATGTTGTTATAGTAGCCGCTCATGCAGAGTTAATTAAACTCTTAATTACATTTATTCCGGCGATGTATTACATGTGCATTTCTTACATTCAAAGACGCAATGGATACAGTTGAACAGAATACACATGTATATAGTGCTACACTAGGCTTCTCAGTAAGCTCACACTCTGAAGATTACAGTTTCAGAAAGAAGCAAAGTCGGGACAAAGTATATTTAGACTTTACAGACATATGACCTTAATGATCTGCAGAAGACGAGTGATAACTGATCGTAAGCACGACTCAGATTGGGTCAACGTATCTGTAGTCTTCACAGACATAAATTCTTGATGATCTGCTGAGGGCGAGAGATAACTGATCACACAAACGATTCAGGTCAGACAGGTCGCGATTACCTCAGACGGAAAGAGAGTTGTAACCTGAATTATCAGGTCCCGCACAATCTTGGTAAGACGCAATTGTTGCACAGCGCAGAGTCGACAACTGCTAGAGAACAACTGCATCCCTAACGGCTGGAGAGCACCAGGTGACAACAAAGTAGATAGTTAGTTAATCAATGCAGAACAATATTTGTAAAGCTTTTTGTTTGAGTGACATTCGTAGCCATGAGGTTGGACTACATGACTTAATTAAAGTTCCAGAGATTATATTTAACATTCCATGCTAACATTTCCTGAGACAAAAAAGAGTTAGTGATTGTTAGTTAGTCAGTTTTGATATGGTTGAAAACAATAGATTTGCAATAAATGAATTAAATTGTTTTAATATTCGCATATGTTCTATAGTCCGTTTCATAATGGTTGCCTTATAATATCCCAATAACCCTTGCACAAAGACACGTGAATTTTTGCACAGTCTTATATTTCCAATGTCCCAACTTCTTTATCATTTATATTTTGTCAGGTAGTCTCTTTTATTAAAGCGGCTGGGTCAATGTATCTTTGTTAGCAGAAGATTTGTTTTGTCTCTGCATAAAAAAGTTAACCCTAATTTTTTTAAATTGTCTGTCATTAGTCAAAGGCGTCTATCTAATTCGAATAATTTGTTTTACATTAGGTACCACATACAGCCTATTTTACTGTAGTTCATGTCGTGTAGATAGTGTGAGAAGTAACTGCGCATTTCGTATAAATAATGTGTGAAGATGAACAAACACACGATATATAGAACATAGAAATTACATACTTCTGATGGATTGGTCCAGTTTTATGAATAGATGCTGGAGCAAACCAATAAACTGTTATAATTCAGTTCTGAGATATATCTTCTTTCTGACTTAGGTGACCCTGAAAAGGAAGTTCTGCAAAAGTGATGGAAACTTATATTTCTTGGAATACAAGCATGTAGGTTAATTTATCACGTAATCAAAATCAGAAGTTTCCAACAAATGGACCACTGCTCTCGGCTGAACGAATGACAGTCCATCTTTTTTCAATAGCTTTCTTCCTATTTTAAAACGTGTTCCTCACATTTAGCCAAATAGTCTTTGTTTATATCTAAGAGGGCGACATATGTAAGGTCTTTCATATACGATAGCTTGAAAGTTTTATGTTCAGCTACTTGTCTTTTAACTTTTGCCCAAACGAGTTCAACTGGGTCTAAGTGGGAATAGTACGATGGCAGACTCAAACACATACTATCATATTCTTGGATCAACTCGTATATATGACATATCTTTTCATTTCGTGTTTGCTTGACAAGGGAAAGCAATTCAGGTTTTATATAAGTTTGTTTAAATGGAATGTGTTCTTTTGTGAGTCACATTTTAATTGCATGTTTTGTTGGTGCTGGATGATGTCGGAATTGTGTCTTTTTGTGTTACTGCGTTGTGGTATGAAGCATTGTCCATTATCAGCCAAGAAGATCTATCAGAGGACGGAAAAACAATTTTTTTATTGCACTTTCTTAATATGGTACCATTCATCTCGATATGATAGTCCTGGTTGTCCGTATAATTTGAAGGAAATATAAGTTTTGCATTCTTTACTTACCCATTATGTCTTCTACCTGCATGTGTTATTATCAAGCGCTGCCCTTTGTCACTTGGGACTAATCGTTTAGTCATTCCATTCGCTGACTGACATTCTTTTTCACTTGTATGGTCAGCATCATCCAAATACACAATATCATAACATTATTTACTTATTTAGCTTACTTCACGTAAATATTTGCTTCTCGTGGATACTAGATGTGGCTTCTCACAGATGACGTTTCTCCTGCTAGCAAACATTCTAAAGGTAAATCCTACGCTTCTTACAGTTCACCACAATGTAGATTTTGATGTATCAATGTCATTGTGTGTTTTCAGACAAGACTTCAGATTCATAAGTGTCGCTGTTTCTTTGGCTTGGCTTGGCTTCATTCGTTCTCAATCTCCCGCTACCAACCCCTTAAAGGGCTTAAGTAGCTGAATGTAGTTCAGAGAACAGAATGCGTTGTGTCGTAGTTTATACAGCTTGACTGTGATATTTGCACCTTTCGGTCCAATACATCCGACTTCAGCAACCATTTTGAGTGACGGGTTAGCATTCCCTCTTCGATCCCTTCTCCTTAGCCTGTCTGCCCTGCTACAGCCTGTTATTCAGGATCATGGAGCGTAGAGGTGTAGAAGGGCCTTGTCAGCTCGGGTTCGCTGGCCCTGACGCTAGCAGTCAGCTATAGGTTGCTGAACACTGCAGCTCATGCGCTACTCAGAATCTTGATCTCACTGTTTCTTTGAAATCAAACATTTTACAAATCTGTCTTCTAATCACATCCCTGTCAAAGCTATCTACTTTTTTCTTCTTTCCTTACATATTTATCTTGATGGAACACGAACGTCCATAGTTTTGGAGCAATCAATCAAATGCCTATTTACTTAAGCCCAAAGCGTGAAAAGTTTTCTTTTCAAGGTTTGAGATACTCTGATATAGTTACAACGCTTAGATTCTCTGCAAAAATATTGAAACATTTTTAATGCAATTGTATGTAGTGTAAACAAAACACGTACATTTAACTTTCATACTCATTGTAGTTACGAATATATACAATTAATTAATCTACGCCTATGCAACATTTTGTTTTGAAACATTCCAGCACCGGAAGGCAAACTAGAACTGCTAAAAATCAATGATCTATGGCCTACTACACTTGTCTGTGAGTGTGCTTTGGGTTGAAGTTGTAAAGATTTCGTGTAAAACGTGGAAAATGTTTTTTTCCAAAAATACTCACAGCTATGAAGGGGTAACCTTTACAAAATTCTGGTTTCATTAGGACGGCTGGATTTTGTATACCCTAAGGAAAGAAATTTGGATTCCATATGTTTGTGGGCAAGAAAAAAATATTCACCGTTGTGACATGCTGATCTGCAGATTATACGCACAATTTGAATTATTTTGTCCAAATGGAAGCTGAGATATTCATATTTAAAACACGACAAACATTGTGAAAGGCAGTTTAGTGTTTTCATATGTTGAAGTTCTTGTATGGAATGAAGATAAACTAAGGAAAACAATCCAATATACGTCCCAAAGTATTAAGACAGGGAGATAAAAAATAACTAGCTCATGGTATTTCCGATCAAAACCAGATTTTCTTCAAAAGTGGAACTTAACTACCTAACATACAGATTACTGTTTATAATTATCAGTACCTAATTGAAGAAAAATAGGAAGATCAAGTAGACTACTGGTCTTAACTGTATTGGCGGAGATGGTGGAGTTGGACACCCAAACCGAACAAAACCGGTTTCTTTGCCGGTTTGTGATCGTCTAAAGTTCTAAGAAGTTTAGCTAGAGGGTGACACTGTTTTCAGATGTTTATTATGGATACCTTGGAACTGGACAAAGGACGGACATGGGAACCTCGAATGTCAAACATGGAAATGATTCAAATAGTCGTTCTTTAATTGCAATTTGGGAGTAGAGTGGTTATACCTACTCTATTAGGTAAGAGGGATAGACTTTAACTTATGGAAGGAGAGTAAATGAGACAAGATACTGACAACTAACTACGACTGGTCGCCGATCGCGAACCAATGACGATATTGCAATATCAGTGGAATAACGCCGGTTAAACAAGGACAAAAATGGGAAGGGTCTAAAGAACATGATTTGAGACATTGAAGACTTGGATCATTTGAGACATTGAAGACTTGGATCATTTGAGACCTTGCAGACTTGGATCATTTGAGACATTGAAGACTTGGATCATTTGAGACATTGAAGACTTGGGTCCTTTGAGACATTGAAGACTTGGATCATTTGTGACATTGAAGACTTGGATCATTTGAGACATTGAAGACTTGGGTCATTTGAGACATTGAAGACTTGGATCATTTGAGACATTGAAGACTTGGATCATTTGAGATATTGAAGACTTGGATCATTTGAGACATTGAAGACTTGGATCATTTGATACATTGAAGACTTGGGTCATTTGAGACATTGAAGACTTGGATCATTTGAGACATTGAAGACTTGGATCATTTGAGACATTGAAGACTTGGATCATTTGAGACATTGAAGACTTGGGTCATTTGAGACATTGAAGACTTGGATCATTTGTGACATTGAAGACTTGGATCATTTGAGACATTGAAGACTTGGGTCATTTGAGACATTGAAGACTTGGATCATTTGAGACATTGAAGACTTGGATCATTTGAGACATTGAAGACTTGGATCATTTGAGACATTGAAGACTTGGATCATTTGAGACATTGAAGACTTGGATCATTTGAGACATTGAAGACTTGGATCAATTGAGGCATTAAAGACTTGGATCATTTGAGACATTGAAGACTTGGGTCATTTGAGACATTGAAGACTTGGATCATTTGAGACATTGAAGACTTGGATCATTTGAGACATTGAAGACTTGGATCATTTGAGACATTGAAGACTTGGATCATTTGAGACATTGAAGACTTGGGTCATTTGAGACATTGAAGACTTGGATCATTTGTGACATTGAAGACTTGGATCATTTGAGACATTGAAGACTTGGGTCATTTGAGACATTGAAGACTTGGATCATTTGAGACATTGAAGACTTGGATCATTTGAGACATTGAAGACTTGGATCATTTGAGACATTGAAGACTTGGATCATTTGAGACATTGAAGACTTGGGTCATTTGAGACATTGAAGACTTGGATCATTTGAGACATGCAGGGCAGATAGCAGCTTGACAAACAAATTAACGTTTGACTCGACTGAATGCCAAAGACTTGGACAGCCAAACACGAATTCGATTTTCAGTGTAAGTATTGATCCATTTGCATTGTATCATAACGATATTTCTCAACGAGACAAATCAATGGTTTCATAAACTCAGAACTCTCCTAAATTATATGAACAAAAACATATTTGCCCAGACACGAAGGCCAAGCAGGGCAATGATGCAAAGACAGTCATGTGACTCAAAAGCCCTGGAGTGGCTTTTGGTCTGCTAAAAGAGTCTTTAAGTCAATTGACTAACACGTTCTGCCCTCCGCCCGTGTCCTCAGTGGGAACATGGTGACTGATAAACTGATTTTTTTTTAAAGCGAACTTTAATACTTATAGGGGGGCTACAAGATTCACATTTAAAATGGCAACAATTATTATGTGGATATGTAGAGGGTTATCTTAGTTGGCCGTAATTACTCTTCGAATTATCTTTTTTTTTACTAACATTTGCCTACGGCTTCTTCTTTCTCTGCCCTCTGTCGTATGTCTACGTCTAGCCAGTCGAATTATACTTTAATAGACATACATTTGCAGTTATTACAAGAAACAAAAATAATATGTAAATCTAGCCTTATCCTTATCACTACTCACTTTAACTAAAGAACAGATGTTCTATGTTCTTAAATCTCTGGCAACTTCTGCAAGTTATGACGTTTTTGAAGTCCCGTTTATCCATGTTCAGGTTCTGCTGTAAAAAACATTTTTTGAATCGCCGAGAGATCTGGATTGATGAACCCAATCCTTTGTAATTTTCAAACTAGGGCAGTCGTGGAATTCGTCACTGTGACAATCTCTGCGACAATTTCGCCCTTAGATGTCGTGTCGTCACAAACACATTTCTTCATTCTCACCGAAGGTCAATGCAGGACTTTGCGATCAAACAAAAGTCCCTCAAAAACTTTTCTGTAAAATAAAATGTCATTTCAGGACTCTAAAGCCGCGCCACTGTGCCAATGTGTCTGCGGCAATGCCCCTCTTGTCTTTCGTATCTGGACAAACACGTTTTATCTCTGAGAGGTTTGGGTTTATGAAACCAATGCCTCCTCCGTCCATACAAATCGCTGTCCACACAGATACACATAGAGAAATGCTTAAACTGAAAGTATTATTCTGGTTTTGGATGTCCAAGTCTTTGCCATTCAATGAATTCATCATTTGTCAAGCTGCCACTTGCCCTGAATGTGACAAATGTTCCTTGTTAAGAAAATACATCGTCTGAAATCATCCTTTATAAGACATTCCCCTTGTCGTCCTCGTTTTGCTTAATTGTACAGATGTCGATAATATCGTCATCTGATCGCTATCGGCGACCAATCCTGCATGGTTGTCAGTTAAGATGTCCTACTTTTCTAGTAACAAACTCTGAAAATAAGAACTGTAAGGAAAGACATACATTATGTCTGTTACGTAGTTAAGCTTCCCTTTGTCTTCTCTTTTCGAACAACGACAGTTAAAGTATTCCAACAGTCTGACTTTGATCAGACTGACCTGAATTAATGAGACAATAAATTTTATTTATGGACTGTTCTAATTCAAATAATCTTTGTGAGACTTTTAGTTATCTACAGCAGTGTTTCCTAACTTTATTTACAATCTCGGACCGGTGAAAATAGAAAAAAAATTGTTCGCAGACCGGTGAATATAGAAAAAAATTGTTCGCGGACCGGTGAATATAGGAAACAAATGCTTACGGACCGGTGAAAATGGAAAAAAATTGCTCGCGGAGGGGGGAAAATAGAAAAGAAATGCTAACAGACAGGTAAAAAAAAGGAAACACATTTTTACGGATGGGTGAAAATGAGAACAATTTTTCGCGGACCACTAATATATGATTTATATATGATTTTTTGTGTTTCAGTTCAGTTTCAGTTCATCCCGTAACCCATCAGGTCGTTCGGGCACACATCAAGACACTCCCAAAATCCCACGCAATCCCTCTCTGTCTGTCGCCGCCTGACGTATCTCACCGGGACGAAGACCTGACCACTCAGTGATGTTGTCCACCCATCTCTTCCTTGGACGTCCTCGCCCTCTCTGTCCCTGTACGGAACCAAAGAGTATCGAGTTGGTAATTCCGTTAGACCTCGCGACGTGCCTGCACCAGGCCATCTTTCGTCTTTTATTAGCTGTGAACAGATCTTCAAAAGGATCAATAGCGTCTTCAACTCTCTGACGAATTTCTACGTTCGTGACACGATCTTTATATGTAACATTTAGGAGTCTTCCACAGCACCCCACTTCCATTGCATGTATCCTGCCCTGGACATCTGCTGTAATGGTACAGGTCTCGCAAAAACACACAGAAATATGGATAGCACCAAAGAGCGCACCAGTCCAACTTTCACGCCGAGGGCGAGTCGCTTGTCCTGCCAGATAGGTTTCAGCCTAGACATCGCCGCTGTTGTTTGTGCCACTCTTGCAATTACCCCTGGCCTCGATCCCTCTCCACTGATCAATGATCCCAGATATCTGAAACGTTTTACCACATCAAGCTCCTACCCATTTGCCTCTATCACAGATCTAAACCCTACTACGTTATTGGTCATGAGCCTTGTTCTATCTGCACCTATCTCCACACAAAAAATCAGGGCCGCTCCATCCAATCTACCAATCAACTCCTGCAGTTCCCTTTCCGTGCCCGCCAATACGTCAATATCATCAGCAAAAAGAAAACCGAAGTTTGTGATAAGCCTGTCACCTATTTCAACCGTGCTAACATGTCCCTCTAAGGTCGTCTCCATTATTCTCTCCAAGAATATATTGAAGAGTGTTGGGGAGAGTATACATCCCTGTATCACACCAACCGTCGTACGGAACCAATCGCCTAGCGTTCCCTCTACCGAGACTGCGCTTGTCGCCTGCTCATAAAGGTTTGCAATTACCCTAACAATATCACTGTTGAACTTATAATGCTTCATTGTTGACCATAGCGCTGCATGCCCCACTCTGTCAAACGCCTTTCTAAAGTCGATGAAGGCATAGTAGAGTTGTTGTTGATACTCTGAGTACTTCTCATTCAGTAGCCGAAGATTAAATATCCGCTCGATGGTACTCCTTCCCGCTCGAAAGCCAGCTTGTTCTTCGGCAAAGATATTCTCTGCCTGTGGTTTCAGTCTGTTAAGTATTATTCTCAAGAGAACTTTACTTGGATGACTTATCAGACTGATTGGTCGATAGTTCTGACAAATATTTAGGTTTCCTGATTTAGGCAGTGGTATAATGACTGATTTTGTCCAGCTGGTGGGCCACTCTCCTGTCTGCCAAATTCTATTGCAGATGTATGTCAGGGTATTAATTGTCGCCTCACCTCCCACTTATAGGAGCTCTGCTGGAATATTATCCACACAGACAGCCTTCCCTCTCTTCAGCATTTTCACGGCTTCACATACTTCTTCCCTTGTTATCGTATGATTTTTGTGTATTAGTTGTTAAATCAAAAATTATCGAATGAAGTTCTACTGTTTTTTTAAATAACCAGAATTTGAGCAGTAAACAGAAAGCAGCAATTTCCAGAGAATGTTCACGTATCGGCAGTGGTGCCTGGACCGGCGGTTGGGAAATACTGATCTAGAGTCCTTGGGCCTACTCCGAACTTTAATTATGGACACGGTTCTGAAGTTGTTTGTCAACGGGGGCGGTGTTAGAAGATCTCGCTGTTATTCCCCCTTGTCTCTGGATCCTCTTCTCATGAACACTTGGTTCGGCATCCCTTGCTCTGACCCTGGCCTAAGGGTGTGATTAAGTGACTGAGCGAATAAATGAGTTAGTGAGTGAATGAGTTAGCAACTGTGTAAGTATATGAGTGTGCGACTATTTTAGTAAGAAAGTGAATTCTTAAGTGAGTTACAAATGAGTGGGGGAATGCGTGAGGGAATGAGTGAGTGAGTGAAAGACTTAGTGAGTGAGTGGGTGAGGATGAGTGAGTAAGTAAATGAGTGAGAGTGAGTGAATGGGTGAGTGAGTGAAGGACATATTACTATATTATCGTGATTAAGTGACTAAGGATATAGAGTGAGTGGTTGTAGGAGAGCTCAAAGAAATAAATAATGACATGAAGGGAGTAATTTCGCCGTATAGATCACGTGATCGCTAACTATGGAGAGAATACTATAATTATTTCATCGCCATGGGGTCTAAGGAGAGGCGTAGATGGTACTAGTGACTGCATCATGCAAAACAACTTTCAATAACATCACTACTATAACAGCAAATACCGATTTTACAAATATTTGGCTCGTTTCTTCCAAGGATCCTCCTACAATAGAAACCCCAATGGTTCATCCCGTACACATGAGGGGGACGAAGAGTAACTTTATGGATGAGTAAATAAGTTACTGTAGAGTAATTGAAGATGTGTATACAAGGAAGGAGAACGAGATTATTTGAAGGAGTAAGTTAGTAATTATTTTAGTAAGATATTTAACAATTATTGTTCGTTACGGGATTTAATACTTGATTGAGTAAAGGAGTTAATAATCATTTGAGTAAGCAAGTCAGTAACTATTTATGTCAGTGAGTTAATAATTGTTTGAGTAAGTGAGTCAATAGTTGTTTCGATAAGTGAGTTAATATTTGTTTAAGTGAGTTAATAAATATTTGATTCAATGAGTTAGTAGTTATGTACGTTAGGTAATTAATTTCACGAGCTAGTGTTTATTTGAACAAACGAGATACTAATTATTGGAGTTCTCGAGTTAGTAATTGTTTGAGCACTCTATTTGGTGACTATTTGAGTGTTTCAGTTCAATAATAATGGATTGAGCACTTCATTTGGTGACTGTTTGAGTGTTTCAGTTAATTAATAATTGATTGAGCACACCATTTGGTGACCGTTTAAGTGTTTCAGTTAATTAATAATTGATTGAGCTCTCTATTTGGTAACTGTTTGAGTACGTGAGAGAGTGTATCGCCTGTATACTTCTCAAGCTTTGAAGGGAAGCATATAAGTGCATCAGCATTCTGTCAGACATATCATCTGGGGCAACTAGATAGCGTTAGGTATAATGACAATTACTTCACTCAGTGAAAGTTATAATTGCCTGATTTTATTTCTGCACTCTATCTTTCTGCGAAGCTACTAATTAAGTAAGGAATAGTTAGTCCGAGGTTAAATGACCGAAGAAATAGCCCACGAGTCAAACATTTCCCAGAACAATAATAATTTAATTTGTATGTTTATTTTACGTGCCATATATTCAGATGACACGAAGCGATGCAATATCTTTTATTGATGTTCACTGCACGTTCGGGTCTTCTGTTTATATTTTGTCGCTGAACACATGTAGTTAGTTAGCATTATTTAAATCACAGAAGCAATAATAGCTAGCAGTTACGGTTGATGTTGATTATTAAGGAGTTCAACAGAGATTGGAGGTTTTAAATATTTGAATCTCAGCTTCCGGGTTTGGCTAATATCCCCTATATGTACAGGGGGTATTAATTTGGCTCATTTGTCTATTATATCGCAATGTAGAAGATGTGTAAAGAATGTGTAACAGTTCTTCATCTTCTTCTTCTTCCTCATCTTCATCTTCTTCTTCTTTTTCTTCTTCTACTTCTTGTTCTCGTACTTCGTCTAATCTCGAGAAACATTAGTAAATCACCTTGTTGTTAATGCACCTATATAAAGTAGTCTATTATTGTTAAGTTTTCATTTAGAACTGTAATCCTACTTCACATTCACCATGTTTTTCTTATATGTGTGCACAATTACCTTTTTGAAAAAAAGGTGCTCAAATGAAATGACCTGTGTACACGGAGACCTATTTGAACCATTACATGTGTGTATAGTGACAAGTTTGAATAAAGCTCTTTGTGCACAATAAAATGTTTGAATAATGACCAGCGTAGAAATGGCAAATGTAAACAATGGCCAGTGTGAATAATAACCTGTTGGAATAACATACGCGAATACGTTTGGGAATAATAACCTGTTGGAATAACATACGCGAATACGTTTAGGAATAATGACATATGTATATTCTAATCTGTGAAAATAATTACACAACGAAAAATGACTTATGTGAATAAGGGGTAAAGTGAATAATGGTCGTGAATTTTGAACTGTGTGAATAGGGAACTGTGTGAATAGTTACCTGTGTAAATAGGGACAAATGTTAATAGTGACAAATGTGAATAGTTACCTGTGTCAATAGTTACATGTGGGCATAGTAACCGGTGTGAATAGTTAACTGTGGTAGTAGTGACATGTGTGAATAGTTTACCTGTGTGAACAGTTGCATGTCTTAATAGTGGTCTGTGTGAATAGTGACCTGTGTTAATAGTGACCTATGTGAATAGTTACCCGCGTGAATAGTGACCTGTATGAATAGTGACCTGTGTGAATTGTGACCTGTGTGAATAGTGACCTGTGTGAATAGTGAATAGTCTTGAATAACACTCCGGCAGACGTGCAGCAATAACATATATTTTAAAAAAAATAACCGTTTTCAATTCAATCTAAAGAAAATTGCCATACTCAACAAAATGTACAGCAATGTTCAATGAAACCTATAAATCAATACATTCAATAAAACGGACACATTAAAATGTAACAAGTTTATCATGTCCCTTGTGGAGCACAGGTCCACAACTAATAATGGGTGTCTCACTTTAAACATTGCGTGTGTTCCTCCAATGCAGCGGTATGCAGTAGTTTATTTTGCATGATGATATTGCTGACCTTATGTACACCCATCTTCAGTCATGTTCGACATACATAGAAGAGAACTGGTTCGATTTTGTTCCTTTGCAAGAAAGAGGCTAATATGGATTGACACCGGGGAAAGTGATATCCATTATTATAAAATAATGTGTTCTGTCTCCTTCTGCCTATACACGCTATATTTAAAGGAGATATGGAAGTTGTACGGTCGAGAGAGAGGGAGAGAGAGAGAGAGAGGGAGAGAGAAAGAGATAGAGAGAAGGAGATAGAGAGAGAGAGAGAGTGAAGGACAGATAAACTAGCAGAGCAAGTAAAACAGTTAGGATCAAAGATAAAAAGTGTGAAAGAGAGTGTGTAGAAGAAACAATGTAAAAGAGAGATGGGTGTGGAAAAGAGTAGGACAGAAGAAGACAAATTAGGAGAAAGAGTAGGGCATACACTAGAAGATAGTTGATATAAGATAAAACAAAAATTAGAAGCAAGGTTGTAGTAGAAAGAATAGAAGACATGGTAAGAGAGAAAAGAGAAAGAGTGTGTGTAGTCTACACACTAGATAAAAAAAAAAAAGATATACATTAGGACTGAATAGGAAAAGAGATAGGAAACAGAGACAATTTGAGAAAATAAAAGAAAGAGAGAGGGAATAACAGCAAAAGAAGAAAACAAAGTAAAGGAGAGAAAGAGTTGGAGAGAGAGCAGAAGACAGAGATTAGAAACGATAGTTGAAGAGAGTATGAGGAAATGTAGAAGAGTGAATATGAGAGGTATCAAACAGAGGGTGGGAGAGAAAGTAGAAAAGACAGAGAGCGAGAAAATATGATTGGAAATAAAAATGCGAAATATAGTATATACAATTAGAGAAGATATTTGGAGAGAGGTAGAACGCACTTAGTAGAAGAGAGAGAGATAGCCGAATACAGAATAGGAGAGAACATAGAGCGAGAGTAAGAAAATATATTAGAAGAAAGGATACAAGATTAAGTAGAAGACTTAAAGAATTGGAGAGCAATTAGAAGGGATGAAGTAGAAGTGAGCGTAGGAAAGATTGTACGAGAGGGAAAGGAAGGTTGAAGAGGAAGAGAGAGACTATACTACATAGTTTTGCATCTAGGCACTGAACAGATTCAAGATATGTCTGATTTACCAAGGATAAATCGATAATATAAAACTAAGTTGGAATTAGTTCTGCATGAGTTACACAGTAAACCAAGGTATACCGTCCGACCTAATGTCTTAGCCAAAGACAGACGAAGCTTAACACACGAGTAATTGGCTAGCTTTCACAACAAATGTGATACGGATGAGAATATTGGATGAGAGGAACAGAATGGAACTATGGGGGGCATCTCTGATAATCTGCCGTATGGAAGAAAAGGTTGTGATGAAA
Organism: Ariolimax columbianus; assembly: GCA_036924085.1. Classification (NCBI taxonomy): domain Eukaryota; kingdom Metazoa; phylum Mollusca; class Gastropoda; order Stylommatophora; family Arionidae; genus Ariolimax; species Ariolimax columbianus. Next base: position 11,654,343 of record JAVGWX010000002.1, read on the forward strand.
AATGACTGGTAACGTCAGCCTACATGAAAGACGAATACATGGACCAAGGCGTGATGTGGAGGTCTCAGTCTGCTTCACTTAATTTCGACGATCACCTTATCTTCCCAAGCAATCACTCAAAACCCGACGATTGCTTTGTCTTCCCAAGCAATCACTCGAAACCTGGCGATCGCTTTGTCTTCCCAAGCAATCACTGGAAACACGGAAATCGCCTTTTTTCCGAAGCAATCACTCGAAACCCACCGAATGCCTTGTCTTCTCGAGCAATCATTCGAAAGCCGTCGATCGCCTTGTCTTCCCAAGTAATCACTCGAAACCCGCCGATTGCCTTGTCTTCTCGAGCAAACATTCGAAACCCGACGATCGCCTTGTCTTCCCAAGTAATCACTCGAAACCCGACGATCTTCCCAGGCAATCATTCGAAACCTGACGATCGCCTTGTCTTCCCAGGCAATCATTCGAAACCCTAGCTTTAACACTGTGTGTAATGGCTATTTCATGTTTTTTTTTAAATTTCAGGCCTGGCCATCGCAGACCTGGGTTGTGTGTTAACCATGCTCTGGATGAGCGTTTGTTTCAGCCCTCTGTTCATACAATCCAACCTACCTTTCAATCCACTGGATGTTGTCTACATCACTGGTGGCTGGCCTCATGTATACTTTAACAGGTACGCTTGTTCTCTTTTTAGAGGACAAACTAATTTTGTTTTCGTTCTTTATGTTTTCTCTGCTCCTGTTTTGTCTGGAATCATCCAATAAATCTCGAACATGTTTTCTAACTGTTTTCTGCTCATTTATAAGGTCTGGACAATGAGGAAGACAACAGGCTTACCAGACAGGGAAAGGATTTACAGCAGCAAATCGTTGACACCATGTGACTGCGTCTGAACAAGTACAAATTGTTCTTGAACGCTTGAACATGAAATTCATAACATAACGATAGCTGATATATTCAAAACGGTTCTGTAATTATTTTCATTTTCTTCGAGCTTTTTTTTCCTCATTTGCAGGGTATGGTATCCATATGAAATGTCCGTATGTATCCACATATGAGCTTTGTGATTCATGCGGCGAAAACCGTTCAATTGATGAAGCGGAGGCCGAGGCTATAAAAGCAGCGGCTGAGATTTTGCACCAACAGTTTGACTTCGGCGAATTGATGCCGAGAGACACAGTGATTTTTAGTGACTCTAAGTTGGTTATGGAGACGCCGATGCACACCCCATACAACACATAAGAGATTTATTTCGTGGGGAAGGTCATCAACAACAATATCACTATCCCCTGAATGTCACATTGCAATGAATTATTGGACATAGTGAGCTTTGAGGGAATATGACGGCTGACAAATTACCGAAAGCAGGGACCTTCAAACAACAATTGAATAGACCCTGCAGTAACCACACAGTAAAACCAATTATTAATAAAAATACCAGTCGAATCTGGATGAGCAGGTGAATAACGGAAACAACGGGTAGCAGTGTATTTACCGAAATATCACAGCCAAGCAGTGTTGATGACATAAATAAACTACACAGAAGAGATCAATGTTTCATCTTTCAGTTCCAAACATGACAAACCAGAGTCAAAGCCACTTGAACCGCATCCATTTCTAACACCTGTCCCTGTGCAGCCATTACTCTCACTCTGGCGAAACAGACATCTACTCATTGAGTGCAAGGCGCTTGCGGACAGTAGGAAAAGATTCTTACAAGAACTGCCGACTATTGTCAAAACACTGTACGGAGTAGTGAAACAACCGAAGAAGACATGTATCTATAAGAATGATATTGGGCTGCGAAGAGCAGGATTGTTCAGCAGCTATGGGATAACACCAACAACAACAACTTGTCCCTTTCTCCTCCAGACAGAGTATAAGGCCACTTCTATTCTTGATCTCCTTTAAAACGCTGGATTTCTGTATACTTATCTTTTACAGTAGGAGGTTATAAATAATGCCAGTGTTCTGTAAATGACAAGATTGCTACTCCTATTCAGAACCCTTTTTAATAACTTTATTAAGCACAAGACACTGTAAGGAACTGTAAAGAAAATGTAAATAGTGTTTTTTTTATTCACAGAACGACCAGCCTTATCACAGCGTTTATTACAACCGAACGATGCCTTTGTGTGACTGTCCCTCTGAAGGTCAAGGTCATCATCAGCCACTTCCGCACCAAGGTCATCATTGCTTCTATCTTCCTTGCAGGTCTGGCCATCTTTTCTCCTATGTTCTATGTGAATAGATTAGAATGGCGTTTTAGCACTCTAAAGTACAGAACCACTCTGTCCCTCGTTTTTACGGATAACAGGGTTATCATTGAGACTATTACCTTGCCCATATATAGCATTGCCATGTCCGGTATGTCTTTACTTGTCGTCATAGTCTGCACAGCTGTACTAATCACCAGTCTAAATAAGAAAACAAAATGGCGACAAGCTTCTGCTTCCAGGACTGATACTGCAATGGAAAACGTGTCATCTAGAGACAAAAGAGTTCTGAAAATGGTAACTTTAATTTCTGTAATATTCATTACTTGTTACACTCCAGCGACTGTCAACTTTTTCTTAATGGCCTATGCACCAGAGTTCAGTTTGGGAGGCAAATATGCAAATGTATTTTTTGTTGTTTGGTCTTTAACCTTGCTTATTGAGGCGATCAACTCCAGTGTGAACATTTTCGTTTATTTTAAAATGAGCTCAAAGTATAAGTCAGTTTTTCTACAAACATTTTGTTGCTATTGGATGCGAGATTAACTACTAATCAATAAACACTTTCCCTCGGCTGTGTTCCATACCTATCTATTATTACGTCGTTTTATATCTTCCCTTCCTCGGATATTTCTTTCTAATTGTTTCTGTCTTATTTCTTATTCTTCTTTCTTGACCTTTCTTTTTCTGGTCCTCCTTTCCGTAGACTACATTCTAGCAGTCATCACCCCCCCCCAAATTCGCATCACCGTGAAAGACAATCCAGCTGCATCTAACAAGAACTTCATTTTCCTAGGTAGCAGGCAGTCTTCCAACTTCCGCAGCAGTAACGACGTCACCAAAAGGATGTGCCTGATAGTTTCATCCATGACTACCTCGGCAGAGTCTGGTCCATGTAGAGGCTTTCATTGGAGACATGGCTCTATCTCTACACCTCCTGTGTCGTCCCCATCCTTATGTGCGATTAAAAGACCTGGACACTACTGCATCATAACCGACAGTGTCTTTAGGCCTTCTTCCTCTGCAACGAGAGACGTATCTTCGGGATCAAATTGCACAATCTGATTTCCAACAGTGGTATTGTTTCGCGAATTCAGCGTACAGGTATTGCTTCGGTGATAGACCTACGTCCCATCTTGGTCAGATCTCGATCACATTTCACGCCTCACCTGGAAGGCCCAGCCCACCAGCAGCTGCGAGTGGTCATGGAGGCGAGGGATGAGAAGCGACAGTGCTCATCCTGGAAACGTCTCTATGGCAGTCCTCGTAATACCTTTCTGAAACTGGTAGCCGTCTTTCCAACACAATTTCAGGCCGCATGGAACTCGGTCATTAGACGAAGGCACTGACAGGGTATTTCAAGCGTACTGCTATTACTATTACTATTGTTATTATTACACAAAAGTTGTGTTCCCACAAATGATATGTTAATAGTGTAAATCTCCAGCCATATTTTATTGTCTGGTTAGTGCGCAGTGGTAGTTGATTGGGTTAAATGTTCATGAGGGGACCAAATAAAAATATTTTCTATCTTGAAAAGATTTCTGCATGAGTTCTCATCATATTTCAACTGTCATCATTTGTCATTTCATTTCTCATGTTGACATTAACATCATTTCTTTGACATTCCGATTGATACGGTGCAATGTTGTTTTTCTTATATTTGGATAAGGATACATTTTGACATTGGCATCGGAGAGAGGATATAAGTACATGTTTTCTCAGTTGTTGCTTTTTAGCTACTCATTGTAACCTCTAAAAATGAGAAAAGGATGAGAAAATAGGGATCTGCATGGGATTGCAGGTTATTCATGTAAAATAGGACACAAAAGTCTTTACTACATATACACACAAACTGCAAATTTATGTTGGAGATTTCTTATAAAGAGTCATATATAGAAATGACCTGGGGCTTTGCTGCTGACAAAATAATAAATTAAGTATTGTTTCTAGAGACTTACGTTGAATCTAGGTCACTCAGCTGGCGCATTGGTTTTATGAATGTCGTGGGCGTGCGGAGCAGATGTACATAATAACAACACACACATAAAACTGGTGCCATAAAGTAAACAACCAGAGTTAACTGTGAATTTAAATCAAAGATGATTAATGTGACGTAAAACAAAATGCATCAAATGGGCATGCTTGGCGGAGGGGAGGGGAAGGGGAGGAGGGTTAAACAGTGGGGAGGGGTGTGATGATGAACAAAGATGTTTAATGCTAAATAGAAATAAAGATGTTCAAAGTGAAAAATAAATTGTTTAATGATCAAAAGTAGCAACGATGTTTATTGTGATATAAATGCAATACTATTTAATTAAATTTAAAGCGAAAATGTTCAGTGTGAAATGGATTTGCATTTGGTTAAAATGAGTTAAAATAACCATGTTTTTTCTGAGAGATAAAGCAATGCTTAATTTAAAATAAAACTTAACATATTTTATGTGAAACAACTCCTTATTTTTAATAGTGATATACAAGTAAAGATGTTTAACGTGAATACAAGCAATGATGTTTAACATATGAAGTACGTACACACATGTCCAATGTGTATTGTGAAATGTGTTAAAAGATGGATTTTATATAAAACAAAGATTTTTATTTTAGAATAAAACATAAACTTTTAATATGAAACAGAAGTGAACCAATTGTGGGTTTCAAAATAAGCAAAGGCAAATTTCCCAAAATTGGAGACCGGTCATAGGAATTTTTAAGGCAAAATAGGACATTCTGCTTTTTCTCGTGGGACCAAAAAATATGTGTGGACAAGATATTTATTCCACCAGAATCACAACACAAAATAGGTCATACATGGTTTAGAAACTGTGTTTTCAAACTATCAGATTAGAAACATTACCTCTCGATCAGCTGATCCCAAAGGACACAGTCTAGAGCTATTTGGTACATGTAAACGTAGTTCCATAGCAGATATTGCGGTCGAGGGTGATGCGTTTGAAATTGCAATGCACGTATTCTCCGAATTTTTTGTGAGCTGGGTTATCCAGTATCCAAGAGTGACGATAATGTTTGGGTAAGAATAGTCATAAACATAAAGGGGCACACTTCACGATGTCAAAAAATTGTTGGAAATTACTTATGGTTATTGCTGAATGAGGAAGTTGATGACCATGCTGTGAACGTACTTTTGCACAGTTATCTACGTTTTCTTGTAAATCAGTTCTAACCGTATTTGTTCCATTTTAGAAAAAAAATTTATATCACTCTCTCCTTTAACACGTGATCAAAACGTAATCACAGAACTAAACACAACCGAACTGAAATAACATTTGATACACACTTTGAGAGCTTCTAATGGAACACTCTCAGTCAGGGAAAGCCGGCCTAATGTGTGGCTAGTTGGCTGTGAGGAAAAAGTAGCGCCGTAATGATCGTTCCTAGCTACCAATTGAACTTATTCCTACGCTGTGTTAGGCTGGACGCAATCAGCTTACCTTTTCAATAGTAACTGATACATTCATTTTGCCGCTTCGCGTCTGTGCTAACATGTCACTACGCTTAAACAAAAATGACCATTACAATTTCAATTTATAATTTACTTCACAACTGTTTTTTGCAAAGGGTGTCTTCTCTAATTCTTCAAAACCTTTTAGGATAACTCGGCCTATCCTGTCTATTATAAACGCTTCACTACTCTTACTAACTACCCGATTTCCGCTCCCTAACAGTACCTTGTGTACCCGATTACATGTGTGTAGACTAAATCGTCTTGATACGGGGAAAACAAACCCTGTACATGAGCTGGGAAAAGCAAACGCTACTTCCTTCCCCCCCCCCCCCCCCCCCCTCCACCATTGAAGTTCACAATGTTTTGCCTAAAGTTTGAAAAAGTGTAGCCTTGAACTTTGAACTCATAAAGAAATAAACAAAAATATTTACGCTGAAACTAAATGTCTGTACAAGGCCAGTAAAGGACCATACCACAAAGAAGACATTAGCGTATCGGCCAGTGAAGCTAAAATCTGGGTAGTATGTCATCAGAAAGAAGTTAACAGTAGCTGGCGTGTAGCAAGTGATAAATATTAAGGAAATTAACAAAACCATTCTTACAACTTTTTTGTCTCGGGTAGAAATCTGTTCTGGGTTTTTTGACGACTGCGCTATACTTGTTTGACGCCATTTTTGTTTTCTGTTTAACTCCGTAACTAGAACGACAGTAGCAAAGGTCACAGACATCAGAGCCAAGGCAGGGAGAAAGAAACTGTGAATTGGAAACATAATAGTCTCGACAGTGATCCTGTTATCTGTGAACACAAGTCCCAAGATTGTTCTGTTCAAACTTGGTCTATATATCCATTCTAGCTTGTGAACGAAGTAAGATGGTGTGAAGAGAATGAACATGGACACGAATATGAAGCTAATGATGACCTTGGTTCTGAGAGGGCTAATAATGTCCTTGACCTTAAGTGGCATAGTAATGCAGAGACATCTTTCAATCGTAATGAATGTTGTCACGTAGCTAGTGACCCTGCAAATAAGAAACGTAATGACAATTATAAGCATCACTTGAGTAACAATCAGATTACCTGCACAAACTAGTCAATGATGTTGGAACTTTGAAGTCCCTTAATGCCAATTTTATTTTTGAGTGTGAATGTGTTGAATTGTTTTCACATGATGTTTTTTTTTCTGATGAAAATATTAGTTTTAAAAATCTAATTGCATACAAATTGTAGTATTTTAATATAATTAAACTCAGAATTATTAATAACCAATCCATGTATTTACCCAACAACAGTATTACATATGTGAGAATGATTTATTCTTCTAAAATTTATAATATTGGCAATTATTAAATTCGAATCTTATTCTCCTTCAATCTGTGGTACACAATCCGCCGACTGAAGAAATCTGAAAAAGATATTGCTCAGTAAAATATTCAGCGTATACAAATTTAATTTAAAAATTTAAAAAACATAATTTAGATTTTCATTAGTGGTTTTTACATATTACAAAAAAATGGCATTAAACACGTATCTGTCATACACGTTTGAAAGAAAACAAGCTACTGCGAATCGGATTTTAGCTATCGACCTAAGGATTTCTAGATTTACCACTACCAACTGAGTGACTGCAGGTCATAACAATGATTGTGGATTTACGGTACAGTACTTTAAATCATAAGATTTATTTGTAAAAACATCCTTTTAAGTTTTCAAGATGTGATTAACACTCATTATTTTAGCTCTATAAATATCTTCCGTGCTTCTGTAATGCTTGTCTTCAGCTTTCTTCTTCAGTGACTCTGGTTCTTTTGGGCTTTCTTTGCCTTGCCTCATTAACACTGCTGATAGATGATCTGCTTTTATCTTAGGTAAAAAATTGGACATTTCTTTTTAATTGACTTGTATTAACTTGTCAATATTTGTTGTGGTGTTGGAATCTTACATTGTCAACACTATAGGCATTCTTACTATTCTTTGCTTCTCTGTCTGACCCATGTAATACTCGGCGATGAGCACAAATAATATAATTTATTTTGTTTAGTTGATTATCATTAGGTGAATCGGTTAAGGGTGTTACGAATTTTACAATTAGTCTACAAGCGACGTCTGCGCTTCTTTAAAAAAAAAAACTAGTTCGAGGAACAGTAACAAGTAGAGACAGTCAACTGGTTGAAACTGCCCTGGGAAGTAAACCTGTTTAGATTGAATTGTTCTAGACCTCAGAATTGTGTGTAGTGTAATACCTAGATCGATTGTAGCTGCATGGTATTCCCTGATGGCAAGCCTGGTATTAGTTTACTCCAAGTTTGACAGGAGTATGTCCCTACCGGAAGTGAACCTTGAACCTTTGCCGTGAACTCCAATGCAAACACTCAGCCCACTCACTTACTCAGACGTTTAGAACAACGACGACCAAAAACGAGTTAAATTAAAAGACACGTATACCATTGTAATTATACTACTAATAACCCATCAATAATTGCATATGTATTTATGTAAATCAAAAAAAAATGTATAGAAAATTGAAAAGGTGTTAATCTCACATATTTTAAAATTTTAAACAAAAAATGCGTACATGCCCGATTTGAATACAGCGTCAATAATGACTTACCCAATGAACAAAACCGACAACGGCATATTAACTCACTCTACATAAACTGTCAAAAGTAGGATATAAAAATCAACTCACCAAAAACAGAAGCAATGAATATAGGTAGAAAGCACACAACACTTGATATTCATATGAATGAAGCAAAAAAATAAAGCAGGTACAAGAATATAAATATGTGGAAACCGTTTTTACAGAGAATGGCAGACTTGATTGAGTGATAGAGACGAGAGCATAGAGGGCAAACGCTGTCACCTATCAGCTGACTCCACTACTAAGACACTCCGAGATTTCGCTTCAAGCAAAAAAGCAGATGGTAAATAGTATCTTCATTCCAAACCCGTGCTACCAGTGTCAGACATGGGCAATGAATAAGGCCCAGGAACGAAAGTTTGCCACCAGGAAAATGTGGTGCCTACAAAAGGTCACTAATAACCCCATAAGAGACAAACTCACAAATGTGACTATTCAGGAGAAGGTTGGAACAATTAACCACATACATTACATCCATCAATGGATTGGATAGGCTACATTGTGAGAATGCAACAAAAACACATTGTTCATGCAACCTTCTACAAGAAAAAACCATGAACAAGATAGAGAGGTAGACTGAGGAAAATGTGGATATACAACGTAAACGTGGCCTGCCGTAAAATATTTAAAAAGTGTTACTGGGCCCACGAGAGAGGCGAAAGACAAATACATACCACGAAACTGGGCTATAACCGGTAGAAAGTGAGACAAAAGAAGAAAGAAGAAACATGACGGATATTTTTAGTTTGCAATCAAAATTAAATAAATGGAATAAATTTATGTCATGTTACTTTGAAAGAAAAAAAAACCACAACCCGCTAGCCGATCCCAGCCAATAAACCTAAGTAGGTCGACATTCTTTACCACTGACGTAGGTGTCCGGATCTTACAACTATTTCTGGAGTTATTGTACGTATATGTGTATGTTGTAAGGTTTTCAAAGCATGCGGGCTCAATGATAGTGATCTAAACAGGTAACAGATGACGTGGTATACATGGTATGAAATCGGCCTACAGTGTCCAGAAAAGAATTCGAGGATACTTAATTCAGGTTTATAAGATAATCACAGGACTGGATAAATTAGACTATTGCAAATTTTTCAAAATACAACTACCTACAAGAATAAGACGGCATATTTACAAATAAACCAAAGAAAGGTCCAGATTATATATTAGGAAATATTTTTTTAGTCAGAGATTGAGGAATTATTGGAATGCAGTGCCACATAAAGACGTGGAGGCAGGGACAATTAATGATTTTAAGAATATATTTGATGCGCATTGCTTTTAGAACAAAGGAAATGTAAATGAAACTGGTTGTATACAGACTCTGCAGTTTCTAAACCAGTATAAAGACGTTAAGTTAAGTTAAGTTACAAGTAAGTATTATTGTACTTGTATTATTGTTGACACTTTCGCATGCTATGGAAAATCGTAATATTGAAAAAAAAATACTGTAAAGTCAATTTAAAGCTCTACACTATTTAATATTACAAGTAAATGGTGTTTGTAATGTAAAAGTGACATTCTTGTCCGCGTATAAGTTATTTGGTTTCTGTTTTGTACTGTATCTTCGTTTGCTTTCTGTATTGATGAAGAATGCAGTATATAATATATATATATATATATATATATATATATATATATATATATATATATGTATATATATATATATACATACATACATAATTATTCCGTTTAAGGACACACATGGTGTAAATAATCGGAACAAATATTATATCAATAAGTTACTTACTTCCTTATTTCATTGTTCTATCCGCGACCATACGTTGCTTTTCTTTCGGTAGAGTATTTTGTGCTGGTTATTGCCATTGTAGGATTTATGTTATGCCATATGTCGATCTGCAAAGGGGAATTCGGGGCACATAGTAGCCAGATCGTCGTGTGTTGTACGCGTGTAAAAGCAGTTGATCTGGTTACATTCTCACGAGATGCCTGCAATCTGATATTTTCAGACACGATATGTATTCAGCAAACCGGGTGTTCGCAATATTTATTTTGCCATTACTCTTCACTTTATCAGTGCTGGTGACAACATTGGACTTTCTTAAACATGTAATTTGAAACCTTATAATATTCCTTCCGCTGCGCTATGGATACAGACCAAGTTTGACATCAGTAGCACAGAGTATAACTATACTTGTGGTCAGCTATTGTTGTCAGTGTGGTACATGGTCTTTTATTATAGCGTAGTGTATAGTCTATGCTTATAGTATGATGGACAGTATGTGATTGCAGTATGGTGTATGTTCTGTGCTTGCAGTATGATGGACAGTATGTGCTTGCAGTATGGTGTATGTTCTGTGCTTGCAGTATGATGGACAGTATGTGCTTGCAGTATGGTGTATGTTCTGTGCTTGCAGTATGATGGACAGTATGTGCTTGCAGTATGGTGTATGTTCTGAATTAACTCTGTGTAGCTGTTTGCACATTAGCACATGTCTTGCTTGCCACCGGAATATTGGTCTCTTCATCTCAAATTGTTGATGTCTACTTTGAAACTAAGTTAATGCATGTACAGAGTTCTTTCTATCACACCTGTAGCCCATCTTACATCCGTTTTGTTGTCTGCGGTTTTTGCAGATTATTTTGTTAGTACGTAGTCAATGGTTGATGTGGATGATGGTTTTTGACATCTTTGCTCCTGGTTTTGCCAGTTTATTAGCACTTTCAATTCATCCGATGCCTGTTTGACCTGGTGCGCACTTTACGGTGATACTGATGCAACATGATGCAGGTACTGTTACAGATTTAAGAATATTTGTTACAGTTTTCTCGGATGTTTAGATGCTCCTTTCATCTGGGGCTGCACAATTAATCTGCAAAGATGACTAGGTTGGCTGTGTGTATCATTATGTTGCATTTGTAAACGATAGCAGACATGGTTTCTTATACTGCTTGAATCTCTGCATTTGGGCTTGAGCAGAGTTGCAAATAATTGGTTCGCTAGTTTGTCTAGACACATTACATGTATATACAAGTCATTGCCAGCGTTTATGGCAGCCATAAAATGTTGATCCATTTGTTAATGTATGGATCTTTTAAATGGGGTGGGACTGAATGGTTTCAAATACGCACCTATAATATGCTAGCACCGTCTGACTTGCTTACTGGGTGTACATGAGCGTGGTGTTTGTTTGTCTCAGTGCCAATGTTGCATTTTGTGAGTAGTTTGATATGTATTTTAATCCTTCTATCTTTGTGGGTACATGGTGTTTATCGTTTATTTCTTCTGTAATGTCTATTTGATGTTTGTGTATGTTTAGTTGTTGACCAACTATGTGATGGCATGGATTTCAGGGAAATGTTTGCCTGTTTCTTTCTACTGTGTCATTTGTTGTTTTGTTCCGTTCTTATATCCGGTAACCACGGCTAAGTCAATGCAGAGGCTCCGATCTTCGGTAAACGTACTTCCAAGGTTGTTACAACAATTGTATAGCATTTTTAGTAGCATCCTGTCCTCCCATATGTTTGCTATTTGGACAGTAGCTTGCCACCTTTCTAGTAAATCGTGAAAATCGTGGATTGTGAATGGGAGTGGGAGTTGAGGGTAAATGAAATGGTGTACATTAACTTGGATGTGCATGGGGCACCAGGTGCAATTAATCAGAACTTGGTGCTACTACTAATGTTTACCTCCTTCAGGTAGCCTGGAGTCAATAACTTCAATCACTTTGCTCTCTTTTACGTTTCGTTTAATATAGCAATGTGGTACATACCAATGACGATGCTGATCCTATATATACCTTTCTTAATTTTCATTTTACGATGTGCTTACAGGCACAGTTGTACTGTTAATGTCACTCTAGTAAAGGAATTCTCGTCAATATGTTCATTTTTAACTTCAGAAAACCAAGAAATGATTCTCACCTGTTAAAGCACGCATGAGGCCAGCAACCAGTTAAGTACACCACATCAAATGGGTTAAAGTTTAAATCCGAGAAGGTCAGGTAAGGGTTAAAGGCAACACTCACCCAGAACATTGTCAGAGCACAACCTAAATCCGCCACTGCCAAGCCTATGAAAGAGAGCCAGATGTATATTAGTTGAGTGTATTCAAAAAGGAACACAATTACAGAATTGGACTGAACACTATTAGAAAGATAGAAAAGGAAAGAGACCTAGGGATATAACATATCGTATAGATAGGTAAGAGAGCAAGTCCAGGTGGCAGTGAAAAGGGTAATTGCAATGTTTAAATAAATTTGTTAGGTATGATAAAAAATATACATTAAACACATAAGCAAGAAAATGATTGTCAAACTGTGTAAATCGTAAGTTAGGCCTAGATTGGAGTAATGTCTTCAGGTGTGAGTCGTTATCGTAGAGGAGATATAAACATGCTGGAAAGGTATACAAAAAAGAGCTACACAACTGATAGTAGAATTCTAGTATTACATTAATAAGGAAAGACTCAGAAAAACCGGCCTACAGTGTCTAGAAATAAAGAATTCGAGGAGAATTAATACAGGTTTTTAAGATAATTGTCGGTTATGATAAATTAGACTATAATAGGATTTTTTTTAAAAGGCAACCACCTACAAGAACAAGAGGGTACAGCTACAAATTTACCAAACAAAGGTGCAGATAAGATATTAGGTAATATTTGTTTAGTCATAGAGTGGTTAATGCTTGAAATGCATTGCCACATGAAGTGGTGGAGGGAAGGACAATTAATGCATTCAAGAATAGATTGGATGCGCATAGTTTTTAGAGCAATGGAAAGTAAATGAAACTGGTTGTATACGGACTTACATAGTCTTCTAAACCAGCATAAAGACGTTAATTTCAACGTGTTGAATATATATGTATAACGTGCATCCTATTTACATCCTATTTTAAATGTAATTCTAGAATCCTACTATTAGTTGTGTAGCTCTTCTTTAGTATAGTCGGCAGTTGTTAGAAACGACGTTCTGCATAGGACATACCGCTTACATTTAATACATGGCAAACACAATCGATTCATGCTCTTAACAAGATACATTGAATCATGAGGCAGACAGTTTGACAAGTTAGAAAGGAAGCCAGACCCAAACAGAAGAAACAACAAAGATAAAGAGAAATAAAGATAATGATTTTAAAGAACAGCATCACAGACAACGAACACTTATAACACACAATCTAATATCATAGACGATATTACTTATTATCAGGAGTTGATCAGGGACAAAAATGTCAAACGTTCAATGTGGACTCGTACACCATCTGCAAATTCACATAGAGGGCCACGTTCTCTGTCAACTTCTTGAGAGTAACCAAGCGACAGCTCACCGTTCTCCAACATAATTGAGAAATAAACTGTATGATGACAGGGGATACTTGGCATGGGTTACCGGGTATGTGGAGGGAATGGATATGATTATTTGAGAGCGAACAATACAGAAGATAATTCCAGTAATAGTATTTGAATAGTGCATTTGGTTAGAGCCTGCTTCTGAAAACAAATAAATTGACTTTAATATCGGCCTCTACACATACCCGGTTACCCACATGTAAATAGGTAATTGATTTACTTATCAGAAAGTTGAGCCAGCGAAAAAGAGAATTAACCACTTCACTTAAAGACTTATGAGACAAACCTCAAAAAAGTCTCTAACACTTCACCCACAACAACAGTATGTGCAGTGGGGTATTTTCTTTACTCTCAGGAACAAGGATACCTATCAATCAGCCTCTTCACTTTCTAGGAAGCATTCATAAATCATATATGTGTACTTAAAGACCATCCGAAGGCGAATGAAGACTGTTGTGCCTGGAGCTGCTGACCTCGTCAGGAAAAAATAAATACATTGCCATTGCAATCATTTACTGCCAAAGCTAGAATACAGGCTTCCTGTAAGGGACAAGCTGCACTATAAACATAATTTTCATATTTACTAGATGAGAGATAGGTGAAGCTGTTGACAACCTCCTACAGAGTGATAAAATCAATATATATAGAAGGAGAAGTATTAATACCCTATGCCCAGATCTTTGTCTTGTCCGTGCTTTTAGTGAGGTTAACTGATTGCACTCTCGACGAATCTGTCTCATATTCTCTATAGAACCTTCTCACTAGAACATCATCATCTGCAAACAATATCTCCCTAATGAGCACCGTCAGCCACTTGGTCTTAGGACGCAGTCGGGACAGGTTAAACAGCCGCACATCTGATCTGGTGTGCAGATAAACACCGCCCACAGACGCCCAATTAGCGTTCGATAAGAGCATGTAGAAGATACCAAAGAAGGTTGGCGCAAGCACATATTCCTGCTTCACTCCACTCCTGATAGGAAAAGTGCTTGAAGAAGATCCACAGTAAAGGACAGAGCCATTCAGATGGTGTGACAAGAAATTATCTGTGTTCTGCACTTCTCCTAGATATGACGAAGAAGTAAAATCATGTCCGTTGTCGATCTCTTTACTCTAAAACCACACTGCGATTCTCGGTACGCCTGTCTGCGAGCAGCTACAACCTGTTGAGTAGCATGCGGGAGTAAACCTGGTCTACAACGCTCAGGAGCGAGATACTTCTGTAAGTATTGCAGTCCGCACAGTCAATCTTGTTTTTGTAAATCGTGACAGAGGCATATGAGTTCATACATCAGCTGAACCAGTGCTGATTTATCGCATTTGATTACTTCGGGTGTGGTACCATCGTCACCTGGTGGTCGATAGCCTTGTCAAGCTCGTCCAGATTAGGCGGCCTCGTCAGTGACTGTACGAGAGGCGTTCAAGTCGAACTGCGACATTTTTTAAATGAAAAAAAATGACATTTATTTTTTGATATATACTCCTGCAATGTTTATGCACTTATCCCAACTTTTAAGTAATGGTTTGGTTTAGAAAGATTTGTCAGTATTTCTGAGCCAATCCAGGACAACCTGTTTCACTTCGTCATCTGTGCTTGAATGCTGACTTGTCAGGGGTCCACATTGTTTTAGGGGTACAAACAGATAAAACCCGCTTGGAGCGATGTTTGTGGTGTATTGTGGATGTGGTAATACATCCTAGTCGAGTTGTTCCAGGTAGCATAAAGTGCAGTGAGCCTTAAGAGGTCGAGAGTTATCTAGCAGGAGCAGGACGGCCTTTGTAATCAAACCAGGACTTTTTTCCGCAGGCGGTTATGCACATCACTCAACGTTCGTATGTACTGTTCACTGTTGATAGTGGCACCACAGGGTAGAAGATGGACATTAATGATGCTAAGTTTGTCCCATAAAACACTCGCCATTAATTTAATTTCAGAAATTGTCACCAATTGTCTGGAGTATTATGGGTGGTGGTGAAATGGGTTTTATGGATATGATATTATGGGTGGTCGCCCCCTAATCGTCTTGTCCTTGACTTGCCACTGGGATCGTGTGGCACGAGACGAGAGAGTGAGGATAACAAGTAGCGCAGTTATTCCGTACTAAAAAAAGTGCTAGCAAAATAAATTATGCCATCATCGTCTACAATGGACGGCGGCCTTTGCCTTCGCTTGATATATATATATAGTAGGTCAGTTGATGACCTCATATTTTGTCATAACAGATCATATCAGCAACTATCTTCACATATGTGGTCAGCTACAATGGAAGTTCTTTCTATATCTTAACTTGGAAAGGTAAGGATAGTCCTAAACGTGCACACGGCTGTCGAGGTTAAAGTCTTAGATACATCTTTGTACTATTTCTCAGCTTGTTTTAATGCAGCGTAACTAATTATCTCCCTTGCTGCCTTCTCTTCCCTAACAGTTAACAGGTAACCAATCACGGATAGATCGAATGCAGCGAGTCGATTACGAGAATCGATCTGGTTCCTTTGATACAATTGCACAATATCCAATAAGGCACGCCGGTTTCCACATAAGAGATCCAATAATGTTCATGATTCTGCTTCAATTGAAGCGCAATATCATCACTATAGCTTCTCCCTTTACATGTAGCATATAGCCTACAATAACACTGGCGAATCAATATAAATTGTTTTAGAAATTGAGTTTGCAAACGTTAAGCACGACGTTCTTAAGTCGAGTTGTTTAAACTGTTTGGGGGCAGACTAAAGTGTTCGTAATAGTTTCAAACAGGGAGCAACTTGGAGGATACAGTATTGACCAGTCACAAACTTCACAAATTAATATTGGTTATGGCAGTTACTGACAACATTACCAGTCACAAACTCAACAATATAATGTTGGTTATAGCCAACATTTTTATTCTTCTTTGCCAAAATCACATTGTGGTGCATATGGTTTCAACAAATACTCTCTAGGCAGACCTGTCCTATATTATTTTCTCTAACTGCTTCCAGCTTCTCCCTGTTCTCAATGTATTTGCCTCTAGGTCCCTTCTCCTTGTGTTCTGTGCCGTTCCTTTGTTCTCTTTACTTGCGGGTTCCATGACAGGGATTGATTGGGGATACTGACTTGGGAAATTTATTTTGGGTGGCATATCCAGCGTCATCTTCTTCCCAAGATTTCTTGTTCCACCTGTCTTTGTCATGTTTTCTCCCATAAGATTTCATTTGTAACCATGACAACTGATCGCAGGCTCTAAATCTTTCTCAGGGATTTATTGATAAACACAAGTTACCAGCCATAAATTCACCACACTAATGTCAGTTACTGCAGCAACATATAACATGAAGATCACTTACTCAAGATACTAATGTTGGTGATATGATAACCCAACCTCAACAACCACAAACCAAACAAACTAATTAGTGTGATGATATAACTAGCAATATCAGCTACAAACCAAATAATGTAATACTAATTATATCGTGTGCGCACAATATCGCCAGCCACAAAAACAAGTTAATGTTGCTATCATGTTAGACGCAAAACTATCAGCCCCAAATCCCACAAACTAATGTTGGCGATGTTATAGAACCAATATTGCTGCTCGCAAACCTAGCAAACTAAACTGTTGGCTATGTCATTGACATATCACACATAAAGAGTAACAAACATTATACTGTACATAAACATGTTTTCGAAAATAATTAGTATGAAGAACACTCATCGTCTGATATGGAAGACACACATTACTCTTTACTAACATGGGATTAAGTGACAAAATTCCTAGTGAAAACGAATACTGCGAACTAAAATAGTATCTTATGTGTAAGTACAACAATCGAAAAATCAAACCTGTGCTCGCTTTGGTAATAGTAAGAAATATATGTGTATGACACCTCCTCGAGAGGAGTGTAGTGGAAGCAGCAACTTCTCTAATTCATTTTAGGGATACACTGAACGGGTGTGAGATAGATCTGAGACTGACGGTTAGGAGTGTATGGTATTTAAGAGATCTATTATACGGCTTCGAGCGGACTTAGGGCATCGTTCATTTTGTGATGTAAAATTGGTATTTCTATTTGAGAAATAAATTGTATTACGACGAGAGACAGACTTCTTTCTGGTGGATAAACTGTTTATTGACATGAGAAGTCTGAGACAGACTTCTTTCTGGTGGATATACTGTATGGGAACTTGAGAAGTCTGACACAGACTTTTATTTGGTGGATAAACTGTATGGGGACTAGAGAAGTCTGAGACAGACTTTAATTTGGTGGATAAACTGAATTGGGACTAGAGAAGTCTGAGACATACTTTTATTTGGTAGATAAACTGTATAGGGACTATAGAAGTCTGAGACAGACTTTTATTTTGGTGGATAAACTGTATGGGGATTAGAGAAGTCTGAGACACACTTTTATTTGGTGGATAAACTGTATGGGGACTAGAGAAGTCTGAGACAGACTTTAATTTGGTGGATAAACTGTATAGGGACTAGAGAAGTCTGAGACAGAATGGCTATTAAGTTTGTCAGTGAAAATTATGTTTTTTGTTTAAGACAGAAATGTTTTGACAACAATATATACCTGTCATAGATCGCTATCGGATGTATAAACTGTATGATGATGGGTGAAGTCTGAAATATAGTATTATAATTTTGAGGAAAACTTCCCTTCTGCTGATTCCCGTGTAATACAAGTTGTTGAATGTGTCATTCCTGCATAACGAATAGTATATTGTTTCTAAAGGTTTGTTTCACTTTTCAATCATGAATAGTTTATTGTTTCTAGAACTTTGTTTTATTCTTCATCATGCATAGTGTATTTGTTCTAGTCATTTCTTTTATTCCTGAATCGCGTATAGTGTATTGTTTCTAGAGTTTTCTTGTATGCCTGTATCGCGTACAGTGTATTGTTTCTAGAGCTTTCTTGTATGCCTTTATCGCGTATAGTGTATTGTTGTTTCTAGAGCTCTGTTTTATGCTTGTATCACGTGTAGTGTATTATTTCTGGAGATTTGTTCTCTTACTGAACAGTGTATTGCTTGTTGTATCTAAAGCTTTTTATCAAGCAGTCTCCTTCACAGTTGGCGAGGCATGTGCAATACTGTGAGTTATAAAGTTCTTTACCCTGAAGAGGTCAGCCCTTTATCATCAAGACGGTCACTCTATTCTCATTTATCTGTCACATAGTCCTGCAGGAAACCCCTCTGCGAGAGCAGTAGATGCAGTTATTTGAGTGTATCGTCTGTGTAGTAGAATGGTATACACGTCGTAAAGAGTTACATTTACGTTATTGAGACGTTTCTGTCAAACCAGTTGTAATTGAGTACCGTGTTATTTTTTGAGAGAATGAAAGGCTGCGCAGAAGCGAACTGGTCACCCGGAACAAGCTGAACCTTAGTTCACAACCTTAAACTTAATACAATGAAGCTTCCAGCAGTGTGCCCCGTTAACAACGTCTGTTGTATGACTGGCATCACCTTCTGTTTGACACATACACTGTATGGCGACGAGAAAAGTTTGATACGGTTGTTGAGATTATTTCAAGGATAATTACAAATAATGAGAAGTTGCAGCTTACATGCTATTGTCTGTGATACGAATGTCATTCACACATCTAACATTACATTTTACATAACCAACACACTAATTTGAGTAGTTTTGGTATCATTTATACATGTAATATGTTATCATACTTAACCAATAGATTAATTTTAATGATAGAGGTATCATTAATACATCTACTATTACATAATACATTGGCAAAAAGCTAAATATGTTGGATATTGATGGCACTTAAATATCTTACACTATACCCTACGATTGGGGGGTACGAGATTCCAGAGTTACGATACGCAGATGACACAGTGATACTATCAAGAAGTTCGGAATGGCTAGAGCAGCTACTTTCAGCCGTTAATGGACATAGTAAAGATCAAAATCTGTTCATAAACATAAACAAAACAAAGATAATGACCACCGATAAAACACAATGTCAGCATAAATTTACAGTGGGTGGTGAGGAAATAGATCAGGTTACACGTTTTGAATATCTGGGCTCCAGAATCGACAAAAATGGTGACTGCTCGAAAGAAATCAGAAGAAGACTAGCTATGGCAATGCAGAGACTGAACAGCCTGCAGAAATTTGGCAGGGCACCAACAAAACGATAAAAGTAAAAGTCTTGAGAGCCTGTGTTTTTCCTGTGGCAGCTTATGGCTGTGAAGAAGAGACAAAGAATCGAATCCTTCGTGTCAAAATGTTACAGAAAGATCCTCAGAATACCCTGGACAGAGAAAGGAACAAATGTAGACATTCGGCAAGAGTTGAGCATTGAGGAGAACTGGCTTATCAATTCCATTTTGGCTAGAAAATGCAAATACTTTGGTCACATCAAGAGACACAACGGTCTTGAGAGGACGGTGATGGAAGGTATGGTGCCAGGCAAAAGACGAAGGGGTAGACCAAGAAGACGATGGCACCAAGATATCCAGGAGGGCCTCATTATGACAGTGGCGGAAGCTGGTGTTTTGGCAAGGGAACGAGTTTCTTTCAGACAGACTGTGTTGGGAGCGACGTTCTATAAAGGACATGATACATGATAAAACCCTACGCATACATCACATTATTATTGATGCTATAGGCACCATGAACACATAACGCATTCATCCTACATAACTGACACATTCACATTGATGAAATAGTTAGCTTTAACACATTTAACATTGTCTAACACATATGTTAGAAAATAATGTTGATGTTATTGGTACCATAAAGACATCCAAGATTACACGGTACGTACCCAACAGACTGATGTTTATGCTGTCCTTGAACCCTTGCCTCACAAACACAATTATGTTGACCACATTTGCACCAACCCCGAACAAGCTCAACAGTCCACACATTGAGACGAAAAGCACAATTTGGAATACTTCCCTGACCTGGTCACTGACTGGGTCACTCATGTGAGGAAATAATGTCGTTGGAGTAGTGGCTAGGACATGCATCTCTGTAGAACTATCAGCAAACATTTCTTCATTTGTAGATTCTACTAACATGGACATTGTACTTTTCTTGAGAAATCTTTGCTAAAACGGGAGTAAACTTCCATTAGAGTGCTTATCTCAGACCACACAGGTTTCAGAATATTCGCTTCTCTTTCTTGGCACGCTTCAATCCACACCATTGTAAATTATACCTGAGCTACATTTCGGGAAAATAAGAAAGAGAACAGATTTACAGACCTCATATTTATTGAGACCACGGACAACAATTTCTCTAACACTATGTCCCCTACGGCAGTGTCTGACATTAAATTTATTGGATCATTATACGGTTTTACATGTATGGTGATTCCCATGTATGCTCAGGTACTTCATTATCATATATATGACATCTTTAAACACATTGGATTCATTACTTCTCTTTCCAACACGTCAGTGTTATAACATTTTTTGTTAATGGAAAATGTTACTATGCAATACAGGCTAGATTTTAAATGGGATTTCCGACCAGAGCGCTAAATGATCAAATGAAGAAATTCAACCAAGCTCTGGTAAACTGGTTCAGTAGCTATGACTCTACTGAGGTGACCTAATGCACGGACATCTAATTAATGACGTAATGAATGTACAGTAACGCGAGTCGTTGGACTTCAGCGTTAGCTGTGAGGTTTAATCACACAGGACGATCACGTTCTGCAACGTCCACACGAGATGTTGATCAGCTGACTCGTTTCGGTGCCCCAGTGGTTCCCAAATGGGGCCACTGTCTTCTTCATGGAATATCGTGACCAGGAAAGGTTGTTCTAGAGCTGACAACAAAGCTGTGCAAAAACCACTGTCACTGGAACAGCATTGCGATGAAACGGATTCAGGATTCCCTTATAGGTGGGTACAGCAATCCACATGTAGTGTTAGACATATACACCGATATCTGCAGTAAGGTAAGTGATGATCATGATGATGATTGTGATAACGACGATGACGGTGCTGAGTGTGTGTGTTGAATTAAACATAATAAAATAATATTATTTTGTTTTCTTGTATAAACTGCGGATGGAGTAAGTGTTAAACAAATAGCTGATAAAACGAAAAAAGGAGAAGACCTAAGATTTGTTGGACAAATAAGTTTTCAGAATTGGACGGAGGAAACCTTGAGATAGACAGAAGTACTAGTGATAGACGTGGCGACAGACGCCAGTGGCGACATAATTTTTTTTATTTAATTGAAAATGTAATAACCTAGCTGCATCATAAGTTGCAGGGGAAAACATACGAAAATAAATAATGGCTGTTTTATTAGTAAAGTATGTAACGTTAATTTTACAATTATGCTGGAAGACACATTGATTCGTTTAGTATAATTGGTATGTGCAATACACATTATATGTAAATTATAAATGTAGCCTAAATAATATGTTAACCTAAAGACATGGAGTCGGTTAATATTTACGTTTCGTAAACCTGTTTTTTTAAGTCGTGTGTCATTTGTCAATAACGGAATTGATTAAAATAGCAGGAACATCTCATTTTGTGGTCGAACCAGATGTGATTATAATGTGCAAGTAACTATGACGATGTAAGAAAGCATTATAAGTATGTTGTTAGTTGGTGACCCAAGAATGAATAAGACAAAATCAGTACTGTTGTATCTCTAAATTATCCACGATTTCCAAGTACAAAAACCGACATCTGCGTCGTTTAACTCAATAACGTGTTGACCTGGACTTTGCTGGTCACCTAGTTCTACTGTTTCACGTCCGCAATAACATGTAAAATAAAATGCGTATTCTTGAGGATTGATCATAGAAGTTTGGACCGACTATACACAGAGAGAAACCAATAGATTAAGAAGATTAAACCCCCAAAAAAACAACCAAACAAACAAAACCAAAAAAGCAACCATCATATTGTTGTGGCTGACAAATTGAAAAAGATCTCGAATCATTTATGTATCTTGGTACTAATATAGTTAAAGGGGGAAGTACACATTTATATGTCAATTTGAGAATACGAAAGATGACAGCACTTTTAATTGCACAGGTAAACCTGTGAAGTCTACATAAATTACATCCGTGAAAAGTCATAGCTGAAGTCTGTCTTATTGTCTTAGTCTTGGTCGACCTGTTATTCTACATTGGTAGTTGCCCTTGTGCAAGACCCAGCTCTTGTAAGAGTTGATAGTAATCCGTTTGTGTTGTTTTCTGCTCAGCTGGCTGGGCTCAAGCAGTAATGCGTCTTTTTTTTCTTTTTTTTTTTTTTGCTTAAATATTTGCCTCACTAGTTTCTACTGGCGGAGGCGCGCCATTTTCCACCCCAGACCGTAGTCAATTGGGCGATATCAGGACGCATAAACCAGTGCTTGGATGCATGTGTGCATCTGTATGTACCTATGCTAGGTTTGTGCGCCCTCAGAAGCTAGCCCAACCAAAGTGCAATGGAAGGGCTTTACCACGAGGGCGCGTGTGAAAGTTGTGAAAGGGTGTGACTGTGGGACAGAGTCAAATGAAACAGAGTGAGGTGAGCAGAGAGAGAAGGGGAAGAGTCGCCCCCAAGGTGAGTTTTCCTTCTGCGTCTTTTGTTATTCTTCAGGTCTCAGAGCTGGATCGTTAGTTCTGTTTCGAGCACTGGTTGTGTAAAGGACATGTATCTTGTTCTGTTTCGAGAACTGGTTGAGTAATGGACAGCTATCTTGTTCTGTTTCGAGCACTGGTTGTGTAATGGACAGCTATCTTGTTCTGTTTCGAGCACTTGTTCTGTAATAGACAGGTATCTTGTTCTGTTTTGAGCAATGGTTGTGTAATGGGCAGCTATATTGTTGTTTCGAGCACTGGTTGTGTAATGGACAGCTATCTTGTTCTGTTTCGAGCACTGGTTGTGTAATGGACAGCTATCTTGTTCTGTTTCGAGTACTGGTTGTGTAATGGACAGCTATCTTGTTCTGTTTCGAGCACTGGTTGAGTAATGGACAGCTATCTTGTTCTGTTTCGAGCACTGGTTGTGTAATGGACAGCTATCTTGTTCTGTTTCGAGCACTGGTTGTGTAATGGACAGCTATCTTGTTGTTTCGAGCACTGGTTGTGTAATGGACAGCTATCTTGTTCTGTTTCGAACACTGGTTGTGTAATAGACAGCTATCTTGTTCTGTTTCGAGTACTGGTTGTGTAATGGACAGGTATCTTGTTCTGTTTCGAGTACTGGTTGTGTAATGGACAGCTATCTTGTTCTGTTTCGAGCACTGGTTGAGTAATGGACAGCTATCTTGTTCTGTTTCGAGCACTGGTTGTGTAATGGACAGCTATCTTGTTCTGTTTCGAGCACTGGTTGTGTAATGGACAGCTATCTTGTTGTTTCGAGCACTGGTTGTGTAATGGACAGCTATCTTGTTCTGTTTCGAACACTGGTTGTGTAATGGACAGCTATATTGTCTGTTTCGAGCACTGGTTGTGTAATGGACAGGTATCTTGTTCTGTTTCAAGCACTGGTTGTGTAATGGACAGCTATCTTGTTCGTTTTAAGGTAGCGGATGTTGTTGTGAAGCTTTAATGCCAACTTGTGAGGCGTCGTTCAGGAGATTTGTTTTAGCCGTGCAGGTACCATCGATTGGTTGCTGTGTTCCAGCGTTCGTTTTTTTTGTTGTTGTCTAGTAGTGCTTGAACATATTGGTACGCAGTTTAACATCCTTAACGTGTGACATTTCCATGATGTCACATTTATGTAGGCTCCTCTGGCAATGCTGTCTACTCAAAAACATGAAGAACCAAAACTACCAAGAGGGATGGGCAGGCTTTCATCAATTGGTATTTTCTTCGAATTTACAACATTACTAATGTGGAATTGTTGGAAAGGGCTGAACATAAATCAATTGCACTTAATATGAAGAGACGTTGCAGACCCTGCCGATTAACAGAACACACGTTAAAGCGAACAGATGAAATCATGTTTTACGGTCTCGAATCTCCAAGAAAAGAGACGAGAGTGTATATTAAAATACATATAGAACAGAGAGGTTGGGATTAACCCAAAGAAAATAGAGAAGACATGAGCTGAGTTAGTTAAGGATGGCACATGACAAGAGGACTTCTGCGTGTATTAAGTAAAGGCATGCGCACCACAGGAAGCTTAACTGTTTTCATTTATTGATAACTGTCTAACTTTATTTTCGACATTTATCCAAGTTGGATTTGTGTGATTCGTTGAGACAATGAGAGTTTTACGGATTCTAGCAATTCACAAGTCACTACTGTAATGCTAAATGTCAACGGTGAAATGGATGGAAAAGGGACACCCTTGATCTGCACATGCGTCACGCTTAGTTGTCATAGATAAATCATACGCAACTTTACCAATGTGGCAGTGTCAGTCATTCATGTTACAGAAATGTGACAGTGTCAGTAATGTGACATAAGGAAGGGGTGGGTGAGGGGGGGGGAGGAGGAGGAATCCAGTGTAGATTACCCTGAACCCAATTGGTCACTGTAGTAAATAGCGGCATTTAAAAGATATAAAGCTAATTATATCTGCACACTGGGCATACACGTGAGAAAAACAATCCAATTCGGAGAGTTCAGACAGTAGTTAGAAGTTTGTTAAATTGGGCATTCTTCTTTTAACAAAGCCGGCCTGGATTACCATTCTCCAATAGTCTGGTCGTTGGTCAGTTTTACTTTAGTTGTTTTCTACAATTTGATGCAATAGTTTTAAGATTTAGAACGTGTAAGACAGGTGATAAAAAGGTAGGGGCAATTCATTAAGAGGAATGTGAAAAGAGAGTTCGTACCGCCAATATTGTTGTTCATAGTTGTCACGGAAAGATTTTGTGGGGCGTTTAGCTCCAGAGCGTTACAAGTAAATAGAGAGGGTGTTTGAAATTGGTACGAATGGTAATGACAGAAGAAAAGATCTGGGAAAAAGTCCGGAGGCAAGCATTTCAACTAGTACTTGATTAATTAACTTGCATTTCTGACAGTCTGCAGCTTTAGTCCGTCTGGTCTCCGCTGTGGAACTAAAGGTTTCTTATACAGCTTGGATGAGCTCCCTGGTGCCTATGGTACATCCGTTCTGAGATGACATGCTGCCTGAGGTTGCAGGTTACATCCCTGGTTTCTGTTAGCAACTATTTCTGACCCACTTGACCGTTTCCAAGTAAATTTTTGAGACATTTTTCGTGACCGTTGTTCGTACTCTTGGCCTTTGACCGCTGAGTTATCGACTTAGCTTGCTGTTGTTTTCAGCAGAATATAATCCCAGTGAATGTGGAATCTACAGCTAATCGTTTCGACTAGTACTCACGCAATTACTGAGGTCGGTGTACTGTCCCTTCCATCAGACAAGAACATGCAATGCCTATGGAACTCCCAGTGAAATCCTCCTAGCCAGCTCTGTAGAATAAGTCTTGTGCTCTAGGTTTTATCCCTTTCTCATTTTCCGTAGATCCCATCAAAACGCCGTCCGATCCAGCGTAGCGGGTAGTCACGATGTACTTCTGGCGTTCTTCAGTTGACCGGCTCGCAGCGTGTGTCCTTGTTGAGCCTGAACTGCCTGTCAGTAGGTACATTTCCCTATCTCTGGGAGCTCTACCAACACCCAGTTATATTTTGCGACCCCTACCAATCTCATTGTGACACTTTGTCACCAAATGATACGTAGTTCAAACTCTCTTCCTATTTAGTTGTGACGCTTTGACACAACGGTCTGGGCTGAGCTAATAACCCTACTAAATCTTTTCGTGATAACTTAGCACAGCATCATTGGCGGTGCGCTAACTCTTGTCCCATCTCTCTGAATGACGTGCCCCTACCATTTTGAACAGCTGTATTACACGTGTTAAATATACCAGGGGCGTTCAAATTAAAACGTGACTTTTTGTTCTAGCTATATCTAAATGGGTTGTAGCGCGTTGGAACTACTATCATTAGTTAGAGGCTCCTGTGTACTATTACTGATAGGTGGCTTCCTTGCCATGGCCCAGTCACGTGATATATTAATAAAAATGTCGGACTATACTGTTAGTGCTTGCATGGAACAGCGTGTTGTGATGACGTTTCTTGAGAAAGAAAGCGTGAAACCTGCGGACATTTACAGACGACTGCAATTACAGTACGATGATGACACACTCAACCGAGGTCAGACATTTGAATGCTGTAAACATTTTAGAGATGGTCGTACATCCATGAGTGATGATCCCGGCCGTGTTGGCTCTCAATCCAGCACAGCCACTCCTGCGAATATCCAGATTGTGGAACATCTTATACTGAAAAATCGATGGACACATAACCTATCAGAAAAATGCACAAGAGGCAAATCTTTCTTTGGGAACGGTGAACACTTTTGTTCATGAACATTTGCAGTTGTGTAAAGTTAGTGCACTTTGGGCGCTAAGACAGCTTTCCGCTTCTTCTTCTTCTTCTTTTTCTTCTTCTACTTCTTCTTCTTCTTCGTTCTCATTCTCCCGCTACCAAATCCTGAAAGGGTTTAAGTAGCAGAATGTAGTCCAGAGAACGGAATGCGTTGTGTCGTAGTTTACAGCTTGACTGCGATATTTGCACCTTCCGACTTCAGCAATCATTTTTTGAGTACCGGGTTAGCATTCCTTTTTCGATTCTTTTTCCTTAGCCAGTCTGCCCTGCTGCAGACTGTTATCCAGGATCATCGCGTGGAGGTGTAGACGGGTCTTGGCAGTTCTGGTTCGCTGGCCCTGACGCTAGCAGTCAGCTATGGGTCGCTGACCACTGCAGCTCATGCGCTGCTCAGCGTTTTGATCCCGCTTTCTGCTTCTGACTTGCAGAGTTCAAGCCTGCACCTCATAAGGCTCACGTTTGCAGCAACTCGGCTGGGATGTAAAGCCACATCCACCATACAGCCCAGACCTCGTTCCAAGGGATTTCCACCTGTTTGGATCCCTAATTGACTTCCTGGAAGGTCAGTCCTTCAGCACTGATGGCGAAAGGAAACTGGCTGGTCTGGATCGGTTCAGACTTTCTGACAAATCTTTCTACACTGAAGCTTTTCAAGTATTATTTAAACCTCGGGATAAGTGCATTAACGTTGCAGGAGATTATATCCATAAATAAATCATAAACGTTGCAGGAGATTATATCCATAAACAAATTACATTTTGACTACTTGAATAATAAAATGTGGCATGAGTTGGCATGCGTCGTTATAATCTTTTAAAATGTGTCAGCCGCGACAATTTGATGTTCTATTTGTCTTTTTTGTTTCATTGTTTTATCTCCATAATCTATTTGTTTTTGTCTGTTTATATTCTGTCCCAACTTTTAAGACCAATCGTTAAGAATCTTTAAGTTTGTTAATTCTTTTTGGGGTTTCTAGCATTGGACAACATCATGTAACGATTAAAAAAAACCTTAAGTGGTTCATTTTCACTTTCACATTAAAAGACATTGTTGGCTTTGAAATTAAACATCTTTGTTTTTTTTAAACATATAAAAATGTTTTTTTTGTCACATTTCACAGGAAGCAGTAACCATTTTTGTATGTTTCTTTTTAGATTGCGTGTATGCTGCGTCAGACATCTATGTTTGTATTTAACATTACATAATTGTATTTTTGTTTTATATTAATCATTTTTCTTTAATTATGTATTAGACATAAACGTTGTTAATTTACTTCAAGAACATTTGTTTTTAACATTAACAGTAAATACGTGCTCTCCACATTAAAATATTTGTTTTTTATCCGAAAAAATCATTGTTTTAATTCCCATTTATCTTATTTGCATGTATTAAACAACACATATGCATACACACATACACACAAAGAGTAGGAGACAAGTGTGTAAAGAATAGTACCTCACGGTGTGACGCAGCCGCACCCTAGATGGCCAGGATTATATTTGGTTCTCCCATTTCTGTGTAGCTCACGAATGGCTCCTAGAGTCTCCCTTGGCACGGCATCACCACTTCCCGGGTAACGGCTTTGGCTGGCCGGCTAAACTACGTGAGTGAGTAGACTAAAGGGGAAGTCCACCCCTGACTAGTGCACACGGCTGCTAGAGGATCAGACTTGGACCGACTTAGTCGGCAACGACTTTGAAGGCAGAAGCCGGAATGGCCTGGTATCGGGCTAGGGGCCCACCACGGACTAAGGCTGGTAAGCAGCCAGAACAACGTTCAGGAATCAATGGCAAACTACTGTACACCAACATGCCAAGAAACTCATGACATTCGATACAAACAGAAAAAAACGATCTGATGGTGAGGCCTTAAAGCCAGGCAGACCATCGACACAAACTGAGGAAGAGGACACTTTCGGAGCCAGTACAAGAACTAGAGATGACGGACAAGAGCCCAAATGCATTACAATGGAACACTCAGAAGGCGGACTAAAAACTATGTTAAGAATAGTCACCGGGAATGTCAGGAGCCTATACCAGAGGAAGCTGTTCATGGTTGGGCAGGAGATGGAGAGAGCCGGGATTGACATCATAGGAATATCAGAACACAGATGGGCAGGTCAAGGACACTGTGTGTGCGCATCTGGAGAAACATTCATTTTCTCAGGGAGGGACAAAAGTGGTCTGAGCGGGATCGGATTCCTCCTGTCCATGAGGACAGCACCTTCGCTTTAACCCGGTAAATGACCATGTATGTGCGAATAGACTAAAGTGATAGCAAAGAAACCTCACTATAATACTGGTTACGCATCAACTTCAGCAGCATATGATTGTGAAATTGAGGATTCATATAACACCTTGCAAGACACATTGGATAAGACAGAGAGACGAGACACCCTGATCAATATACGAGATTTTAACTTGAAAGTTGACGCAGAAAGATCAGCGAAAGAAAGAAGAGTACGATGATCCGTCAGTCTTGGACACAGGAACAAAAGAGGTCAACAACTAGTTAATAAGTTATGTATGGAGAATAACCTCAGCATTGCCAACATCCTATTTAAGCATCATCCGAGGCGATTAGATACATTGCTCTCCTCCAATGGCAAACTCAGACATAAGATTGATTACATCCTAGCACAACGCATGTGTCCGTCCAGTGTGCTGTCAACAAAGACGCTTCCAGGAGCGGACTGCGACACGGACCATGCATTGCTGGTTGCTGTACTTACGATAAGACTGCGAAGGGTGAACACAGGTACACGACCAATACGTTTCGATGTGCAAGCAATACCATAAGAATATAACGTTGAAATACAAAACAAGTGCGAGGCACTAATGGCAACGCAAGTAGACATGTCTATTGAAGATTTGGTGTCACAAGTGAGGGAAGCATTCATATCAACAGCACATGATATTATTCCTAGGAAAGTGTGCAAGAAACATATCTATATTACGGATGAGACACTGCGACTCGTAGAAGCAAGACGGAAACTATGACAGGCAGGAACCGAACGAAACACCGACAAATACATAAATTGCACAAGGGAAATCAGGAGAAAGATTAGGCATGATAGGAAATATCACATAATACATGCAACAAAATAGAGGTCCAGGGTAGCGTTCTTCTTCTTCTTCTTCGTACGCTGTCAGACGTCAACTTGAATTTGTTCGAAGAAAGCAGTTGTCATCATGAGGCTGTCGACACTGTTATAGAGCTTGTCTAGTGTTGGTACTGGTGATGGCCACATGTGCTTTCTCTGGTCCTCGTATGTTCTGCAATTTTGCAATAGATGTTCAGCGATTCTTTTCCTTGTACCACATGTGCATTCGTCAGTATCATCTATCTTCATTTTATTGAATAGATGGTACTTCAGTCTGTTGTGGCCTGTGCAGAGTCTGAAGACCACGACCTGCTCTCTTCTGGTCAATTGGTAATAGGCATCGTTTTTTGTGTAGCCAGTATGCTCTGTTTCCCATTTGGCCATGTATCTGGCCCTAATAAATCTTTTGGACTCTTCGTAGGTCACACTAGAATCTGGTTGCGGTAATCTTGCACCTTCTTTTGCCAGTCTGTCTGCCTCCTCGTTGCCTTGAATGTTACAGTGGGATGGAATCCACTGTACCACTACTCTTTTTGGTGCTGACTGCTGGCATAGTTGACAGAGGACTGCTCTTAAATCATTGTTCTGTATTTTTCTGGAATACTCCTTCCCCCTCCATTCTGTGTTGTGTTTGTTACAGAACCGTCGGTGTATGCATCGGTCCAGTCCATGATTGGGTAGTTTTTCGCTATGTGCCTCAGGGTTATGTCTCTTCTTTCTTTTTCAGTCTTGCTGTTCTGTACCACCTCTGGAATGATATGCTACTTCCAGGTGGGTTTGCGTACAGTAGGGATGGGCTTTGGTATTGTTATGGTGATCATCGGGTCTTCGCTTATTTTTGCTTTGGGTATTTCTGCAAAGTTTCTCCGCTTCAGTTTCCCTTTTCCAAATCTATTTATTCTCTGGTGCATTTTGTGGTCTGTCAGTCTTCTTAGTTTCTCTGCTTGCTGCTGGGCTCTGCTGTCTCTTCTATCGGTCATGGATAGCAGGTTTGTAATCTTTTAAAGTTCTACAATTGGCATTGACTTCATGCCTCCTGTTATAACGCTCATGGCTTGGTTTTGAAATTTGCTAAGTTTATCAAAGTTTGCCTTTGCCGCTGTTGCCCATGCCGCAATGCCATTCTCGAGAACTGGTCTCACTCTTCCAGTGTACAGTTTCTTAAGTATTCTTTCGTCTGCTCCTCAGCTTGTGCCACTAAGTTTCCTCATGATTGCCTTTCTTTGTCTTGCTCTCATTCGGTTTCTCTCGATCTGACTTTTCCATGTCGTGCGCCGATCAAATGTGAAAGGTAGCATTCAAGGAGATTAGATCTCTGACTGGAGAATTCCTGTAATCTTTACAGGCAATAAATGAACAAAACGGAGCAACTATGACAGAAAGGAAAGACATTCTAGAAAGATGCGTAGAATTATGCGGAGAGATGTACAGGGACAACACAAAAAACGAAGACATGCTAACAAACAATGAAGAGAACGAACCAGATCCCTGATTGAGCGAAGTTTGAGCAGCGATTAAGGCGCTGTAAAAATGGAAAATTTCAGGCTGCGACTGAACCGATACAATTGGAAGCAGAGATAAGCATCCGTATATACCATGCAGTCTGTAATAAGATCTGGCGCAACACGAAATGGCATAAAGCATGGAAACGATATGTGATCCTTTCCAGCACCAAAGAAGGACATCTAAAGTTATGTACACACTATCACACTATCGCCTTGATAAGCCAAGTCAGCATGATCTTATTGCGTATCATTATTTAAAAAAAATTGAATGAAAGCTAGACTATGAAATAAATTAAATACAAGCACGGTTCAGAAGAGACACGAGAGACCATATCTTCAGCATGAAAAACATCATCCAGAAAAGTAGAGAATTCAATACCGACCTTTATGCTTGTTTTATAGACTACACCAAAGCCTTTGAATGCGTCAAACATCAGCAAATATGGAACATTACAAAAGAAATTGGCATCTCAACCCATCTGGTTGAACTAATGGAAACCCTCTACAGAGGTCAGCAAGCAGCCGTCAGAATACATGGTAAAGCTTCAGATTGGTTCAAGGTACACACGGGGGTCAGACCGGGTTGCATTCTTTCACTGTACCTGTTTAACTATATATGCGGAAAACATCAAGAATGTAAAGAATTTGATCGTTCAGAATAGGAGGAAAAGAGATACCACAAATACAATATGCCGACGACACAGCTTTGCTCTCAAACAGCGCCAGGGGTTGGAACTAATAATTACATCAGTCCAGAAGCCCAGAATCTCTACCCGATTATAACCAAAACTAAGATAATGACAACTGATACGACAAAACTCCAAGCGAAAATCGAGATAGCTGGCAAAAGGATTGAGATTGTTGAACATTTTTAATATATAGCACTAAACAACAATGGAAGTAAGAAGGCGACTGACTATGATAATGCAGAGCCCAAGGAGTATGCAGAACCTATGGTATAATTGTAGCAGATCCCACTGTTTGCCTTAGGGTTATTCTAACTTAGAGCACTATCACACTGATCCACATCATCATGACCACACACTGCAAATAATATAGCACACAGAAGATGGCATATTTATTATATAATACTCATACCAGAAAAATGAGTAGATAAATTACAAACACAATACAACACATATCATCTTAACTAAATATTCCTATGTTAAATATATGTTAATATAAATATTTACTAAAGCGGAAATTTTAAGCATTAGCTATTGATGGAATTCCCAACTATCAAAAACCCAGTTCTATTGCCTGCATACATCACACATAAATCTCTTTAATTGCATCCTCAACACACCTTATCAAAAACTTTCTCACTCAAATCCCCTCAGGCGGGCGATCTGGACATACCTCGTTCACGAAGTGTCCTGCTTACAACATACGTTCAGATTATCTATTAATACAAAACTCATATACCTATTTGAGCGATCCTGTTCTATCACTAACATTCATACAACAGTCTATCAATCGCTCCTCTATCTAATTCGGTGAGTTAAACATACTATCTAAAATCAGTCTCTCTCATTCGCTCTCCTCCCCTCTCCATCCAGCCTCCTGTGCTAAACTTTGTCTCGAGTTATATACACTCAAGCAGAATCAGACCTGACCAATGGATCTCAGGGGGATGGCTATATTCAGTCTTATTGGAACGAAATACTTTGCACACCCGTCACTCATCTATCGCAGCAAGCTCCGCTGTCAATAAATCTGTCACTCATTCTCCCACTACCCAATTCTTTGCCCCAACTCTGTTGTTCTTTGTTGAGACGGTGAGTGACCTTAGCAAGCATTCATGTACCTTTAAGCTTTAACATGTTCAGGTACATTTGTTATCAGCAACCACATCACCCCTGTCCTAATCTCTCTTGCTCCTGCGGGAACTGTTGCATAATACAAACAAGACACTACAACTAAAGATCCTAAAAACACGAAATTTTTTAAATGGCAACCTTTGGATGCGAAAGATGGACGATCACAAAAGCACTAATAGCGAATATCGTTGCTTTTGAAACACAGTGCTACAGAAGAATCCTGAAAATCCCGTGAACATAGAAACGAACAAACAAATCCATCTGACATAGCCTGAACATAGCCAGAACGTACAGGAGAATTGGCTTATAAATAATAAAAGGACACGGAAACAGGTTTTTTGGCACGTTAAACGGCACAACAGAATGGGAAGAGTGGTTATGGAGGGCTTGGACACAGGAAGCGACGCAGGGGCCGCCGAGAAGACGATGCTACATGATTATGACATACACAAATCATTGATACTATTGTTTTCCTATTGTAAAGGAAATAGATAATCTACTTGTCCTGTAGTAAAGTAAATATATACTATTGTTGTCTCATTTTATAGTAAATCGTCAAGAAATGTACATAATACTGCGGTCATATCATCGCGGGATCCAATGGAATGTTAGAATTACCGTAATAATGGTGATATGTACTATGTGGTTTGACCAATAACAGTCCCATAATCTAGATAGTCGTTGAGGCACCATAGTTATTTCAGGTTATCGTACCATTCCCGCTTTACAACAACGGTGTGTCTTCGGCCACCACACACCTGACGGAGCCCATCTCTCTCCAGGTGGCAGTTCATTATAATTGTGTCTAACTTTAATACAACAAAGCTGAGACTGTCTTCAGCTAGGGTGAAGGGCGCCAAACTCGTGAAGTTCAGCCGGGTGAACTACCCCGTGAAATATGACACATGTTTAGGTGTAGTGATATTCATAAATCTGAAGTCCATTCCAGGATAATCGGGCGGATGAAAACACACAAACCGAATTAACCAGTCCGAATAGAAAACAACAACACCTATCAGTGAACACAAGTGTAAGTCGTCGACTAGTGTGAATTCTCGGAAAATCAATGGTCTGGCCGCATCTATAATGAACTAAAACAAGAGTAATGTAGACCCGCAGCCAGTTATGGCGTCATCTTTGCTACTGTTGCATTTAACAAAATGCAAGAAATGTTAAATATCTTTCACATATTATTATTAAGAATATCACAAATATCAAATATCAAGTGTCAAATATCCCACCATAAAAATGGCAAACACCCCGAACATACCACCAAAGAACTTCATATGTGTTTGGAATTAGCAAAATAAATAAATGACTCTCAAAATTCTACAAAAGTTTCTTCTTCTTCTTTTGTGCCACTGCTCTTGCCATGCGACGTCGCACAGAGGTTGGATGCGTAGGTTTCTTGCTATCGCCAAGTGGGAGGCCTTGTGCTATCGTTAGGTGTAACTTCCAGAGAGTGTCATAGACCCACTCGATCCATCGACGTCGTCGTCTGCCTCTTACTCGTGAACCGGATACATGCATATGATACGCTCCTGCTGCTGGCTGGTCATAATGACCAAACCACTTGATTTGTTGAGAGTCAATGTCAGCACTAGCTGGTCGTGTCCCCACTATCTACTTCAGCATGGTGTTATGGATTCGGTCACTGATTGTCTTTCCGG
Source organism: Ariolimax columbianus (assembly GCA_036924085.1). Taxonomy (NCBI): domain Eukaryota; kingdom Metazoa; phylum Mollusca; class Gastropoda; order Stylommatophora; family Arionidae; genus Ariolimax; species Ariolimax columbianus. Next base: position 11,689,405 of record JAVGWX010000002.1, read on the forward strand.
CTGCACTTCAAACACATTGCATCTCACAGCTCTGGATCTTACTCGTACGGGTTGCCTTTACGGATATAGATGGTCATTGGTAACACAATGTAAAAATACATAGTGTATTTATCAGCCTCCCCTTAGTTGAAAGAAGCGCTCTAGGGTGTTTCAAAATCGGTGCAATGTGATAGTGGGCACTGTTCACCTTCTGAATTCTATGTGCAACCTCTCTGTCCACTCTGCCATCATCAGTAAACATACTACCTAGGTATTTGAACTCCTATACTTAGTCGATACTTATGTCATAAATATGAAAACTTGTCGGCAATTGTTCACGTGAAATCAGCATAGTCTCTGTCTTGCTTGTGTTCATCTTCATGTCATATTCGTTACAAACGAAACGGATATAGTTCAGGTGGTGTTATAGGTCTTCTCCATTTTTGTAAAAGATGACCTGATCATCAGCAAACAACAGTTCATTGAAGGACTCTTCGTGAGGGTTAGCCAACTGTGAAGTTTTATCCATGTAAATTATAAACAAAAGGGGCGAAAGAACACACCCCTGTCGTACACCACTCAGCACTGGAAACCAATTTGTCATACCTGCATTTGTTCGTACTGCATATTCACTCTTTACGTTCAAGGCTTGAATGCCATCCAGTAATTGACCCTCCACCATATTCCTCCAGTACCCGGTCAAATGCCTTTTCTTGATTATTGAAGGCCACGTGGCGTTTCTGATTGTATTAAATGGTTCTTTGTTCACTGTCTGAGCGTAAATATAGCATCCGTACATCCCCTGCTTTCGCCGAAGCCTGATTGTGAAGTACTGAGCAGCAGCGGCTCCACAATAGCTCAAACTCGTTGCTCAAGGACACGTGTACAAATGTTTCCACGTCGCTAAGAATGGGTATGCCCCTACAAGAGCTGCCTTCTTTCTTGCTGCCCTTGTTTTTACAAATAGGTGAGACCACGACTCTTTGAAAATCACCAAGTACCTTCCCTTCAATTCATGACTGATTAACGATATTTGTGAGCCATCTTACCCCTTCAAGCTTTTATTGCATCTGCTGATATGTTGTCTACGCTTGGGGCCTTGAAGTTAGGACTTCTTCTAATTGTCTCTCGCTTCTTGCTCTTGTATCAATCTGTCGCTATGCTCAACATTTTCGGGATCTGTGCCAATGAATGACGTTGCACAGATTCTACACCGTCACCTGCATAGCGTTTCTTGGTACAAGTAACGCTATGGAATACTCCTCCAATCTGTCTCTTATCATCTCAGGTTCACAAAGTAGTTGCACTTTTCCCTCATTAACCACTATATAATGACTATAGTGTTCATCTGTGAACCGCAGAGAGCGAATTTTTCTGTAAAAATATCTGGGAAATGTTGAACATAGCTCACCTTAGCTCACTCAGTACGTTCCCTTAGCTCACTCAGTACCTCCTCTTAGCTCACTCAGTACCCTTCACATAGCTCACTTAGTACCTACCCATAGCTCACTCAGTACCTCCCCATAGCTCACTGAGTACCTCCCATTAGCTCACTCAGTACCTCCCCATAGCTCACTCAGTACCCCCCCCCCCCTTAGCTCACTCAGTACCCCCCCTTAGCTCACTCAGTACCCCCCCCCCCCCTTAGCTCACTCAGCACCTACCCATAGCTCACTCAGTACCTACCCATATCTCACTCAGTACCTCCCCATAGCTCACTCAGTACCCCCCCCCCCCTTAGCTCCCTTAGTACCTCCTCTTAGCTCACTCAGTACCCCCTCCCCCCCATAGCTCACTCAGTAATCCCCCCCCCTCCATAGCTCACTCGGACCTCCTTAGCTCACTCAGTACATCATCATAGCTCATTCAGTACCTCCCTATAGCTCACTCAGTACCACACAGTAGCTCACTCAGTACCTTCCCATAGCTCACTCAGTACCTCCCCATAGCTCACTCAGTACCTCCCCTTAGCTCACTCAGTACCTCCCCATAGCTCACTCAGTACCTCCCCTTAGCTCACTCAGTACCTTCCCTTAGTTCACTCAGTACCTCCCCTTAGCTCACTCAGTACCTCCCCATAGCTCACCCAGTACCCCCCCTTAGCTCACTCAGTACCTCCCCTTAGCTCACTCAGTACCTACCCATAGCTCACTCAGTACCTCCCCATAGCTCACTCAGTACCTCCACATATTTTTGCCAAGCATTATTTTAGCTCTATTGTACCACTATAGCTTTACACCTAGCCTCCGTTCCTCTGGTGTACAACTATCCTGGCTTTACACCTAGCCTCCGTTTCCGTGGTGTACAACTATCCAAGCTTTATACTTAGCCTCCGTTCTCCTGGTGTACATCTATCCTGGCTCTATATCTAGTCTCCGTTGTCCCGGTGTACATCTATCCTGGCTCTACATCTAGTCTCCGTTCTCCCGGTGTGCATCTATCCTGGCTCTACATGCAGCCTCCGTCTCCTGGTGTAGATCTATGCTGGCTCTACATCTAGTCTCCGTTCTCCTGGTGTACATCTATCCTGGCTCTACATGCAGCCTCCGTTCTCCTGGTGTACATCTATCCTGGCTCTACATTTAGTCTCCGTTCTTCCGGTGTACATCTATCTTGGCTCTACATCTAGTCTCCGTTCTCCTGGTGTACATCTATCCTGGTTCTACATCTAGTCTCCGTTCTCCTGATGTACATCTATCCTGGCTCTACATGCAATCTCCATTCTCCTGGTGTACATCTATCCTGTCTCTACATCTAGTCTCCGTTCTCCTGGTGTACATCTATCCTGGCTCTACATGCAGTCTCCGTTCTCCTGGTGTACATCTATCCTGGCTTTATGCCTAGCCTCTTTATAAGAAGCATAGTAATCTTCTTTTTGAGATATCCGCCATTTCTTTAAAGACATTTTCTTGTCTCTGACTGCAGCCTTCACACTTTCATTCCACCATATCGTCTGTTTCTGTCTAATACCACCTTTTCTGTTTGTACCACATACTTAGTCAAGACACAAGTTATTGCAATCTTGAAATATTGCCATTGTTCCTACTCTGTCCTCTAGTTGCCATACTTTAATATTTCTCATCCATCTTCTGTTTTCCATTTTCTCGTACTAACAGAAGCAGCCTTCTTGTATTAAGTACTTCATTGAGGAAAGTGCCGCGATTAGCATGTTGCATACTCTGATTAAAGTAAAGTACAGCTGGAGGATGGTCAGTATCTATACTCAGAGTGGGAATCAACTTGCAATCTGTGATACACTTACGATAGCGTTTTCTGAATAGAATCACATCTTTTTGAGATGACGTCTGCAGATTGCCCCAATTATACCATGTCTGCTTGTGGCTGTTCCGATGTTTGAAAAAATGATTCGTGATAAATAAGCCATGCTCCACACAAAGGTTTAACTACAAAAGCAACGCACGAAAACAATATTTTGTTGGTTCTCAATATCCTACCAAAAGCTGCAGCCAATAGGAAGGAAATAGCATGCCAATTATACCGCACCATACACGTTATCAAATGCAACTTGGTAGTGTTGCGCATGGGACTAGCAAAACAAGTGAAACAGAATGCTAAATAACTCAGACAGGAAGATCTGAAATGTCCTAATAGGTGGTGTGCATGTCTCTCCCGGCATAGAGAGTGTGCTAGCTCCGTGGTCTCGAAACGCTCAAGTCTAACCAGCTGTAATAGGTTATCTGACTTACAGCTAGGGTAGGCATGGCGACGAGAAAGGGAACTGGTCATATCACGTCACATTAAGATGAGACAAAGTGCATGACGGCACAGGTACTCCAGCAGCAGACGATGCTATCAAGGATCAAGTATATAGCAAGTTTGATAGGTATTGCTCACATACCATGCTCGAACAAAAACGTAAAAATCAAATGTCTTTCCTGAGAGACATTGTACAATACACATATGCACTAATAAGAGATGGGTACATCAGAAAGACAAATGAACACATATATGATATATAAATTATTCTTATCCAAATGTACCACGTGGGCTGGTCGGCTTTTTTGAGTGTAGGTAAGAAGACTGGCCAGGAAAGTGAAAGAATATAAGAGTAAACGTTCAGATAAGCTGATAGATGCCAGATGGAAAATACCAGATGGTAATATAAATCATTCACCTGTGAAAACAGGGACAATATAGTACATGAAAGGAGGAAGAGAAAAGCTTAGAGAAGATAGCGCCTATGTAAAGGTATGAAAAATGCTGAAGAAAGAAGCCTATGAGGTAAATAGTCTATTCTCATGCTCGATTCGATAGCCGTGGTCGATATCGACCAACCAGCGAGCAGGAGACGATGTTTGTATTCTATTCTACAGTACCGTAGCGACCTCGCCTAATTTGCATGCTGTCGGAAATGATGTGTTAAAGACTTCATGGTGCTAGGTCCAAACTTCTGTAGTGGCCAATTCACTTCCTCGCTGCATTTTCTTTCCTAAGAGGTAGTAAAGTAACAATTTACTACTGGCTGAACAGCACGTGTCGGTGTAGAAGATTTAACCGAATGTCTTAGTCTCAAGAAACAAATGCTCCTCTACATCTCAAAACCTCGAGACATAGTTCATTGTAGTTTACAACAGGTTATCTCTGACAACAATCGAATACGAGATAACCTTTTATTTAATGATGAGATATCATTGTTAACTGCCAGGAGCTGATTTGTTCCTAACGGTCTTCCTGTTTTTCCTTCTCAAAACCTGCATTAGCTAATCCGGTTATGCTATTTATATCTATTATGTGACTTTCGTTTCAAGTTAGGGAAGTGCAAGAGTGTCAACCATGTTTGACTTGCTTGAATGTTTCCTTTAGGATTGAAGAGTAATCAAAGTCAGGTGAAACATACGGCACCTCACTTCCTCGTTCGTGCTCCGGTAAACAGGATGTGTCACAGGAAATGATCTGGCGATCGACACGGTAATCCTCATAATGGTGAACTTCTCCAGAAATTGCACATAGCATTACGGCCAGGAAGACCACGAACCACCATCTAAAGAACACATTTCGGTATAAGACTAGCCACTGTAACATGCTACCAAAGGCACATCGTTAAGCGTTATTACAACTTAACAGTAGTACGTTCCGACAGTAACAATGTTTCCTTGACCTTTAGTAAACGCATAAACGTCAGAAGACAGACACGGACAACGGCCTGACACAGGAGACGGAGTACTCCTTAGAAACTCCCTCCATGCGGCCCTCGTACCATGGCAGCGGTGTATACGGCTCTACATCAATGGTCTCTAGGGATCACGATCGAAACATCCACTGCTCAACCAGAACACGGTAGCGCCCCATCCCGCCTTACCGTGAAGTGGGGTGGGGTGGGGTGGGGTGGGGGGGGGGTTGTAAATCTATATCGAAACGTGTCACCAGCAGGCCCCCCCCCCCCCGGATATAAGGAGCCCAATGAGGGTCCCAACATGGAATGTACTTACACTAAACGGGACTGGCTATGTTGCCGCGCTGGCTAGAACACTAGGCCGATTCAACATTGCGATCGCCGGTGTCACCGACATAAGACTAAAGGACAGGTTCCTTGTGGCATGACTGACATAAGACTAAAGGACAGGTTCCTTGTGGCATGACTGACATAAGACTAAAGGACAGGCTCCTTGTGGCATGACTGACATAAGACTAAAGGACAGGCTCCTTGTGGCATGACTGACATAAGACTAAAGGGCAGGCTCCTTGTGGCATGACTGACATAAGACTAAAGGACAGGCTCCTTGTGGCATGACCGACATAAGACTAAAGGGCAGGCTCCTTGTGGCATGACCGACATAGAACTAAAGGACAGGCTCCTTGTGGGCGACCGACATAAGACTAAAGGACAGGCTCCTTGTGGCATGACCGACATAAGACTAAAGGACAGGCTCCTTGTGGCATGACCGACATAAGACTAAAGGACAGGCTCCTTGTGGCGTGACTGATACATTAAAATGGTCATCTCTCAAGAATAGTCGCCTACGTCCCCACGAACGAAGCTCAGCTCCAAACAAAATACGACTTCTACCAGGATCTGGCCAACGCTTCAGCCACAATTCCTCCAGATGATGAATTCATCCTACTGGGTGACTTCAACGTAGTTTCAGGCTTCAAGCGCAGTGGTTATGAATCGGCTCTGGGGTCGTTTGACATGGACATGCAAATGATAACTTACACGGGTTTCTGTAATTTTCTCAATTTTCAGTCGGAAGATTACCGGCACATGGTACCGCCGCCTAGACATCCACCGCCACACATGGATCTCTAACGACCGAAGGACTAGGAAGGAACTCGACCACATCCATATGCTAGACATCCACCACCACACATGGATCTCTAACGACCGAAGGACTAGGAAGGAACTCGACCACATCCATATGCTAGACATCCACCGCCACACATGGATCTCTAACGATCGAAGGACAAGGAAGGAACTCGACCACATCCACATGCTAGACATCCACCGCCACACATGGATCTCTAACGACCGAAGGACAAGGAAGGAACTCTACCCCATCCATATGCTAGACATCCACCGCAACACATGGATCTCTAACGACCGAAGGACAAGGAAGGAACTCGACCACATCCATATGCTAGACATCCACCGCCACACATGTATCTCTAACGACCAAAGGACAAGGAAGAAACTCGACCACATCTATATGAGAAGTTTCGATCAGGTTTCTTACTGTCGTGCCTTTCGTGATGCTGGGGCCCCTGTCCACACTGATCATCGCTTGCTGATGATTAGGTATTCCATCAGCCTATATGCACTTCCAAAACCTGTGCCGACTCCTAGGTACACTATCCAGCTTCTTAACTTCTGATCCAGGTGTCGCAGAGAAATACACCGATGACAGTCAGGGAAAACCTGGCTGCATAGGTCCACCTTCCAGATCACCTGCAGGCAGCATGGGAAGTAAAAAAGAACGCTACTTGCGAGGCCGCCGAGCTAATCACTGACTCAATGACACCAAATCGTCAGCAATAGCTCTTCAATACCTAGTTTGACATCATACTCCAGAAGAACTCAGCCAGGCTTCGCAATGACCATGCCGAACGACGACGGCTGAAAGGCCAATTCCGCATGGCGGCCAGGACAGACAAGGAACGCTTTCTCAACGAAATAGTTTATGAAGTCGAAACTGGTCTCAGATCTCATCTCCTCAGACTGGCCTTTCAGACTATTTGGCTCCTCCGCATTGGAGACAAGCAGAACGAAAAAAAAAGCATAGAGTTCACCAATAAGTCCGACGGCTCCATAAGCTCGTCATACGAAGAGGTAGCGAACAGGTGGAAAGAGCACTGCCCGGATGCTCTTAAAATCCACCAGCAACGACATGTCCCGAGCTGTCTGCTGAATCTTTGGATTCTCACCCAGATACCAACGTCGACCAACCTACTATAGATGAAGTCCTTGCTGCAATTCGGAAACTCAGAGATGGACGAGCGGCAGGCCATGATAACATTCCACCAAAGCTGTTATAACACGACATCGACCCGATCAGCTCTGATCTCCATCATTTATTCCTGCAAGTATTGAGGACGGGACACGTCCCAGCCGACTGGCTCGATGGAATCGTCGTCTCCCTGTACAAAGGCAAGAAGAGTCGCAAAGACTGCAGTGATGACAGGCCTATACCACTACTCTCGGGACCGGGGAAGGTGTTTGCCCACGTGCTTCTGGCAAGACTCAAGCCTCTCTTGAGCACAAAACGTCTGGCTTCACACATGTCCGTTCTACAACCAGTGATGTACTTGCTCTGCGCTTCCTCGCCGAACTGTACCGGGAATCCAATCGTGCCTTGTACGCTGCATAAGTGGATTTTAAGTCCGCTTTCGGCTGAGTTGATAGATCAGCTTTATGGATAGCCCTTCAGGGAATAGGTACCCCGGCCCCCCTGTTGAACCTGATCAAGCAGCTACACAAGGACGCCGGCGCTAGAATTTGACTGGGTATCACTCTCTTTGACAGATTCTCCACAACTTTGGGTGTCAGACAGGGATGTGTTCTTGCCCCTGCTATATTCTGCTGGTCAGTCGACTGGCTTATTGACCACTTCAGCGCCCACCAGGAGGTTATAGCTATTGATCAGTCAGCCTTCCTGATCTCGTTTACACGAACGACATTGTCTTATTCGACACAGATAGATCTGCGCTTAAGCGTTCTCTGGACATGTTAGACAGTGAAACGCCCTTCCTATACTATTTATATCCTGAGCCAAGACCGAAGTTCAGAATATAATTTCCAACACAACACCCCAGAGATTGAAAATCAAGATCACATTGCGGAGGGCACCAACAAATTCATCTATTTCCGTAGCATACTATCTTCCGATAAGCGCAGCGGTCCCGATATTTCAATGCGGATCGGACTTGCAGCGTCGGCAATGCGCGACCTCCGACGTGTGTGAAGTAATGACAAGTTCTCCCTTGGAACAAAAATCTGCATATACCAGTCCTGCGTGGTCCCAGTCCTGCGTGGTCCCAGTCCTGCGTGGTCTCAGTCCTGCTTTACGGCTCCAAAACATGAAGATTGGTGAAACATGACATGTCGAGACTGAAATCCTTTCATATGCGCAACCAGCGGCGTATCCTGGGCATCCGATGGCATGAACGTAACAGTTAGAGGTCTCTGATAAAATATGCCTCCACCCAATATCAGAGACACTTGACCGACGCCAAGTTTCTTTGTTCGGTGATGTTGTACGTCTGGACAAGGAAACCCCTGCTCACAAGATACTACACAAGTCGTTCTTACGCTCCAAGAGTCTTTCCCCAACCGACTGGAGGCGCAGAAGAGGCTGTCCCCGAACAGTAATGCTCCAGCAAGTAGCAACCTCCCCTTCCGCCTTGGACGAGGCCTGAGCCACACCACAGCTGTTGGTCATGGATGTGGCCAACCGACGCAACGGGCCTCAGACACCAAAGCGAACATTATTATTATTATTATTAATATTATGACTTGTCACACATTAGAAAATTGGGCATCATTAACCAAAGAATGTGTTTATCCCGGTGTGGAGAATAGGACAGAGTAGGCCAAACATCTCTATCATCATCATCACGTGCCCAGCTGATTGGTGTTTGTGATAATGTATCAACACTTTCTGCCTATCACGTGTGTTGTTTATCAGTTCCGCCGTTGACCGTCTCCCATGTCACTCTCTCAAGCTGTCCATTATTTCCTCGCTTAGCATCCCTTTGTTTCTCTTTCATGCGATTCTGTCCGTTGTCGCCGTGTGTTACAACCCGCCTGTTGTGACATGTCGGAAAACGGCTGACTGCCTTGTCCTGATTTTGTCATAAGCTGTCTTGATGCCTGTGCATCGTCAAGTACCAAGTTATTAGCTTTTTTGCCAGTCCATGGAATCATCAACTTTCTTCTGTAAAACCTCATTTCCTATGCCTCCAATGATCCATGTGATCGTCAGCTGATTGTCCATGACTCGTTGTCATGTCTCAGTACTGATTCCAGGCCTCATCAACTCTTTCTTATATCCAGTGATATGGTTTTGTTGGACACGATTCCGCTCATACTCTAAAATGATTCTGCTTGAGCTATTCTAGTCTTTATTTTAGAAGTGCGTTTCACATCAGAACTAATTTGTGGGCACACGTATTGTAATGAGTGTACCTTGTTTAGTTCCATCTTGTTCACCGTTACATTTTCAAGATTTCTCCTTCTTAATTCCTACCGTTACATTAGATTTAAAACAACCAGAATTAAGCTGAGGTCTAATATTCGCTCTGAGTAACTACCCGGTACAGCATTTCTAGTAAGTCTGACTCATTCTGAGTAAGTACCCGGTACAGCATTTCTGGTAAGTCTGACTCATTCTGAGTAAGTACCCGGTACAGCATTTCTGGTAAGTCTGACTCATTCTGAGTAACTACCCGGTACAGCATTTCTGGTAAGTCTGACTCATTCTGAGTAAGTACCCGTTACAGCATTTCTGGTAAGTCTGACTCATTCTGAGTAAGTACCCGGTACAGCATTTCTGGTAAGTCTGACTCATTCTGAGTAAGTACCCGGTACAGCATTTCTGGGAAGTGACTCATTCTGAGCGATGAACAAAATGATCATCAGCGTAACGCAAGTTGTTTATGTTGTGTCCCCAATTGATGTTCATGGCATTGCCTCTATGAATCGAAGGATAAATTCGCAGTACTGAGGACAGCATACATACCTGTCTCACTCGGCTTATTTGAATATCTGGCCTGATATGATCTAATTTATCTTTTCGTATAGCTGGAGTCGATCTCCTGAACATGTTTTGAATATGTCTCAGGTCCATGCAATCGTAAAGCAGTTCTTCCAACAGATAGACCATTGCTACACATTATCGAATAGAGGCAAAACAAGGCATTATAAACATTATTGCAAATATGCAAATATTACAAAGTAAGTATACATACAAATACACGTATGTTTGATATATGAGCCAACGAGTGTATGATCTAACACAATCTACTCAAAATAATTCAAAGATCACTTATAGATCTAAAAAAATTCAAAATTAAAAAAAAAAAAGAAAGAAAAAAAAAGAACACGAGCTGAGATGTGACGGAAGTTGTCACCTTGGAGCACAGCACCATGCCCCAAAGTCTGACGTGCTGGGAATGTAAGAGGCTGAAAAAACCATCTCTGCAGATCATTTCTATCAGGTACCCTCCAACACTTCCTACAGCAGTAACATGTAACCCGGAACGACTGACCTTCTTCTTCTTCTTCTTCTTCTTCGTACGCAGTCAGACAGTAACCATTATTTTTTAGAAAAAAGCGGCAGTCATCCTGTGGCTGTCGCCACTGCCATAGAGCTTGTCTTGCAGTTCCACTGGTGATGGCCACATCTGCTCTCTCTGATCCTCGTATGTCGGGCAGTTCTGCAGCAGATGTTCAGCGGTCATTTTGCCAGTACCGCACGGGCATTCGTCGGTACCACCTATCTTCAATTTGTTGAATAGGTGGTACCTCAGTCTGTTGTGGCCAGTGCGAAGTCTGAAGACAACGACCTGCTCTCTTCGGTTCAACTGGTAATAGGCATCGTTTTTGGTGTAACCAGTATGTTCGGTTGCCCATTTGGTCATGTATCTGGCTTTGATAAGCCTTTTTGACTCTTCGTACGTCGTACTAGTATCTGTTTGTGGTAGTCTTGCACCTTCTTTTGCCAGTCTGTCTGCCTCCTCGTTGCCTTGGATGTTGCAGTGGGATGGGACCCACTGTACCACCACGCTTTTTGGTGCGGACTGCTGGCATTAAGCTCAGTGTTTTTCTGGCTTTTTAGCGCTGTGACTACGGCGAGAGCATCTGTAAGCAGGACTATATGGCTTTCATTTTCATTGTGTGTCACCATTTCTTCCACTGCCACCCTCAGTGCCTCTGCCTCCGCTCTGAAATTGCTTGTGTACTTACCAGTAGAGGATGACAGTGTTATTTGTCTGCCATTTGGTAGGTTCAGGAATGCTCCTGCCCCTCCGTTCTGTGTAGTGTTTGTTACAGAACCGTCGGTGTATGCATGTGTCCAGTCCATGCTTGGGTAGCTTTTCGATATGAAGCTTAGGGTAGTATCTCTCCTTTCTTTTTCAGTCTGGCAGTTTTTGTTTCCAATACCTGGTATATTTTCTACCACCTCTGGAAATATATCCTGCCTCCAGGTAGGTTTTCGTACAGTAGTGATGGGTTTTGGTGTTGTTTGTGCGTTTATGGGATCTTCGTGCATCTTTCGTTTGGCTATTTCTGCAAAGTTTCTCCGCTTTAGTTTCCCATTTCCCAAATTGTTTAGTCTCTGGTGCATTGGATGGTCAGTCAGTCTTCGGAGTTTCTCTGCCTGCAGCTGGGCTCTGCAGTCTCTTCTATCGGTCATGGATTGCAGTTTTGTAATCTTTTAAGTTCTACAATTGGCGTTGACTTAATGCCTCCTGTTATAACTCTCATGGCTTGGTTTTGAAGTTTCATAACTTTATCGAAGTTCGCCTTTGCTGCTGTTGTCCATGCCGCAATGCCATACTCGAGAACTGGTCTCACTCTTCCAGTGTACAGTTTCTTTAGTATGCCTTCGTCTGCTCCCCAGCTTGTGCCAGCAAGTTTCCTCATGATTGCCATTATTTTTCTGGCTCTCATTAGGTTTCTCTCAATCTGACTTTTCCATGTCATGCGCCGATAAAATGTGACTCCCAGATAGGTTGGATTGTCGTTTGGCTGCAGGAATTTGCCATTTAGACTTAATTTGGTATTTTGGGGTTTTAATGAAAGCGAGAATATTGTGCATGTGGTTTTCTCCTCGTTTATTTTGACCAGCCATGAGTTCGCCCACTCTTCCAGCGATGTTAGGGCCGTCTGCATCCGATTTCTTGCTATGGTGAGATTCTTTTCAGAGGTCCACATAGCCAGATCGTCTGCAAACATTGAGCTATGGACTCTCCTTGGTATATTCTCTGTAATATCGTTTATATATACCAGGAAGATTGTGGATGACAGTACTCCCCCTTGGGGTACTCCCTGCTCGAGTGTCACCTTTTTGCTCATCTGCCCTTGTACTTGGACTATGGCCGTTCTTTGTTTGAGGTAGTGGTTGATCCACTTGTACATTTTCCCACAAACGTCACTTCTTCTTAGCTTGACTCTTAGTCCGTCTTTCCAGACTTGAACGACTGACCAATACTGACACCTGATCTCAACCTTACTGAACATCTCTGGGATGATCAATGAGAGGGGAGCTATTTATTTCAACAGCCGACATGTATGAATTTCAGAAAGAACGCTGTGTCTAATTAAACAACAATTACCCCCATATACGTGTGTTGTTAAAAATGAAAACTGTCACTCTCATATCCAAATGATTTAGTAGCGATGTGATTAAATAGTTTTGATTCCATTTTTAAGTAAATTTTTTATGAAAAAGTGAAACACAACTGTATCGTTTTTCGACGTAGACACCATTACGTTTGATACAAGTCCCTCGAGTGCATATAAAGTGCATGGATTCTTGTAGAACACAAATCTCTTGGTTGAGTATGTAACCACTCATGCAGCACCTTCAGGACCTCTTCGTCGGACTTGAAAGTCTATCCTCCCAATGCTTCTTGTAGTCGTTCAAAGACTAAGTCTGGTGAGTACGGCAGATGTGGTAGACACTGAAAGATGAGGTTTTTGCAGCTGACGCACGGAAATATGGAGTTGCGCATTGTCATGTTGCAAACGGCAACTATTGATCAGAAGTCCATGTCTTTGGATTTGACTGCGGGTCAAAGATGATTCCTGAGAATATCTGTACACGTGACACTGGTGACAGTGTTCCCACTAGGCATGTGGTCCTCTAAAATAACGCCTAGTTCATCCAAAAAGAGAGCCAGCATAACCTCCCCTGCTGACTGCCGCGTGCGAAACTTCTTCGGATTTTGTGAGGAGGGATAGCTCCAGTTTTTGCTTGCTCTCTTCGTTTCAGGATCGTGGTATTGAACTCAGGTTTCATCTCCAATAACAATTCTTGATATGAAACCATGACTTTCTGCTACAAAGTACCGCAACAGCTCATGGCAGACATCCACGCGTCGTTGTTTCAATTTTGGAGTAAGCTACCGGGGCACGCACCTTACACACAATTTGTGGGACTCTAGCACCCCATGAATGATGTGATGCGCTGAACCATGACTGTTGTCCAGACACTTCTCTCGCCGAAAAATGTATATAGGTCTTACCATTATGCTGCTCACAAAAAACTATAACATAGCGCTACTCCACTCTGATGCACGTCAATAGAGGGACGTACATCTTTTAATTGCAGTTATGACGTCATTCTGTCCGTCTGCACCGTGATGGCACATGCAGGAATCTTTTGGTATCCTTAGCAACCATATTAATACATTTCATATACAAAGGCATAGTTTTTATATTATGTATCTACATATATATGTGTATATGTGAACCTCTGATTAGGTAGTAGTAGTGCACCTCTTTCTATTTGTTCAACGCATACTTCCGTCACTCTGCATTCGACCCAGCTGTAAATGAATACCTGCCTTATGGTTAGATCAGGAAAAGGCAAACGGAACTGGCTACCCCACCTCACACAAGCTGCAGGTTAGTATGCTGATGTCTCTAACGTGTCACTACTGACCAGTGGTTAAGTCAGCTGAATCTGCTTATTCTTTGTTCGTCCTCAATCTCCCCTCATTAATCGATGAAAAAGGTTTGTACGTAGCATGAGGTTGTCCAGACAACAGAATGCGATGTGTCGTAGTTTACAGCTTGACTGCGATATTTGAACTTTTCGATCCGACACATATATCCGACTTCAGCAGACAATTTTGAGTATCGGGTTAGCCTTGACTCAGTCAGCCGAATGACACATACAATGTATATACACATATACACGGACACATATACACGGACACACATATGCGAGAGGAGGGAGCGCAAAATAGGAATGTACAAGTGGGCCTACGTAAAAGTGCCGGTACCGTTTATCAGTGGATCAGGACACGATAACAATGACCCTGATATCAACCTGACCATCGTGTCCAGGACAGCTATACTGGTTGGCGACCGGAAAGCCGTTGCTATTATTAATATTATTTAGATGTTAGCGGAAGCGTGATCTAATTTCAAAGATACTTTCTCAGTTCTAATTTATATTCCTGCAGCTGCAAATAATAGTGTATATTATGTTCATGCACTAGCAGATGAGATTAGATGCGATTGTCTTTTCTTTCTAAGGAAAGAAACGCGGTTATCAGAAAACAGTGTGTACCTAACACCTTATTCCCGACGACGTTTTCTACAATAGGCCTACATTTATCTATACCTTGTGTGCTTCATCTCCTAGGGGAGCGTGTGGTCAAGAGGTTGTGAGGGTGGCTTACAAATTGAGTGACAGGTTCAAATCACGTCGAGCGGGCGGTCTAGGCTTTGACAGATAAAACATGTGGTGTGATACTTTATGGTGCACGTTCTCATCTCCATTGACACAGCTGCTAATGCTCCGAATGGGCTACAGAGTTAGTGCTCTGTCGTCGGCGCTTTGAAAGGGTCTGGGCTGATCACCCATTGGAGACGACCAGTGGCAGTGACGTCGGTTAAATAAGTCATATTCCAATATTCTTTTGTTTATCTTTTTTTTTTCCATCTTGTGACCCTAAACAATGTTGGATCGCCCACATACGGTCATATATTGATTGATGTCTGCCTGTTGCAACATTTATGCTTTTAGGAACTCGAGATTTTCATGTTTAAACTGAAGAATAGCAATGGCAAGGGAAGACAATGCGAATAGAATTTAGTTACTGTCGGTCAATAGGGGGATCTAAATTAGGAATCGGTTGAGAGTGACGTGTTGTTTTCATAAGCAGCCATTGGGACAAAAGAGCGAATGAGCTGACATCACTAGAGACTCATAGCCTTGCTGCTTGCATCAGAAATAGTGGTACATAACTAACCAAAACACACAACTCCGCTCCCAAGTAACGGCTCTGGAAACATAAATTAGGTATCGAAGAGGGAAAGGAAAACTAGTCCCAAAAATGGCGTGCTGAAATCGGATGTGCCAAACTGAAAGGTTCAAATATCGCTACCACACTGTAAACTATGACCGTTTCATGACGAACGCCGAAGAAGAATATATGTGATCAATGCATTTACCGTGGCATCCTTTGTTCATATCCTACGCACATTGAACATGTATTCCGTTAGATCCATGATCATTTGAAATCAGTTGAGAGTTACCCCAAAAGTCACATCTTCAAATTCAATTCTTTGTCAGAGACCGTTTTAGCGCTTTGTTGTTATGGAATAAGTTGAGAGTGGCTGTTACATCTTAACGTTTCGATGTAGTCTTGGGAAATCCACCATAGTAACCCCATTTACGTGTGACGTCTATGGAGAGTGACCGTTACAGTCGCACATTTCTACTGACATTTACAGTGTAAAGAGGCACAAAGTTGGATATATTTTTTTTTGGCAACAATCTTTTGTATATTTGACATTATCTACAAATACGTGTAAGTACATTTCGTACTATCTTTGGTTCAAATCTAGAAAACCAACGTGCCCTGCTGCTTGCATACTGAAACTACATAGATGACCTCCATAATTTTCTGTATAACAGCATTTAACTGATCGAAGAAATTAACAATCGGAATATCGCATGCCTAATACGGGCAACTCGTGTCAAAATAGGACATCTCAATGGGTAGCACAGAGAAGAAGATTATCAGGAAATTATACATGTCTCATAGTACATTATAATACAAGTTGTATCTAGTAGTTATCAGTCATTGAATACTACAGATATGATGATTATTTTGATGCTTGGCGAAATCAGATATTTGCCCCACCTAAAATAGATTGATAAAAATACATGTTTAGTTATAATTAATATGAGCTCTAGTGTGATCAAATCTAATATCATGAAATAATACGTTAAGGTAGATGAATGTGTAAGGGAACATTAAATAAACGCAAGAATTACATAGACAAGTTGACAATGTTTTGAAAGTTTGTGTAGGAGGTAATTAAGGATAAAACTCATGCCACATGACATTATATTTAACATCTAATCTCTTACAGAAAGTACGAAGAGAATTCTTATGTTTTGTTATCTAACGTACATCAACATCACGCTTGCTGTCTTAGGCTTGCGACCAATCTCTTGCTGTTTCAGGAAAGCACATTTATCAATGCCGGTTTCATCATCTAACAACTGGTTTTAAAATGTTGTCCAACTGATTGTTCACACTTCGCTATTCACACAGACTAAACATCTTTAGTAATAATATCTGTCTCGGTTTGAAGAAAACAACACACTATTTCCAAATTTACATCCATGACCTATGGAGAAGATTGGAGAAAAACTCATGTTTTGAGGATCGGAACATAACAAGACTTCTAGTGACTGATTCCTCGTTTAAATAAATAAAAATGTATAATTTTAATATCTTCTACATGATAATTGTTTCAGTGTCGTCTAGGCAGAAGTGCTAGTCCTGGAGAAGTTGGAGTAAACTTACGAGATCGATCTTCAGTCATTGTCATGATTTCACTGAACTGATCGTATTCTACCACGAAATGATGCTGCTGACCTACGTCTTCCTTGTTGTCCTTGTTCGTTTAGCACAAGTCTTCCCTCTCTAACTTAGATTTACTCTGATCTTTTTCCACAATATATGGAGAGGAGTGCATTCTTCACTCTTCTTTTAAAAACAAACAAAACAAAATACTTCTAAATTGTTCTGGTTTCTTTCTAAATTCTGTGTTTGTAAATATCATTTCCCTGATCGTCTCCCTTTTTGTTCGGAACGAAACATAATACTGCTAATGAAATTAGGCTAGAACGCATCCATGTGTCAAAACACTTTTTATAACGATGTCTGCAGCGAAATAATTTAACATCCACCACCGCATCTGCTCAATTGTTTCTTGAAGGTGTGTCTGTTTGTCTTCCGTGAACAGCGAATATTTTATTGGCTGACTAAATCATCTGCTTTTACAATAAGTGGGTTGTGTATAGTAACAACTAATAGCTGCATTGCGATACGAGGGTAATGATGTGATAAATGTGAAAGTGGTTGAAGTCCTTTTAAACAAAACTTGCGCTGACTACTTCCATTTCCCCATGGAATTCCCACATCTTAGTTGCATTCTTTGATAGGTAAAAGTGTCACTGCAAAAATAGGATGATACAGTTTTAAATCGAGAACAGGTAAAGACGGTTAGAGATATGGGAAAGAGACAGACTGGACGATTGGTGATTGAACGTATAAATGTTGCTCTGTTTGGAGGAGAAGTTAAGGGCCAGTTAAAGGAAAATGGACGGCCAGGTTGGAGAGGGAAAACATTGCATGGTGATTTGCAAATAAGAGGGGGAAGAGATGAGCAGGTCGAAAGTGGGGACGTTGCTTAAGGAGAGAGGGAAGAGATCGGCAAGTTGGATGTGGTTGAAAAGATGCAATGGGAAAAGTGTAAGAGAAGGGGTGCGGGAAGCATCTTATTAAAACTAATGGCCGTCATAATTATCCGGGATAACGTCTAGTTGAAGACTAATGCCCTTAATTATTGCCTTCTTACGACAATGCTTGGAAAGTTGTATTTGACATGTTCTTTGCTTCCTTAAAACATTAGGAATATGTCTTTTTAACATCTAGTATTTTTTGCTCTGTTGATTCTGATGATTGAATTAGTAGCTGTCTTGTGTATACTCGTTGCTACATCCCTGTTCACATTACCAGTACAAACTGCATCTACAAACAATGATTGTCATATCGGAGATGACTTATCAATTCCTAATGTCACAAGAAACCAAGAAAACATCTTTTAATGTGTCACTTGAGATCCCATAAAAGCACCTTCATCTGTAAACAAATATTTTTATTGACAGTTTATCGCGTTTCCAGCTCATTCTGTTTAAACATATTTGTATATTCTTATCCGTAGCTCTTAGTCGACCTGCACTTCTACAAAGGCAGATGCCTCTATGCAGGTCCCAACTCTGGAATGAGCTGGATGTAGCCGGGATAAGGATTTCCTGCTTAGCGGGATAGGCTCGAGCAGCTTAATACTCTGCTGCGTTGGAACAAGAAACGCTTAAGGAGAGTGGTTAACCAATGTGTGATTCTATATTAATAGACTCAAACACTATAGCAAAGTAAACCCGGCGTCTGTTAAGCGCCATCCATGGTGCTCTAAACAAACCACCTAACTATCGCAGTGTTACGCCATGCCACACAGCCACCCGGTAGACTACTCGGGCAATATTTGTATACTGCACTATTAAAGGATCGCCTGAGCAGCGAGGAGGTAGAGTGAGTCATTTGTACCAATTGCAATTTGAGATTGTTGACGAGTCTTCCCATCAGATAGGGTAACTGATCTATTGTGACCTCTAACACAGCCATGTCGTATTGCTGATGCTGGTTTTACGCGGTCTGTATTTATCTCCCTGTTTGAAGCGTGACATTGAAAACATTCTTTCCAAGTTTACATCCATCACCTTTGGAGACAATAAGAGAATAACCCATGTTTTGAAGATTGGAACATAACAAGACGTTTATTGACTGATTTCTCGTGTAAATAAAGGAAAATGTATAATTTTAATGTAACTTTTACATGATAATAGTTTCAGTGTTGTCTAGGCAGAAGTGCTAGTTCTGGAGAAATAGGAGTCAACTTTAGACATCGATCTTCAGTCATGGAAGGCAGCATATTTAATAGATCAAGGGCAGACTTTGTTGATCCAGTGAGCTTCCAGCTTAGAAATATGTTTGAGACTGTCGTTTTGTTTGGCCTGTGTGAGTTGGTCAACGCTGTTGGAATCGCTGGAAACATCGCCAACATCATTGTGTTTACCAAACAAGGTTTCAAAGAGAGCATCAACATCAGTCTTTTAGGTAATTCTTCATGATGATAATTATCATCCCTTTCATTATCATCATCATTGCGTCATCGTGGTCGTCATGATTTCACTACCGCTCGAATTCTACAAACAAAATGTTCTTATTCTTTGTGTTTTTGATTTTTCTTGTGGCTTATAGTTTGTGCATGGGTTCCCGACCTCATGTTCAACAACCCTTTCTCGAACAGATTATTATTCTTTGCTTTCCATCTCCGGCCCAGATAACACACATATTGGTTGCTATAGTAGGACCTGAAGACTTTCACACAAACACTATCATCATTGCTATCATCTTGTTAGCATTTCAAAAATCTTTTCATTGCCTTGACACTGCCATGTTTTTCACAGTTAACTTATTTCCCTTCATGCTTTTTCTTGTGATCACATGTTTGATAACTGCTTCGACAGACAATTCACATGATGGACTCAACCGTTACCTGGTTTTCCTCTGTAGATCTATACATCCTTGAACTTAGTTATGAATAGTTAAGCCGGTTTATCGTCATTAACTGGCAGTCCAGGTAGCTTTCCTGTAAAGTGTGCTCACCTGTGTGTTCGTTTAATCCGCATGTACCTGGTGGTCTAGTGGTCAAGCAGGTGGTCGACACTTGTCAAGACTAGTGCCCTTAATTATTGCCTTTCTGTCACAATGCTTCGAAAGTTGTAGTTGATATGTTCTTTCCTTCCTTAAATTATTAGGAATATGTCTATTTAACATTTAATATTTGTGTTCTTTCTTGATTCTCACGATAGAATATGCAGCGTACTTGTGTATACTCTGTGCTATATCCCTGATCACATTACCAGTAAAAAGTGCATCATCAAACAATGATTATCATAACGGAGATGACTTGTCAGTCCCTAATGTCACACGAAACCAAGAAACATCTTTTAATGTGTCACTTGAGATCCCATAAACGCGCCGGTTTGAATGCATCAAGCACCTTCATCTGTAAACAAATATTATTATTGACAGTTTATCGTGTTTCCAGCTCATTCTGTTTAAACATATTTTTATATTCTTATTATTTGCTCTTAGTCGAGCTACAGGGACAGATGCCCATATGCAGGTCCCAGCTCTGTTATGTGCTCGATGTAGCCGGGAGAAGGGCTTCCTGCTTAGCGGTCTAGGCTCGAGCAGCTTAATACTCCGGTGCGTTGGGACCAGAAACGCTTACAACGATATGCGAGTCCATCTTAATAGACTCAAACACTAGAACAAAGTAGACCCGCAGCTTGTTAGTCGTCATCTATGGTGCTCTAAACAAACCACCTAACCATGGTGGGTATTACGCCATGTCACACAATTAGTCGCCTTTTATGCTCTCTGTGAGGCAGTGGTGCTATGCTTGACCGTGTGATTTACAAAGACTCAGAGAGACCACTGGACAATATTTGTATATTTCACTATGAAAGGATCGTCCGGGCAGCGGAGTGATCCATTTGTACAAATTGCAATTTGAGATTTTTAACAACGATTCTTCCAAGCAGGTATGGTAACTGATCTGTTGTGAGTTCTAACACATCCATGTCTCATTGCTGATGCTGGGGGTCTTTACGGGGTCTTTATTTTGTTTCTTTATGTTTGGGTCGTGACATTCAATTTAAAGTTTACTTTTGATTTGTTGTTCACGTTTATATGACTAGCTGCCGCAGATGCAAAAGTTAACGAACATTTGAGATTTATTACAACGAACCTTCGTCAAGGAGATATGGTAACTGGTATGCCTTGAGTTGTTATACAGACACAGCTCAATGTTTTTCGGCATCATTATTTGTCTTCCATGCTAGAATGTGTCAAATGATTATCTTTGAAAAGCCACCAGTCACTAGATGAGAAGTAATGAGAAACGATGACATTAGATGTAAGAGCTGCTTGTTGTGCTGAATACATAGCAAGACGAAAAAAAATAGTTTGGCTATTTCATAAATATACAACATGACCAACTAACCTTGTTCGCGCGAAACAAATACAAACGTGACTAGGACAGACAATGGACGTGGAAGAGAAAGCTTGCACTCCGGACCACGAGCGTACACACGCCCACACAACATCAGCTCCCCACTGCGCTTAAAGCACGAACAACTCAAGTAGACATACATGTTAACGTTTTGTTGATTGTGTTTCCAGGACTTGCTGTAGCAGATTTAGCATGCGTGGCTACCCAGTTCTGGTCAAGTTTCTGCAATAATCCTCTCATGCACAGCCCAGATATGTCATTCTGCAGCTATCAAGTCATTTACTACACCACAGCCTGGTTTCACGTGTGTTTTAACAGGTATAGCTAGCACTAGAGCCCCATCGTATCTGCCGCATTGGGATCTAATACTCGCATTCATCAACACTTGATACGCTGCAGCCAAATTAAACATGGAGGTTTGCATTAACACAAGATAATGCGAGTCGTATTTCGAGCAACTGAGTAGCGTAGCCATTGAGTAATTGCTTTCCGGGTTCAAATCTGATTATCTGCACGCCCTAGTAATTTTAGCTGCAAATCGAAACCTCGCTTACTGTAACGTAAAGGAGTACAGCGAGTTAAGGTAACTAGTCACCATACCTCATTCAAATATGAAGTCTCTAACACTTCATCCATTTTAGCAGTGGCCGCTATCTGACCGTCCTCTACCTTGTTATTCCCGTATCAAATACTTCATCTCTGACAGCAGTGACCGTTATAAAACCTTGTCAATCTCCTATCATACACTTCTTGATGTTGTACTCTCTACTGAGAGCATAAGACCTGTGCTATAGCTGACTTCCACAAGGAAGATTGCGCCAAAGCACTCCCAATGCTCTTACAGTGGTCATTTATGTATCAATTTGTTTTACAAATACAATTTATAGTCGCATATGGTGACACACGTGGAAGTGCGTCTTTGTAGTCTCCATCGAACGGGTATGGGGAGGAGTAATATAGAATTACTTTATCCTTCCAAACATTTCGTAAAAGGTGAAGGAACAGGGTTGTGCTTGGGACTGGCCAAGTCATTACGTAATACACAGAAGTATCGCTGTTATCATGATTAGCTGCGAAACCTTGGATACCGTCTTCCTGATAGCTGCAGCTCAAACCTAAGCGTCACATTGAAGCAACACGATTATTGATTGAAAGTGCTTCGAGAGCGGCTTCCTTTATATTAGTAAACTGCAGTGGTGGCATATGCGTCACTTTAGTGCACAAAAGGGAATAATAAAATCATGATCCACTCAGGAGATATCACTTAATTGTCGACAGGTACCATGTGTTAGAACATACTCTCTCAATCGATGTTTCGTACAAGTCTAGGATTTCAGGAAAGATTTGTATGTGATTCGCGAGAGATCAGGATTAAAAACATTAGTTTAGAAAGCAAACATCACTCAGTTGTGGACAAATACAGGGTAGCGAAGTATTTCAATGAGTAATTAATTGGCTATAGTAACTGTTCATATTGGTCTGAGATATGATTTTTAGTAGCTTCGTCATGTCCTGTTCTGTTCTATTCTTAAGAATCGACGCTACCACTCTCCGGGAATACCCGCAGGTACTTAGTCGATCTTGCTAAGTTACGATAGGTTGACATTCAGATGTTTTTCATGCACACCTCTCAGCTCTAACTTCGTTTTATTTGACAGATCTGGAGTATGTAGATTAATTGTTCATCTATTGTATTGTCAAATTGAACAGACGAAATTTTTAGACTTCACAATTTCACTTTAATATCTGCTGAAGACGAATATGTCGGACCGAAAGGTGCAAATATAGTAGTCAAGCTGTAAACTAGCGACACAACGTATTCCGTTCTCCTGACTACATCCTGCTACTTGCAGAGCCTTGTTCGTAGCTTGGTAACGTCAGCTTAAGAACGACCGCAGAAGAGGAAGAAGAAGAAGAAAATAACTTTTAATCATATTTATTAAGCGCATTACTGGTGCCTGTGAAGCCAGGATGTCAGCTCTTTCAATGTTCTGAATTTCGGTTCAAGGACAGTAGACCTGCACCACGCGATGCGAATTTGAGGTTACTAGGCTACCATCCCCAATGCCTTATCCAGCTATTCCGTAATCGTAGATGTAAGAATTGGGTACTTGATACGATGATTCCAATTGTTAAAGATTTCTCAGCCACATCCGGCTTTAATATTTAACATCGCCAACGAATATTTGTATTTTTCATTAAAACACAAAATCAATCACAATAGCGTACACAATTACCATCAGTTTATTATATTATCAATGCAAATATCCTGCTAACTTATTCTGATCTGAAGATGTTATCATTTCATGTAGGAGCTCGTTCAGACCTGATCATAATTCAATGGTTGCCTGATGATTATTAAAATTGTTTTTTTTCTTTTTTTCTTTTCTGGATGAATCTTCAAAACACATTTATTTTGCTCCCTCCTGCCGTCCTTCAGGATCACAAGTTTTATCACGGCATTCATCACACTGGAGAGATGCCTCTGTATCACTTTACCACTGAAGATCAAGAACATCCTGAACCCTGACAGGACTACAATCATCATAGTTTCTATTTTCATCGTTATGTTTATCGCCTTTTCTCCTTTCTACTACGTCAACGGGCTGGAGTGGTTGTTTAGTCCAAGGTGGAACAGATCGGTTATAACATTAGTCTATACAGAGGACAGGGTTCTGGTTGAGACGGTCACTTTCCTAATCCACAGTGTAGCTATGCCTGCTATTAGTTTGGTTACTGTCGTGGTCTGTACAATCATATTAATTGAACAACTTAAAAAGAAAACAAAATGGCGTGAAATGTCATTAGCACGTTCAATGCCTACGACACCAACATCATCATCATCGTCATCATCTATGAGAGACATGAAGGTCGTCAAAATGGTCACTTTCATCGCTGTAGTCTTCATTTTTTGTTTCTTACCTGCAGCTGTTAACTTCCTCCTGATGGTCTGCTATCACGAATTTAGCGTGACGGGCAAATATGAAAATATGTTTTACACTGTCTGGATATTCACAATTTTCGTTGAATGTGTGAGCTCAAGTGTGAATATTTTCATATACACTGGCATGAGCTCCAAATTCAAGGTCACGTTTATCAATACTTTCTGCATATATCGGGTCCAATGACGAGTTCTTCTCCAGGTTCATATTGGATCGTGCTGGTATTATTTGCCACTGTCACTACTTCCTCGACGAGATATAATATTGATAAACTGTGAGATACTTCAAAATGATTTTACGGTTCAAGGTGGCTTCAGATGAAAACTTTAAATATATTATTTGGATACAATTATTCTGAAAAAGGGAAACACAACTGCACCATTTTTCGACGTAGTCACCATTGCATTCGATACAAGCCCCCCAGCTCCTAAAAAGTTTATGGATTTCTGTAGAACGTTCGATACAAGTCTCCCAGCTCCTATAAAGTTCATGGATTCCTGTAGAACGTTCGATACAAGTCTCCCAGCTCCTATAAAGTTTATGGATTTCTGTAGAACGTTCGATACAATTCCCCCAGCTCCTATAAAGTTCATGGATTCCTGTAGAACGCTCGATACAAGTCTCCCAGCTCCTATAAAGTTTATGGATTGCTGTAGAACGTTCGATACAATTCCCCCAGCTCCTATAAAGTTCATGGATTCCTGTAGAACGTTCGATACAAGTCTCCCAGCTCCTATAAAGTTTATGGATTGCTGTAGAAAACATATCCTGGCCTCGTGTGTAACCACCCATGCACCACCTGCTGGGTCAATTCATGGGACCTGAACATCATTCCACACGGTGTCTTTTATTTGCCCAAAGACGTGGAAATCACTTGGGGGCTTTGAATACGGCGGATGTTGGTAAAGTGGAGTTTCACGATGGATGCAGCCGTTACACGAGCAGTACGGAGGATAGCATTGTTATGTTGCAGAA
This sequence comes from Ariolimax columbianus, assembly GCA_036924085.1. NCBI lineage: Eukaryota > Metazoa > Mollusca > Gastropoda > Stylommatophora > Arionidae > Ariolimax > Ariolimax columbianus. The sequence goes on from JAVGWX010000002.1 coordinate 11,714,653, forward strand.
GAACATTTTAAATCAGAAGTCCGCCTCGTGTCGATTTGATTGCGGGTTGAAGGTGATTCCAAAGAAGATATGTATACATGGCATTGATGATAGTGTTCACCCTGGACATAGTGCCCCAAAATAATGCATTGTTCATCCCAAAAGGGTATCAGCATATCCTTCCCTGCAGATTGTTGCTTGCAAAACTTCGTTCGTTTCGGGAAGAGGGATGGTGCCATTCTTGGCTTGCTTTATTAGTTTCAGGCTCGATGTAGCGAACCCATATTTCATCTCCAGTAACAATTCATGCAAGGAAACAATTACCGCCAGCTTCAAAGCGCAGCAAAAGTTCCTGACAGGTATCAACAGGTAGTTGTTTCAATTATGGAGTAGTCTGCCGTTGCACCCACAGTGCAGAAACTTTGTAGTACTGTAGCACATCATGGATAATGTGGTATGCTGAACCTTGACTGATGTTAAGATGTGCTACAACTTCATTCACATTCAATCGGCGATATTTCCTTTACGAGGTGGTCAACCACTCTAATAGACTCTGGGGTCATTACTCGGTTTATGACCCGGTCGTGTACAATCGGCCATAGTACTCACGCCGTTATGTTGGAAAAATCTATTTCACTCATACTTACTGGAGTGCACGGCAAGCATCACTGTGCTGGAATTTCATTTGTCGAAGAATTTATAAACGTTTCACCTCTTCGCTGCTAAAAATAGGGATACTACATCTTTGGTGCGGCCATATTTTAACTGCAATTATGACGTCATGTTGTTCGTATGTGCCGTGATTGTACGTGCAGGAGCACCTAACAACCTTAGCAACCATATTAACAAGTTACAATACAAAATTAATGTTTTTACAAATGTATATCCTACTTTTAAGGTTTATATTTGAAGCTACCTCATATGAACAGTGTCTTTCTTTATTTAATCTAATGAGAGACCAGGACTCGACCTCAGGTTCATGCCATGATCCTTAAAGTTTACTGTCTTACATAATCCTTGCTAACTACGTCTGACTCATATCTACGATCATGTTAATGGTGTGCCTGCTGAGAAACGTAACACTGCACTACAACCAGGAGATACCACGCACTATTATTTTAGTACACAACATATACATCGATCTGTCGTTGAAAATGTGTAAGCAGTTATGAAAATGACAACTGCTGTTTGGAGCATTTAAGAAGACACATATAACATCTTAGCCGTCAAAGCTGGACTCGGATCGGCCATTTTCTGTGTAGAGAACCTGTCACCATCTCCAACACCAGTATAGATTGACCTAAGACAGCTTGCGAAGAATCACAGAATCATGAATCAGAACTGGCCCACTGTGAGAAGAGTAACAGTCGAACCAGTGAAACGAATAGAGTTTGTTGTCGTTCCTAAGGAATTCATCAGGAGTGATGGTCACACACCGCTTTGTCGACCACTAGTCTAGGATCTACGAAGGAGAAAAAAACTATAACCCACAACCAGCGATATCCCTCACGAATGAAGTCTCAGTCCCTGAAGTTTCATGAATCAGGGAATATGTGACAGTGATACCGTTACAAAATATAGTTCTTTTTGTAATTAATATTAGTCTGTCTTGTAGTTCGCTGATAGCCAATGTAAATCACTGATTGGTGGTATCTATGTGGCAAGTCTGTCTTAGTGAATTCAGTACACAAACCCTGCATTCTATCTAACAGGATACACTAACTGCATTCTATCTAACAGGATACACTAACTTGATTTTATCTAAGAGGTCACATTCTCCTCATTCTATCTAACAGGATACATTCTATTCATTGTCCTCAATCTAACAAGACACACTCTCCTCATTCTAATAGGACACTTTCCTCATTCCCTCTCACAGTACAAATCTGCTCTTTCCTTTTCACAGTTCAAATCGCATCCTCCCCCCCCCCCACACCCCTCACAGTTCAAATCGCATCCTCCCCCCCCCCCCCCGCACAGTGCAAATCTCATTCTTCCATCTCACAGTAAAAATCTCCCAATTCCGTCTCACAGAACACAATCTGCTCATTCCCTCTTATCTTACACACTTTCCTGATTCTCTCTCACAGTACACATCTTCACCTGCCGTCTCACAGGACACGGCTCACAACCGAAGGTGCAGAGTTGGTTCCAAATCACAGCACCGGCAAATACTTAGAACATTGTAGGGATAGCAGACTCTTACATAAAATTCATGCCGAACACGGATGCATTAGGACGACAGGCGTAAAATAAAAACATAGTGCAAAGCACAGCACCTTGGAATAAAGAAATAAGGCGAACGCAAAAAAAAAATGTCCTCTAAAAGAAAACAGCCTTTTCCACCCAGCAGACTGTTTTCTTTGTTAGGATATACAGATATAAACCATCACATTTGACATACAGAAATAAACTATCAGATAGGACATACAGAAATAAACTACCAGATAGGACATATATAAATAAACTAAAGAGCTGGTCCTACGGAAATAACTATCAAACAGGACCGAGAGAAATAAACTATCAAACTGGTCCTACAGAAATAAACTATCAAACTGGTCCTACAGAAATAAACTATCAAACAGAGCCGACAGAGATAAACTATTAAACAGGATTACAGAAATAAACTATCAGATAGGATATACAGAAATAAACTATCAAACAAGATCTACAAAATTAACTATCAAATTGAGTTTACATAAATAAACTATTAAAGTATCATTTCGGATTTTGAACCTATTGCTGGGGACAAATGTGGAGATTTATTGGGTTGAAGAATAAAGGCCGTTTGTTAAATCAGTCGCCACGCAGTGTCCAATTTAGAATAGTTTTACACTTGATTAAAAATGACATTTGCGCTATCGAACCCCTACATCGTTGGTCAGCAGACCGATGTTTAAATCACTCGGACATTTCCTTTTCTATCTGCGGTTCAAAACTAAGAAAATTGCAGAACACGATGTATGTCAGTCATCTAATATTATTAGATCGGTCAACTATAAGATTTATGTCATGAAGATAACATTGTTGTTCTCATGTCTAATTATCACGAAAATTAGGAACACAGATTAGTTACACTATAAGCTGCCAGGCACGTCATGTGAAGCGAATGACACGGTCCTAACAATACCATCGGTAGAACTTTTAACTCAAACCATAAATAGCTCAAGTCAGGCCAGGTTATTCCGTAACCGATGAGGTCGTTGGGGCACATATAAAGACATCCCCACAAACCAACGCTCATCTGTTTCTGTCATCGGCCGCTGCCTGTGCCGCCTCTGGCTGGAGATTGGTCGATTTTTTTACGTTGTCCTTCCACATCTTTCTGGGACGACCTCTTCGTCGTGCGCCTTGCACCTTTCTGTACATGATAAATAGATACGAACAGGTAAACATGTCCGACTTGTGCATTAATTGAAGTCCTATTCTCCCTGTGAAGCTGAAAAGGTTTTGATTGATTGATTGATAGCAAGTATGAAGTTGTCCCTGATCTAATTTTTGAAAGGTATTTATAAAAGTGTTTAGAATTCCAAATAAAACAAAGCTAAAAAATGCATACAATTGGAAACCTCGTTATTCACAGTGGAAAAAATACTACATTGTGAATTTAAAAGATAGCTATATAAACGATATCCTAAATAAATCGAAAACAGAATTACTTGTTAATCTGAATAGGGGTTATTGGGAATCATCTATGCTTCATTAAAGACTGACAGAATATGGCTCCATTGAGCCTAGACTGATAAACTCAAGGCAATGTAGCGAGTCATCAATAAGCAGTCACATGGAAAGTGTGGACTCGGTCGATGTTCTCCTCTTGTTTGTTTCATTCAAAAGCTCACAGAAAGAACGGAAGCAGAACATCTCTTGTCATCTGCCCCATTGTTAATCTCGGGAATGAAGTTTGATCTTATAGGTCAATATGTTCTCTATGTTCTTGGACAATCAACTTGGGATCTACACCTACTCAGGAGCATATAAGAATGATCATAAAGGGAATCTATTAATATACTGTCTGTTTGGTAACTTGTGTATATGAATCGTAGATTTCCTAGAGCGAACCCTGTTATGACGTTACAGGAAGTGCATTAGCAAGTGATTATGTACTATAGTGATCCCGCCACTAAATGAACAGATTGTGTTGTGGTCCCATCAGCTAGTGAATAAATAATATTGTGGCCCTACAAAAGTTGTGTAAGTGTGTGTGTAAGTGAAGGGTTGTAGGTTTGTTATGGAATGTAGTGCCCTTATTGTTCTTGTAAATGATCCCTAAAATTTTGATCTTCCAAAATCAGTTTGTCTCTATCTGGATCTTTATTTCTATTCCTTTTATGCCCCTTCCCCTCCCCCACATTTTAAAGTGATTAAATCGAATTGTGAATCTACAATCAAGCGAAAAGATAGTATTTTAAACCTATCATCGAGTAATGTTGCCCCAACTTCAAGTGAATAGATCATATTGCAATCAAATCATCAAGTAAATAGATCACATCGTGGTCCTACCATCAAGTGAATAGATCACATCGTGGTCATACCATCAAGTGAATAGATCATATTGTGGTCACATCATCAAGTGAATAGATCGTTTTATGACTCACCATCAAATCAGTATATTGTATTTTTGGTTCCTTCATCGAGTTAACATTATATAAATAGGCCAAATGATAGTACTGTAGTCAAGGGCATTGATTTGTTTCTGGTACAACCGTAGTTAATCAGTGTAGAACAAGATTTGTATATATTTTCGAAAATATTAGGCTTGACTACCGGACTAGATTGAAAGTTACACGTATTCCATTCAAGTTCATGATAACATCCCCTGAGATAGAAAGATTTAGTTATAATTCGTTAGTTTAGTTTTAACCATGTTCTAAACCGTAGACTTTAAATAAATGAATTATCCTGTTTTAATATTCAACCCTTTTTAAAAAAAATATTCACATGCGTTTTAGCATTTTCTTATGTTGAAGTTCTAATGCCGTTAGTGTGTGTAAAGCAAGATAGAAGAGAACGCAATCACATGCATAGGTAGGAGGTCCATGTGACCAGGGATCCTAGCTCTACCACATCTAGAGCATCCATTTATTCCTGCATCACGCGTAGTGTATTGTTTCTAGAGCTTCGTTTTATTCCTGCAACATGTATAGTGTTTTGTTTTTATTAATGTTTTGTTACTGCACCTTGTACTGTTTGTTGTATCTATATCTTTCTTTCAAACACATTCACCTTCACAGTTGGTCAGTCACGTGCAATGCTATGAGGCTTACAGTTCTTTTAATCTGAAGAGTTCTGACCGTTCTCATCACGACAGTCCCTCTATTTCCGTCTGTCTGTCACATAGTTCTGCAGGAAACCACTCTGATCTGTAAGCGCAACAAATGCAGTTATTTAAGTGGAGCATCTGTGTAGCAGAATGGTATACCCGTTATGAAGGTAAAGCGTTCAATTTCGTTATTGAGACGTTTCGTTCAACCCAGTTGTAATTGGGTACCTTTTTTTTTTTTGTATAAAGAAGTAAAGGCACTGCGACTAAGAGCTGGTCACCCGGAACAAGCTGAACCTAAGTTCACAACCTTGTACTTAGTGCACGAAGACTCCAACAACTGTCTCGAAAAATGTCTCACAAATTGTCTCGGAAACGGTCAGGTGGATAGGAAATAGTCGCTGATAGAAAAAAGGGGTGTAACCTGAAGTCCCAGATAGATCGTCATCTCAGAACGCGTTTACCATAAGCACCAGGGAGCTCATCCCCTCCAAACTGGACAACATCTGACCTGGAGGTGTCCATCCCACCAGGCTAGTCATTGCCTCGTTAGCCTTAAGCCTCACGGCTCTAGTTTCCAAGTGTGCGGTTGGCTTATGAGTTCCACTTAATATGCAGGCTACTAAATTTCACTTTTCAGCCTTCCGAAGAAGAGCTGGCCGACCCCAACACCGCTGTATTGCTATGCCGAGCATAAGGACATTATACATACCACATATAAATATATATATATATTAGTCATAGTTGGATTAGTAAATAATTGTTGTAATATACTGGACTATGCAAATAAGCTATTAACCATGTATTATGATATTGAAAGACGTAGCGTTCGGGTTTTACTTGTGTTTTTCAAGTAGGGGAAATAATTCTGAACAAGGAATGCTTCCACTATGGGTCACGGAATAGATACTATAATTGAAGAACAGATAGATCTGTCATATATCTTAATATAAATGTGTTCCTGTGACTAGAAATGTTACAATACGAATAGCTGTCTGAACCTATAAACTGCAACAAGATCGTCAAGATTGTAAAACCACGGTTATTGATTACATTTGACGGACACCATTCTGCTTGGTGACAACTCTTTGTAAAAGGAATATAAATAGAGATCCAGATAGAGACAAACTGATTTTGGAAGATCAAACTTTTAGGGATCACTTACAAAAACAATCAGGGCACTACATACCTTCTTCAATCCTTCACTTACACACTAATACACTTACACAACTCGAACACGCAATTTCACGGTGAGGCCTTTCCATTGCACTTTGGCTGGGTTGGCCATTGAGATCGCCCTAACTATCACAGATGTATACAGACGCACACACGCATCCAAGCACTGGTTAATACGTCCTGATATCGCTTAAAAGACTACGGTCCTGGGTGAAAAAGGGTGGGTCTCTGCCAGTAGAATACATTGAGAAACATCTTTAAAAGAAAAAGACTGATTTACATATCAGATATGATGTAGCACAGGGGCGTTGGGTTGGGGGGGGGGGGGGGGGGAGGAAGGGTGATGGAAATAACAGAAATAAGGTGTGCTACTGATTCACTGTCCTGGTCTAAATAGAGAATAGGGTACCACAACAGCTGTGCCAGTTGTAATGTCTGTTTAAAAAAATAATGGTTTACTTGATGTAACTATAAGTTTCAAGCACATCTTTCTTTAATTGCAGCACACTCACAACACACTCTCATCTGGTTGGCCGGTCCTGAGTTTGGTTGTAAATTTGTATGATCATGTTTCTGCATTTGACTATGCCTTCCGGCTGGTCAGTAATAAGACTGATTGTAAGGTTGTCTGAGTATGTCTTTCCAGTTGGCCATGTCTTCCTGCTGGTCAGTAATAAGAATGATTGTAAGATTGTCTGAGTATGTCTTTCCAGTTGGCCATGTCTTCGTGCTGGTCAGTAATAAGACTGATTGTAAGGTTGTCTGAGTATGTCTCTCCAGTTGGCCATGTCCTCTGCTTGATTGGTCCTGAGACTGGTTGCAATGTTGTCTAAAGCATGCACCTCTATTTAACGATGTCCTCTGGTTGATCCATAGTGAAATTGCCTATAAGGTTGTCTGATCATGTCTCTCCATTTGACCGTATTCTTCGCAGCTCTTTTCACTTCTGCATAGATTCGTAGTTTAATGTCCCTGCATGCATGACGTATAAGTGTGAGTCCTTGACGTCACATTCGTCATTTCCTTTGAATCATGTCCACTAGTGTCTTTTGTAGAAGACTTTCATTGTGCATATAATGTCTCAGACAATTCAATCTTCGATTTTGTATTATTTTCGGCATTTGTCTGTGTACGCCTACCTGAGTGAAGACATTGCCATTGGATCGACTTTCTGCCCAACACATTCATATGTATGCCCCATTTATCACAATTGGTCATACATGAGAAGTGATCATTCTTTCTTGATATTCTTTGAGGTTAGCAATTTGTGACTTTCCTCTGACGGTCTTTTTTGCCAATGTAATATGTGTCTTAATTTCCGTCTCATTGTGAGCTTCTTCTTTGATGGTTTGCGCTAAATTTGTCAACTTCTGTACATGTTCGATTATATCTCTATCGACAATTTTATTCATTGACCTATGTTGTTCAGTCAACTACTGAAACATCCAGGACACACATCCAGGTCATGCAGTTATATAAACCCTTAAACATGCAGGACACACATCCAGGTCATGCAGCTATATAAACACTGAAACATGCAGGACACACATCCAGGTCATGCAGCTATATAAACCCTGAAACATGCAGGACACACATCCAGGTCATGCAGTTATATAAATCTACGACCCTTATAGTGGTCGATTAGGCAATCTAAATAATGACAAGAAGAAGTCGCAACGTAGATGATGAAATAACATGCCCCTACATAAAAGATAAAGGATCAATGTTCTTGGGTGTCAGAATCTCACAACGTATAACAATAAATTACGTGTGTATTAAAATCGAAAACAATGGGGAGGATGTGTTTGATATTGTAATTCACAAGTTTTCTTCTTTTTATGTTACATAACAGGTCGTCAAGTACACATGTATAGATGTTTAAACGAAATCCTTTTTCTGCTGGAAAAAATTAACCATCCACCTGTTAAGTAAAAGGCAAGCGAGTTTACCACTCTGTCACTTCATGAACGTTTGCCCAGAGCTTGGAGAAGTGTGGCCTTGAATTTTGAACTCATGAAGAAATAAATCAAAATATTGACACTAAAACTGACAGTCTGTACTAGGACCGTAAAAGACCATACCACAAAGAATAGATTAGCGTATCGGCCAGTGAAGCTAAAATCTGGGTTGTAAGCCATCAGAAAGAAGTTGATAGTAGCTGGCGTGTAGCAAGTGACGAATATTAAGGACATTAACAAAACCATTCTTACAACTTTCTTGTCTCGGGTAGAAAGTTGTTCTGGGTTTTTGGAAGATTGCGCCATACTTGTTTGACGCCATTTTTGTGTTCTGTTTAACTCCGTAACCAGGACGACAGTAGAAAAGGTCACTAATATCAAAGACAAGGCAGGTAGGAAGAAACTGTGAATGGGAAAGGTGATAGTCTCAACAATGACCCTGTTATCTGTGAACGCAAGTCCCAGAATTGTTTTGTTCAAACTTGGATTGTATATCCACTCCAGCTTGTGGACGAAGTATGCCGGTGTGAATAGAATAAACATGGTCAAGAAGATGGAGATAATGATGACCTTGGTCCTGAGAGGGTTAATGATGTCTTTGACCTTGAGTGGCATAGTAATGCAGAGACATCTTTCCAGTGTGATAAATGCCGTGACGTAACTTGTGATCCTGCAAATAAGAAACGCACTTACAATGATGAATCACTTGGGTAACTATCTTACTTACTTACTTACTTAGTCGCTCCTCTTCTACCGTGAGGTTTAGAGGTTGGGTAACTATCACAAACTATTATTTAGAAGTCTATTCATAACTGGAAAGATTGTTTAGATTGAATAGCAGTAGCAAAGCCAGACACATGACCAAATGGGAAACCGAACATACTGGTTACACCAAAAACGAAGCCTATTACCAGTTGAACCGAAGAGAGCAGGTCGTTGTCTTCAGACTTCGCACTGGCCATAATAGACTGAGGTACCACCTATTCAACAAATTGAAGATAGGTGGTACCGACGAATGCCCGTGCGGTACCTGTAAAATGACCGCTGAACATCACAATATTCTCGCTTTCATTAAAACCCCAAAATACCAAATTAAGTCTAAATGGCAAATTCCTGCAGCCAAACGACAACCCAACCTATCTGGGAGTCACATTTGATCGGCGCATGACATGGACAAGTCAGATTGAGAGAAACCGAAAGAGAGCCAGAAAAAGAATGGCAATCATGAGGAAACTTGCTGGCACAAGCCGGGGAGCAGACGAAGGCATACTAAAGAAACTGTACACTGGAAGAGTGAGACCAGTTCTCGAGTATGGCATTGCGGCATGGACAACAGCAGCGAAGGCGAACTTCGATAAAGTTAGCAAACTTCAAAATCAAGCCATGAGAATTATAACAGGAGGCATGAAGTCAACGACAATTGTAGAACTTGAAAAGATTACCATGACCGATAGAAGAGACTGCAGAGCCCAGCTGCAGTCAGAGAAACTCCGAACACTGACCGACCATCCAATGCACCAGAGACTAAACAATTTGGGAAATGGGAAACTAAAGCGGAGAAACTTTGCAGAAATAGCCAAAGCAAAGATGCACGTAGATCCCATAAAGGCACTATCAACACCAAAACCCATCACTACTGTACGAAAACCTACCTGGAGGCAGGATATATTTCCAGAGGTGGTAGAAAATATACCAGGTATTGGAAACAAAAACTGCCAGACTGAAAAAGAAAGGAGAGATACTACCCTAAGCTTCATATCGAAAAGCTACCCAAGCATGGACTGGACCCATGCATACACCGACGGTTCTGTAACAAACACTACACAGAACGGAGGGGCAGGAGCATTCCTGAACCTACCTAATGGCAGAAAAATAACACTGTCAATCGCTACTGGTAAGTACACAAGCAATTTAAGAGCGGAGGCAGAGGCACTGAGGGCGGCAGTGGAAGAAATGGTGACACACAATGAAAATTAAAGCCATATAGTCCTGCTTACAGATGCTCTCGCCGTAGTTACAGCGCTAAAAAGCCAGAAAAACACTGAGCTTAATGACTTAAGAGCAGCACTCAGCAAACTGTGCCAGCAGTCCGCACCAAAAAGGGTAGTGGTACAGTGGGTCCCATCACACTGCAACATCCAAGGCAACGAGGAGGCAGACAGACTGGCAAAAGAAAGTGCAAGACTACCACAAACAGATACGGCCTATCAAAGCCAGATACATGACCAAATGGGAAACCGAACATACTGGTTACACCAAAAACGATGCCTATTACCAGTTGAACTGAAGAGAGCAGGTCGTTGTCTTCAGACTTCGCACTGGCCACAATAGACTGAGGTACCACCTATTCAACAAATTTAAGATAGGTGGTACCGACTAATGCCCGTGTGGTACTGGTAAAATGACCGCTGAACATCTGCTGCAGAACTGCCCGACATACGAGGATCAGAGAGAGCAGATGTGGCCATCACCAGTGGAACTGCAAGACAAGCTCTTTGGCAGTGGCGACAGCCTCAGGATGACCGCCGCTTTTTTCGAAAAAATAATGGTTACTGTCTGACTGCGTACGAAGAAGAAGAAGAAGATTAATAACTAGATAAGGATAGACAGCCTTTACCAACTATCTGAACATATAGTCCTACAGATAAATAGTTCGAAAATACAAATTTCACAAACAAAGTCTATATTATCCCTTTTCTTTTTTTTTTGTTTTTTTTTTGCATTCGCCTTATTTCTCTAATCACCAAGGCGGTGTGCGTTGCACTGTGGTTTTATTTTGCGTCTGTCGGCCCAGTGCATCCGACTTTAGCATGCATTTTATGTAAGGGTCTGCTACCTCCTGCATTTTCTAAGAGTTTGCTTCCCCGGGGTAACGGCCGGTGCTGTGATGGAGATCAAACCCAGCAGCTTCGAGTTGTGAGCCGTGCCACTTAACCACTAGGCCACGCCGTCCCCTTAACATCAAATTAAATGGAAATATATTACAGTGGGTATAACATTTTACTTCTTACGCAGCAAAGAAAATTGGAATATGATGAAGACACGGCAACTCTCCAATCACATTGGTCTCATTTGCATTTAACCAAACTACAAGCACTTGGAAATCGAAAGCAATGAGAAAATACAGCAAACAAAGCCTGGTCAACTCTAACACAATCTCAACATTGTTAAAGTACGTGGATATGAAAGCTGGAAAGTAACACACCCTTGTTATGTTTGTGAAGATATTAATGACTCTTTACAGACGTTTGAGTAGCAGCTTGTTAATGTCAACTGTGCTAGGTTTGATTAGCAGCTTGTTAATGTCAACTGTGCTTGGTTTCAGTAGCAGCTTGTTAATGTCAACTGTGCTAGGTTTCAGTAGCAGCTTGTTAATGTCAACTGTGCTAGGTTTGAGTAGCAGCCTGTTAATGATAACTGTGCTAGGTTTGTGTAGCAGCTTGTTAATGTCAACTGTGCTAGGTTTGAGTAGTACCTTGTTAATGATAACTGTGCTAGGTTTGAGTAGCAGCTTGTTAATGTCAACTGTGCTAGGTGTGTGTAGCAGCTTGTTAATGTCAACTGTGATAGGTTTGAGTAGTACCTTGTTAATGATAACTGTGCTAGGTTTGAGTAGCAGCTTGTTAAAGCCAATTGTGCTAGGTTTGAGTAGCAGCTTGTTAAAGCCAATTGTGCTAAGTTTGAGTAGCAGCTTGTTAATGATAACTGTGCAAGGTTTGAGTAGCAGCTTCTTAAAGCCAATTGTGCTAGATTTGAGTAGCAGCTTGATAAAGCCAATTGTGCTAGGTTTGAGTAGCAGCTTGTTAATGTCAACTGTGCTAGGATTGAGTAGCAGCTTGATAAAGCCAATTGTGCTAGGTTTGAGTAGCAGCTTGTTAATGTCAACTGTGCTAGGTTTGACTAGCAGCTTGCTAAAGCCAATTGTGCTAGGATTGAGACGCTTCTTGTCAAATGTACTGTAGTAACTTCCATCTTTGCTAGTAAATGAGATGTCAATGAGAGTTCGAGCTGAAAATTGGGGGGGGGGGGGGGGTGGAGTTAAGAGGCGCTACCGCTTTGATACACTTAGGCCACCAGGTGCAATTAATGCAGCCATGATAAAAACAACCTCAGTTTAATTCTTCGGGAAGGCTAGGCTAAAGCACATAACTTGATTTGTTTCACGTGGTTTATGTTGTAATTTATTTTTCACGTTAAAGTTGCTAGACCCATCTCTTCAGTCGCCATTTATGAAATGCTTCTATGTTCAGTGGGCCTATCTTCCGTCCCCAGCAAGGGTATGCTCTTTTATATTTTATTTATTAACTTCAGAATACCAATAATTGATTGTTACCTGTTGAAACACCCGTGGGGCCAGCCTCCAGTTAGGTACACCAAATCAACAGCGTTAAAGTTCAAATCTGAGGAGGTCATGAGAGGATTTACGCCAACACTCATCCAGAACATGGTTAGAGCACAACCCAAGTCTGCCACTGCCAGGCCTGAAAGAGAGATAAACCATACTTTTAATAGTTGTGGTCACAAACGCGTGTCCTTCTGATATCACTGGTATGATGCAGGCTAGCGGGCAGTCCATTCAGCATAACCTGGACATTCCAATATCACCGTCCAGTCAGCATGAAACGGACATTCCAACATCACCGTCCAGTCAGCATGAAACGGACATTCCAACATCACCGTCCAGTCAGCATGAAACGGACATTCCTACATCACCGTCCAGTCAGCATAACATGGACATTCCAACATCACCGTCCATCCAGCATGAAACGGACATTCCAACATCACTGCGCATTCAGCATGAAACGGACATTCCAACATCACTGCCCATTCAGCATGAAACGGACATTCCAACATCACCGTCCAGTCAGCATGAAACGGACATTCCAACATCACCGTCCAATCAGCATAACATGGACATTCCAACATCACCGTCTATCCAGCATGAAACGGACATTCCAACATCACTGCCCATTCAGCATGAAACGGACATTCTAACATCACAGTCCAGCCAGCTTCTTATGGATATTCCAACATCACAGTTTTTTTTTAAACTGCTGAATCACATGTTGGGTCGACAGCGCAGAGGGAATCTGTAAGGTCTCTCATACGTTTCGTTATCATTTTATGGACAACAGTTGTTATTGTTGTCCACTCAGCAGGTCCCCCCCCCCCCCCCCCCACTTTCCCGTGTATCCAATTGATCCAGTGGAACGACATTAGTCAATACAGCCAGGAATCAGTGACGTCGCAAAATTTGCCGCTAGCATAGGATTGAAACTGTCATAAGATTGTCTTTAGGGCACTAGTTCTGAATGTATGATCAGGGTTTACGAAGCCTTTACGGTGAAGCGGCATTCTATAAGGCAATAAGGACAAGAATGGTAGACCATAGGCTTTCATCTAGTGGTTGAACGATCCAACGCTTGGCGAATACTGCTTTTTATTTCAATTATAAAAAGAGACTACAATGAAGAATCGTAAAACAATGTCTCAGAGAACACATGGCTGTCACATGTCAGGTATCCCTGTGATAACCTCTGTGACACTTCTCACATATAACTCTTAGTTGGAAAAGGATTAATTAGTCACGTTTTCGAGGCATGTATTCTTTACCAAAGTCTGAAGACTGAAAAGTAATATTTGTTGGAAATAACACAATCTGACAGAAAGGCTGTAAAATATGTTGTATGTGTCTGCCATCTCTACTAGAGAAGCAAAGTGAAAATAGCATCTCTAACCCATTTTATGAGTAAACTGAATGCAGACGAGAGAAACCTGAGACTGACCGCTTTGTTTGTGAGAGCAATTCATGGTGTGGTTATATGAGGAACAAATTGTTGTGTATCCGCCACGAAAGAAGAGGCACGACAGGCCGCGAAGTTTATGAGGGAATCAATTATTGGTTTGGTTATTTGAATAATAAATTGCGTGGTCACAGATAGACCGTTAAGTTTGTGAGGGAAATGTATGTGGATATTATAGTGATAGATTGTGTGGCCACAATAGATGCTTGTGACAGAAACTGATATCAAGAAGGTTATTTGAGAGCAATTGACGAGGATCTGAAGATACGTGTACACATTAATGTTGCTGTTACATGAAACACATATTCATACGCTACATACACCATACATTATTATTATTGATATAGTTACCATCAACTCTGCTAAAATTGCATGCTACATACCTAACAAGCTAATATTTATGCTGTCCTTGAATCCTTGCCTGCCAAACACAATTATGTTGACCAAATTCGCACCAATCCCGAAAAAGCTGAGCATACCACAAATTGAGACGAAGAACACAATTTTTAAAATTTCCATGATCTGGTCACTGACTAGGTCATCGAAATGTGGAAATATGTCTCCGAGTGTTATTGACCAAGTGGCTAAGTCATAGCTCTCTGTAGAACCATCAAAGAACATTTCTTCAGTTCTAGACTCTACTAACATAGACATTGTTCTTTTGTTCAGATATACATGTCAAAAAGCGGTAGACTCGTTAGAGCGATTGTCTCGCACAACCAAGGGACCAGCTTTGCTTCTCGGTCTTGGCTCGCTCTGATTTGCTATGCTGTAAACGACACCTGCTACACTTAGGGAAAACAAGGCAGCACGAAAGGAAACGGTGTAACCGACCTCAGAAATATTGTATCCCAGAAAACAATGTCTAGAATTGGTCCTGTAACGTTATACAGTTTCACATTAATTATATGTTCCTTGCTTGATTATTTCTTAAATTATTGTACATGTTTCATCTTTAAATACATTTGGTATTTGTTACTTCTCTTCTGTATGTTGGAGTGTTATAATGTGTTTGCTATTGGCAAATTGCATTTTTAAATACAGGCTTGATTTAAAATGCGATTTCTGCACAATGCTGTGAATGTCAAAGTGAAGAAATATAACTGGGCGCGGATAAATGGTGGCAGTAACTGACTCTCTTAGTTAGGTAGTTTAATGTCTTGTCATTTAATGTATGATGCACAATACTGACGCACATCGATAGAACATAGATGTGGGTTATTGGAACTAGACACAGATTTGTTGGAACAGTATGATCAACATCTCAGTCGTCTGATCGCAATGTTAATCAAGGAATTGCACTAACGCCCGAGAGAGGCCCTCCTGGAACGTCGTGGCATGCGACCAAGAAAGGTTGCGCTAGGACTGAATACATAACTATGTAAAAAGCATTATTACTGAAAGCATAAAGTAAACAAATAGTTTCAGGGTCCTCTAAAACCTGGTTAAGGTAAACTAAACGCAATGTTTCTTCGTATTATTTAAAATCTTGAGTCAAAGGTAAATACTGATGATGATTGTAAACATTTTGGAATAAATAGTAACAATATTGTTCTTTTCTATTTTGTGGAACTACTGACACAGTTATTATCAATTAAGGTAGCTTTTGCTCAAATGGGAAAGAGAAAAAGGCAACGCTGTCCTGGGCAGGACATTTTTAGAAGTGCACTGGAAAAACATTGAAGAAAACAAAAGTACTAGTGATAGACAAACAGAAAAGAAGATATTCGATTCATTACTCTGTGAAATTGAATGACCTAACGGATCTCTAGGTTTCAGGAAAGTAGAAAACGTATTATGGCTATATTGTTCGGAAAGTATTGAATGGTCCTTTTAAAATGACAGCCAGGGGATGACAAAGTAATATGCTTTGTGTAATTGGCATACGCAGTATGAATTATTTATTATAAGTAGGAATTATACGCGTACCTTAAATGATATGTTAGACTTATGACGTACGGTCGATTGGCATTTAGATGACGTGCAACTGTATGTATAGTTATTTGTTACGTGTTATTAACGTAACAGGCAATTATAATAGCAAGAACATGCAATTTTAGTTGTCGATAAATATATTATGGTTGTTTACAAGAAATTTTTGCCGTGCAAGGCAGCATTACAAGTAAGTAATTAGTAGGTAGCCTCAGAATGAATGAGACAATAAGATCATTATTGTATCTCTATAATATTCAAGAGTTTCCATCAACTAAAACGGAGCCAAATAGATCTTGACTAAGCAACGTGATAAACTGGACTTTGACGATGACTTGGCTCTTCTGTCTCACGAGCACAATACCATTGGAAATATGTATACAAATATGTATACTTGATAAGAGGCCACATAAATTGAGACTGAGCATGAACAGAGAAAAGCAAAGTCTACTACAATACATTAACCAAGCAACGATCTGATTGTTTTGGGGCCTAAGATGTAAAGTTTCTCATCTACAGCAATATATGTATATATGTACAGAAGACTCTTAGCTAACCGGCACCCTTGGAATTGATAGATGGCAGACAATTGTAGTTTCTGGTTACGTTTAAAAAAGGCTTAACTAATACTTAACTATACCCCCTGCTATACCAGAAACTGGATTAAATTGATATTAATATTGAATTAAAATTAAGGCATATAAAGGCAAAATTCACTTAAAATAGCAAATTTATATTATAAAAACAGCTTTTTTGAATGCAGTGTGCATATCATGTAAATGACAGTCAGTGAATCTTTCAACTTAATGAATGTCAGTAACATAATGTTTTAAAACATCAAGTAATTTGGAAAAAAACGCACATATATACACTTACAAGTGTTACAATAGGGATAGGGAGGTTACGGTGTAGACATTACACCAGGACAATCAGGGTCTGAGGATAATGTAGCTGGAACAGGATCAGTAGAAGTGGGTGTGACAAGTTTTACACATTCATTAGTAGAGGATACCGTATTGACGAACTTGGGTGCCGCTTTTTTGCTAAATGAACGAATATCTACTTGCTTAGAAGTACCATCCCTCTGATGCACAGTCAGGTTTTGCATGATGTGCAGCTACATAACATGCTGAGACGTGAAGAAGAATTTATGTTCTGCAAAAGCTACTACAGTTTCAAATGAAGCGATATATCTCTGCTAGGATACTTTGTTCCCATCAAATCCATCATCATCACTGTCCGTCCTCTGCAACATTCAGTTGTCCATGATTCACAACAACTTAAATGGCTTCTTCTTTGTTTAGTGTATCAGTGACTGGAGTGGGTTTTTCTGAGTTCAGTGTATCAGTGACCGGAGTAGGGTTTCCTGATTTCAGTGTATCAGTGACCGGAGTAGGGTTCTCCTGAGCTCAGTGTATCAGTGACTGGAGAAGGGTTCTCCTGAGTTCAGTGTATGAGTACCGGAGTAGGGTTCTCCTTATTTCAGTGTATCAGTGACCGGAGTAGGGTTCTCCTGAGCTCAGTGTATCAGTGACCGGAGTAGGGTTCTCCTGAGCTCAGTGTATCAGTGACCGGAGTAGGGTTCTCCTGATTTCAGTGTATCAGTGACCGGAGTAGGGTTCTCCTGAGTTCAGTGTATCAGTGACTGGAGTAGGGTTCTCCTGAGTTCAGTGTATCAGTGACTTGAGTAACTTCACCCACAGCATACCAATCATCTCAAGACAAATTCATTTTGTCGTTAGCAGAGAAACTCACATAATTCATCATTAACTGAGATTAGAAACACACCAGAGTCGACGTATGAGGAGGGTTCCTCAGACATGACAGCAGACCACATCTCTGTCCAACATTTCCGTTACGTACTCTCCTCGCATAATCTCAAGCATACTGAGATACCTGAAAGTATAGATATCATCATTAAGATTATATTTTGTTTTTGAAATTATGAATTTGTCCCGTAAAAAATTAGTCATTTTGTACTTCTCCTTAAAGTTCGTTTACCTTCTTCGACTTAACCTTAATACCATAGATCCTTGACGAACATTCAAATCCTCCATGAGAACTTTACGACTTCAACCTATGTCTTCATGCATGTTGCCTTCTTCTTCTTTTTGGGAAGCACCTTATGTTTACACTAACATTACTGGGACATGTTTCGGTATTTTAAAAAATCGGTGAGTTACATATAAAGATCGTGTCACGAACGTAGAAATACGTCAGAGAGTTGAAGACGCTATTGATCCATTTGAAGATCTGTTCACATCTATCAAAAGACGAAAGATGGCCTAGTGCGGGCACGTCACGAGGTCCAACGAAATTACCAACTCGGTACTCTTTGGTTCCGTACCGGGACAGAGAGTGCGAGGACGTCCAAGGAAGAGATGGGTGGACAACATCACTGAGTGGTCAGGCCTTTGTCCCGGTGAGATACGACAGGCGGCGACAGACAGAGAAGGATGCCGTGGGATTTTGGGAGTGTCTTCATGTGTGCCCCAAAGGCCTGATGGGTTACGGGATGAACTGAACTGAACTGAACTGAGAACAAACAATTTGAATAACAAAAGATCTCATCCATGACCAACTTAAATAAAAAGTTGGCCATGTTCCATCCGACCGGCATGTTCACTCACGGCGAATTATAAGGAGGTGGAGACAAATGTTTGGTGCAAGAAGCACGAAGCTTACTGACAGCCCGGCGCGCCAAGTTTAGAATTAAATATCCGGAAGATAATGATTGTATTTTTATTCAAAGTACATTTAGTTGATTGTTTTGGGATTTCCTGTGAGTGCCAGTTCTTTGAATTCCGGTTTGCTTAATATACTAAATATATAGACAGACAGAGACAAACAGATTATATATATATTAATATATATATATATATATATATATAGCTAGATAGATAGATAGATAGATAGATAGATAGATAGTTAGATAGATAAATAGATAGATAGATAGATACATCGATATGTCGATAGATAGATAGATAGATAGATAGATATATAACTAGATAGATAGATAGATAGATAGATAAATAGATATATATATATATATATATATATATATATATATATATATATATATATAGATAGATAGATAGATAGATAGATAGAAAGATAGATAGATAGATACTCGTACAATACGCATTTCGTATTGCTATAGATAATTACATTATAAGTATTCAGATACCGCTTAATCGGGGTTGGTCGTTAAGGAAAGACCGCTTAATTCGTATTCGTCCAATTTGCTTATCGGTTCTACCCTAATAGTAAAGGTTATTTAATGTGTTAAAACACGTGTATGTATGGTCAAACACGGCGTTTGTGCGGAAATTTATACAAAACTTTCGTTTCGAATAAAAGACCTTCGTCAAGAACAACGAACAACAGAACTATAAGCTAGCGACTGATATTGGAAGTGATAAATACGTGCAATAAAGATATGGACGCACAAAGGTGTGGACAAGTAGTGCTTTGGTGAATAGCACACACAATATCTTATCTTCTTTCTTCACACATCAGAAATCATTTAGCACACACAATATCTTATCTTCTTTCTTCACACATCAGAAATCATTTAGCACACACAATATCTTATCTTCTTTCTTCACACATCAGAAATCATTTAGCACACACAATATCTTATCTTCTTTCTTCACACATCAGAAATCATTTAGCACACACAATATCTTATCTTCTTTCTTCACACATCAGAAATCATTTAGCACACACAATATCTTATCTTCTTTCTTCACACATCAGAAATCATTTAGCACACACAATATCTTATCTTCTTTCTTCACACATCAGAAATCATATAGCACACACAATATCTTATCTTCTTTCTTCACACATCAGAAATCATTTAGCACACACAATATCTTATCTTCTTTCTTCACACATCAGAAATCATTTAGCACACACAATATATCTTATCTTCTTTCTTCACACATCAGAAATCATTTAGCACACACAATATCTTATCTTCTTTCTTCACACATCAGAAATCATATAGCACACACAATATCTTATCTTCTTTCTTCACACATCAGAAATCATATAGCACACACGTTATCTTATCTTCTCTCTTCACACATCAGAAATCATATAGCACACACAATATCTTATCTTCTCTCTTCACACATCAGAAATCATATAGCACCCACATTATCTTATCTTCTTTCTTCACACATCAGAAATCATATAGCACACACAATATCTTATCTTCTTTCTTCACACATCAGAAATCATATAGCACATGAGTCATTTAATAGCGATGATACTGCAACCAATTCTTCTAGTACTTGATCGATCAATGTCAAATAATCATTGTTTTCTTTCAGAATCTGTATCAGATCTGTTGTGACCACACGGGTTTTCCCTAAACTAATCCCTCATATTTCCTTCATGCAATATTCGGGCATTCTCGGCTTCTCTCCTGGCCGTATATTTAATGCCTTAAATAATATAAATTATTCTATTTCTCTAATAATCTTGGCTTTCTGTCACAGGAATCTATCATCACCGTAACAGCCTACCAGTAACAAAATCACACATCTTCCATTTATCTTGTTAACTTGGAAGTTTTCCCCAGGATTCTCTCAAAACGTAACAGCTTTCCATTCAAATAATCACACCTCCTTCCTTTCTCTGATTAACTTGGAGGTTTGCCCCAGGTTATTATCGTCACCATATAATGTCTCACTCAACCAACCACTTTAATTTTCCGGACACATTTTGCAGTATATCTTACTGCACACAATGAATCAGAAGTCACAAAACTGAAAAAGTTTGGAATATTTCTTAAGTTTCGCAAACAGACTTCTTGACAGATTGAGACAGTGGTAGCTGTCCGCAGGGAAATTACAGAAATCATCATTTAAAAATATTTTTTTGCAACTTTCTGATAAAAATATACTGATTACCGGGTACATGGGATTCTGTCCACAGTTAAGAGATATAAATGTTGCTATACATAACTGAACATGGTGTACTAATAATTATTTAACATATAAAGTTAAACTACATAACAGGATATTACTTAACATATATTGATCAAGCTATCCACAGACCGGGCCCTACAGCAGGGGATACGTTAGATAATATATTGCGTTAAGAGAAATAAGGCGAACGCAAAAAAAAAGTCTAATATATTTACAGACAGGTAGACTGGACAGAGTTATTGGGTACTTTTAGTAACAAGCCTGGTTAAGGTCATTGCCAATCACTAATATAAGTGATCGGATTCTCACATCTCCAGTCTACATAGCTACAGATAGGTACCTGATTTACAAATTTATATTC
Organism: Ariolimax columbianus; assembly: GCA_036924085.1. Lineage (NCBI taxonomy): Eukaryota > Metazoa > Mollusca > Gastropoda > Stylommatophora > Arionidae > Ariolimax > Ariolimax columbianus. The sequence continues at coordinate 11,736,066 of JAVGWX010000002.1, forward strand.
AAGGCAGCAAGAAGGAGTATTGGTCATAGACTGGTTTCACGAACATGCAAGACCCGGTACAATAAATTGTCCAAACCTTTATCCTTGACGTCACCGCACGCTACAAAGACTAAAACAAAACACATTGATAGTAATAATATCTGCTCATAGCAAGAAAAGCTGGAAACAGCATACGACTTGTGCTGCAAGATGTGTTCCCATTTTGCTTTATAAAAACCAATAAGAAAGAAATAGATCTGATCAATTGCCAGTGAAAAGATTTTCAAGTACGTGTCGAAAAGGGTCTGCTGTTGTCCATGCCGCAATGCCATACTCGAGAACTGGTCTCACTCTTCCAGTGTACAGTTTCTTTAGTATACTTTCGTCTGCTCCCAAGCTTGTGCCAGCAAGTTTCCTCATGATTGCCATTCTTTCTCTGGCTCTCATTCGGTTTCTCTCGATCTGACTTTTCCATGTCATGCGCCGATTAAATGCGACTCGCATATAGTTTGGGTTGTCGTTTGGCTGAAAGGAATTTGCCATTTAGACTTAATTTGGTGTTTTGGGGTTTGATTGAAAGCGAGAATATTGTACATGTGGTTTTATCCTCGTTTATTTTGATCAGCCATGAGTTCGCCCATTCTTCCAGCGATGTAAGGGCCTGCTGCATCCCATTTCTTGCTATGGTGAGATTCTTTTCAGAGGTCCACATAGCCAGATCGTCTGCAAACATTGAGCTATGGACTCTTCTTGGTATATTCTCTGTAATGTCGTTTATATACACCAGGAAGAGTGTGGGTGACAGTAATCCCCCTTGGGGTACTCCCTGCTCGAGTGTCACCTTTTTGCTCATCTGCCCTTGTACTTGAACTCTGGCCGTTCTTTGTTTGAGGTAGTGGTTGATCCACTTGTACATTCTCCAACAAACTTCACTTCTCCTTAGCTTGACTCTAAGTCCGTCTTTCCAGACTTTGTCGAATGCCTTTTCCAGGTCCACCCAAACCGCTACTGTGTGTTTTTGTGCCTGGTAGGCATCTTCTATTTCCTGGGCTATGAGGATGCCCTGGTCCTCAGTAGATCTGTGCTGTCTAAAGCCGGCTTGCTGTGGAATTAGTATTCGTTTTTCTTCCAGATGCCACATCAGTCTGGTGTTTATCATACGTTCCATCAGTTTGCCGACACAGCTCAGTAGGCTGATAGGCCTGTATCTTTTGGATCTGTTTTGTCTTTTCCTTTCTTTGGTACTGGTACAAGTACTGCGTCGTTCCATGCCTGGGGTACAATACCCCTTTTCCAGCTTTGGTTCAGGACCGATAGCAGTTTCCTCTTCGCGGATTGGCCCAGCACCATTAGCATTTCGTTTGTTATCCCATCTTTTCCGGGAGATTTCCTTTTCTTTATTGTTCTCATGGCCTCTTCCATTTCACTCATTGTTAATTTTGCCATCATATGCACTTCTGGTGCCGTATTGATGTTGTCGTGCCCCTTTTGCTCTTCACTAATATATGTATACCTATCTGCAGGGACCTCGTTGTGGTTTGCTTTGGCATAGTGTTCTACAAAAGCATTTGCGGCTTTTTTTCCAGTGAGCAAGTTTTCGCCCTGCTTGATGGTAATTTTTTTGTTTGAAGGGGTTTCGTCATTCATGGCTCTGACTAGCTTCCATAGCTCGTTCCCTTCTTTCTCTAGGTTGAGGCTTTCAGTTTTGTTTTTCCAGCTCTCTCTTGCTGTTTGGTTTAGAGTGTATTTGTATTTCACCGTGGCGGCTTTGAGGGCGATATTTGCCTCCATAGATTGTTCTCGCTCTGCCATGTTCCTAGCACTTGTGACTGCATCTTCCGCTTTCAGCAACTCATCATATATAGTTATATCTTATAGTTTTTCCTAGCCCCTCTTGGGATGGTTTCAGTGGCGGCTTGCATTATTGCCTTGCTTAGGCTTTCCACCATGGGCTTCATTTTGTTGTTTCGTGTGTTGATGGTTTCACACAGCCCATCTGTCAGGATTGCAAATCTGTACCAGTCGGCTCATGTGTAATTCCAACGTGGGAGCGGTTTTGTTTCCTGTGGGACTACTTCCATATCAATGTCTAGCCGCATCGGCCTGTGGTCGCTACCTGCCAATTGGTTTAGCACCTGGCGGTGTATTTTATCGTGTATGTCCTGTGTGGAAGAGGCCAAATCTGGAGTCGAGGTGGTATGCCATGTTCTAGAATAGAAACTAGGGCTATCCTCCGGCCTATTGATTAGGGAGAGATTTGTGTCTATCTTCCAATCTTCCACTTCGTCACCTCTGCTGTCTGTGTTCGAGTATCCCCATCTCTCCGAGTGGCTGTTGAAGTCTCCAACTACTATGCATTTGGAGTCTTTGACGTCCATACTCGAGAGCGATAGGTCTTTATTTGGTGGTCCGTACAAATTGAAAATGCGGAGCTTCGTCTCTTGAGCCATTATGTCAACTCCTACAATTTCTGCTTGTCCGGTGTGATTGACAGATACCGCGCTACTCGGTATGCAGTTTCGGGTCAGTATCAGGACCCCTCCTTTGTGACCTTCTCTATCGAGACGGAAGGTCTGGTATCCTCTAATTGAGAATTTATGGTTATTGTTGAGGTGCGTTTCCTGGATACATGCCACGTCAATCTTACCTTCATGCAGGTGATGTGTTAGGGAAAGCTTTTTGTTAACGACACCCTCCGCATTCCACTGTAGTATTTTGAAGGTTTTGAGTTTTTTGGTCAATAGGAGTTGCCTCATAGCCATGTGCCTTGACTCCACGACACATGGGTGGGTGACCACCAGTAGTCAAGGGTGGGCCCCTTCGAGGCGTGAGGCCCGGCACTCTCGCTGCCTGGCGGGACTCCGCAGGATGAGCGCCATACGTTTCCATACGTTTTTCTGATCGGTTGTACTGTCATCATACTGCGAATTACGTTGCACTGTTTCGTTAGGCTTGTGGCCCCGTGCATCCGATTTCAACAGGCGTTTCTGTAGGGATGCCGTCGTTAGGCTTGTGGCCCCGTGCATCCGATTTCAACAGGCGTTTCTGTAGGGATGCTCTCCTTAGCCTTTGGCTGTCCCCAGCCTATCTGCAAGGCAGCAGTTGTTTGTGATCAGAGTTGTCTCTCTTATGGAAGTTGTCTTACCAGACTAACGAGTCTTCACTACTCGTGTCTATAGTGTGCGGTGATGATATATGAGATGATATATGATATGGACTGGTTTACCCGGAAGATAGGTGTGTCTGTATCCCAGTATCGTCACTTAACTTAACTTAACGTCTTTATACTGGTTTAGAAGACCCTGCATAGTCTGTATACAACCAGTTACATTTACATCACCTTGCTCTAAAAGCTATGCGCATCCAGTTTATTCTTAAATGCATTAACTGTCCCTGCCTCCACTACCTCCCCTGGCAATGCATTCCAAGCAGACACCACTCTCTGACTAAAAAAATATTTCCTAATATCTAACCTGGACCTCTCTTTAGTCAGCTTGTAGCTATGCCCTCGTGTTATTGTAGGTGGCTGTATTTTAAAAAAACTTGTTATAGTCTAATTCATCTTATAAACCTGTATTAAGTCACCACGAGTTCTTCTCTCTTCGAGACACTGTAGGCCGGTTTTTCTGAGTCGTTCCTCATAACTGTAATTCTGGAATCCCACTATCATCTTTGTCGCTCTTTTCTGTATTCTTTCTAGCATGTTTATGTCCCCTCTATGATAAGGACTCCACACCTGTACACAGTACTCCAATCTAGGTCTAACTAAAGCTTTATACAGTTTGACGATCACTTCCTTGCTCCTATGTTTAATATTTCTTTTTATCATACCTAACATTGCATTTGCCTTTTTCACTGCTACCTTAACTTTCTCACTCACCTTTCCTGTATGATCTATTATAACCCCTAGGTCCCTTTCCATATCTATCTTTCTAATATTGTTTTCTCCCATTCTGTAATTATGTTCAATATTGGATCTACCCATGGGGAGGACTGTACATTTATCTACATTAAACTCCATTTGCAAGCTTACAGACCATTCTCGAATTTTATCTAAATCCGACATCAATATATCCACTTCCGCTTTAGATGAGACACTACTGCATAGTTTTGTGTCATCAGCAAATTTTTCAATCATGGATCTCATATCAATGTCCAAATCATTTATATATATCAAGAACAAAATTGGTCCCAAAACCGAGCCCTGTGGCACACCACTTTTCCCTTCACTCCACTCAGAGTACTCCTTATTTATGCCCACCCTCTGCCTTCTTCCCGTTAACCAATTTTCAATCCATTTATCAACTTCCCCACCTATTCCATGTGATTTTAACTTTCGAAATAATCTTTGATGAGGTACTCTATCAAAGGCCTTTGCAAAGTCTAGATAAATAACATCCACTGGCTCCCCTTTATCTATGATTTTAGTAACCTCCTCCATGAATTCTAATAGATTTGTTAAGCATGATCTCCCTCTAGTAAACCCATGCTGACTATTTCTAATTAGATTAAATTTGTCTAAATGCATTACGTCCTGATAGAAACGTAGCATTTGCATGTGAGGGGGGTATCTCTTTGCTCCCTTTATTTTCTTGGCTTCTATGCAGGGATGGTACGCCTAGCATTCCCCGCCACCTGGGATTTTGAGACAGTGGGGCAGGTGTGCAATGTCCGCTAGTCTGCATCTCTTCTGCGTCCATTAGTAAGGCTGATAGCGTACAGGGGTAGATATCGAAGCAGAAGTGCATTTAACCAGGGGACAAGCCTGGTAATGTCACGGAGATGTTGTTCGCCTGGTTTGCGGACATATCTCGTGGTCAAGGAATGAGTCTCGACAGTTAACAGTAAGGTGGCTGCTCCACTGTTTTCGACATCCCGACCAAGAACTAAGTCTTATGTTGGTGGTTTCGCACACCATCGCCGTATAGGGTGAATATCGAGCAGTTATCCGCCCGCTTTAATCGGCGGATGGAAGAGACCTCTTTCTGTGGCTCGACCTGGTTCCGACCATATCGAAGCCTCCCATTGCAGTGGTGCTGAGAATTTGGGCGGGATTCCGGCTTACAGGCGTCCGGCCGTAATCCCTCACATGGTAGCCTCGCGCCAGTGGCTTATCAGCCTGGTACGTGGACCAAATGTCTGCGGCTCCTCTCTAGTTGAGCAGGATTTCCGTAGCAACGCCCTGTCGTTTGTAGGGTAAAACTGACCTGTCTTCCGATGGTCTATTTCCAGCACCCCTTCACTATTTGGCTAGGACGAATTAATCGAGGGCTTTTGTTTGTCAGTGACCAGGTATCTGGAACCTGCGGTTTCTGCGGGGTTAAGACACGGTTTCCGTAGCGTTCCTTCATTAAAAGGTTAGAGAGCTGACCTGTCTTCCGTGGGTCTAATACCAGCACACGTTCACTATTATACCCAACGAAAGTGCTCTCGATTTGTCAGTCGTTCTACAGTATTTGCGTGTTGAGTCAAATTAAGCCGCAGGCTCCACTCCTGGTAGTGTCTTCCGTCAATTTCTTTATCAAACACTGAATGCAGACCAACCGAGCCACAGAGGGCATAACCCCAGATTTCTGAGGGTCTAAATCCAGCACCCGTTCCATATTAGACCAAAGGGAAGTGGTCTCGGTATGTCAGTCATTTCAGTGTTGGACGTGTTGAGTTAAATTAAGCCGCAGGCTCCACTCCTGGCGGTGCCCTTCCATCAATTCCTTTAAGTTTCAGCTTTGCAACCATACTTCCCCCGGAACCCAAACACTTTGGTTTTCCGGAAGCTGCCCGCAGAGTCATCGAAGCAACTCCTGCGGATCGCTAGTCGGCATCGTTTATGGTCAGAACTACGACGGTATCTGATCGTCTTCGCGCCTCTGACTTTCGTTCTTGATTAATGAAAACATTCTTGACAAATGCTTTCGCAGTAGCTCGTCTTGCGGCGATCCAAGAATTTCACCTCTAACGCCGCAATACGAATGCCCTGTTTGTCCCTGTTAATCATTACCTCCAGTTCCGACAACCAAATAAATAGAACCGAGGTCCTATTCCATTATTCCATGCACCATTATTCAGGCAGTCGAGGCCTGCTTTGAACACTCTAATTTTTTCAAAGTACACGTTCAACCGTTGTGTACTAAACTAAGTCAGTAAAGCTTTATTTGTTTGAAAAATACCAGTGATTCGTGAATATTGAGAAACTCAGGTAGGAAATTATTGTACAAAAAGTAACAAGTCCCTAGCAATGAACGAAATAGTAAAATTGTTAGATCGATAAATAGATATACAGACATACAGACAATCAGAAAGACACACAGACAGACATGCAGCTAGACTGACAGACAGATAAGATAGGTAGGCAGACAGACATAAATATAAATATATATATAGATATATATATATATATAAATAGATAGATAGATGATACACATATATGTAGATATATATATAGATAAATATATAAATAGATATATAGATAGATAGATGGATGTATAGATAGATAGATAGATAGATAGATAGATAGATAGATAGATAGATAGATAGATAGATAGATAGATAGATAGATAGATAGATAGATAGATAGATAGATAGATAGATAGATAGATAGATAGATAGATAGATAGATAGATAGATAGATAGATAGATAGATAGATAGATAGATAGATAGATAGATAGATAGATAGATAGATAGATAGATAGATAGATAGATAGATAGATAGATAGATAGATAGATAGATAGATAGATAGATAGATAGATAGATAGATAGATAGATAGATAGATAGATAGATAGATAGATAGATAGATAGATAGATAGATAGATAGATAGATAGATAGATAGATAGATAGATAGATAGATAGATAGATAGATAGATAGATAGATAGATAGATAGATAGATAGATAGATAGATAGATAGATAGATAGATAGATAGATAGATAGATAGATAGATAGATAGATAGATAGATAGATAGATAGATAGATAGATAGATAGATAGATAGATAGATAGATAGATAGATAGATAGATAGATAGATAGATAGATAGATAGATAGATAGATAGATAGATAGATAGATAGATAGATAGATAGATAGATAGATAGATAGATAGATAGATAGATAGATAGATAGATAGATAGATAGATAGATAGATAGATAGATAGATAGATAGATAGATAGAGAGATAGATAGATAGAGAGATAGATAGAGAGATAGAGAGAGAGATAGAGAGATAGATAGATAGATAGATAGATAGATAGATAGATAGATAGATAGATAGATAGATAGATAGATAGATAGATAGATAGATAGATAGATAGATAGATAGATAGATAGATAGATAGATAGATAGATAGATAGATAGATAGATAGATAGATAGATAGATAGATAGATAGATAGATAGATAGATAGATAGATAGATAGATAGATAGATAGATAGATAGATAGATAGATAGATAGATAGATAGATAGATAGATAGATAGATAGATAGATAGAGAGAGAGAGAGACAGGGAAAGTGAAAGAGAGAGAGAGAGAGAGAGCTCGAATACAGTTTGCAGTTTATCTAGAAGAAATGTTGCTTATAAATGTAAGTGGTGGTCAAAGTATAAACAAGCAGGAAGGATCTCAGTTGTAGCAACAGAAATGTAGTTCCGGCGAAGAATGATAGTTGTATCTTTGACAGCTAAGAAATATGTTTTACAATACAAAATGAAACAGTCACTGCAAACTGACGCCACCATTTCCCATTGTATCTCTTCTTGTAGCATTCATGACTAATACATGTCATTTATCAGGGCATAGTTATCCGATGATCTGCTTTAGATAAAGACCACGTTTGACATTATTGCGAGACGTTTGTTCAATACGATACTATCAGATGTGTGTGCGCGATCAAGCTGATGTTTGGGTGTTACAGTATTGTAGACATGTGATTGGTCGCAGCAGAGGCTGCCTACTAATCGAATATCGCTATCCATCCTTCCATTTTCTTGAAAAAAAACTCCACTGGTATTTGATAACTTTAAGTTTGACATTATTTTTACTTATATTTATTGGACTTTGTGTTCCTGTCAGTGGCAACTGGAAAATTCTCAAGCAATTTCAGAGCGGAGGCAGAGGCACTGAAGGCTGCAGTAAAAGAAATGCTGACAGGCGAAAGCAATGAAAGCCAGATAGTCCTGTTTACAGATGCCCTGTCCGGGTTACAGCACTAAAAAGCCATAAAAACACTGAACTTAATGATTTAAGAGCAGTACTCTGTCAACTATGTCAGCAGTCCGCACCAAAAAGAGCAATGGTACAGTCGGTCCCATCCCACTATAACATATAAGGCAACGAGGAGGCAGACAGACTGGAAAAATAAGGTGCAAGACTGCGACAACCAGATTCTAGTGTAACCTACGAAGAGTCCAAAAGGTTTATTAGGGCCAGATACATGGCCAACTGGGAAACAGAACATATTGTCTACAGAAAAAATGATGCCTATTACCAGCTGAACAGAAGAGAGCATGTCGTGGTCTTCAGACTCTGCACAGGCCACAACAGACTGAGGTACCACCTATTCAATAAACTTAAGATAGGTGGCACTGACGAATGCACCTGTTCTACAGGGAAAATGACCGCTGAACATCTGCTGCAAAATTGCCCGAAATACGAGGACCAGTGAAAGCACATGTGACCATCACCAGTGGCAACAAGCTCTATGGCAGTGTCGACAGTCTCAGGATGACAGCTGCTTTCTTCGAACAAATTCAAGTTGACGTCTGACAGCGTACGAAGAAGAAGCACATTGTATTATTTTAAACTTGTTGGTTCCGTCTTAGTAATGTCAGTCTTCAAAGTATAAATAGTTCACATAATATGCCTAATGCATTCATTTGATTTTCAGTCCATTTTCGCCTTCTGTGTTAAATATTACTTCTGATGATGCAGTTTTGCTGGCTTCTGTTGTTATTCTATCCATGTAAATGTTGACAAGCATTGATGAAAGTACACATCGCTCTGGTTCTCTTGTGGTTGTTTCAACATAGTTTCATTATATCTTATAACGGATTTCTTAGTATGGAACAAAGCTCTCACAAAGCTGTAGTTGTATGTAACTTTCCAATGGTATTGACGATAAATATTTGTATCTATAATATCAAAAACAAACTTTCACATGGTTTAAAAATGTCGTATTTAAAGGCTTGCCATATTATAATGTATTATAATAAATTGAGTCACTATGAATAAAGTATCATTGCTTCTCATTTCCTAACGGAATACGAATTGTGAAATCCTCAGCTAAGAGTCAAGCTTGGTCCGTCTCTTTGGTTAAATATTTGTATTGACATTTTTATTGTATAACTTAGTGTCGCCACTTCATTTACTACCTGTTCTTCAATTAAGGACTGGCATGTTTGTAGCTTCTTGCAAACTGTCTTGGTCTCTGTTCTTTTCCCATGTTCTTGTAAATATCCTGTCTATCCACTTCATTTATATCTTCCCAAAAACTTGAATTGCATCGATTGTTATGCTGTCTTAGCAAAGTGATTTTATTTGCGAATATATTCTATAGAGCTTTTAGTGTTTCTTGAATTACTATATCCGGTTCTAGATAATCCTTGATCATTAGGTTCAATGTTCAATGGATCTTAGTTTAGGTTGAGTTGAAACGCTCTTGGGCAATCATTTCATTGATATGTCTCCCGTATTAATTACATATTGTGAATCAATTCTTGACATTAAAGAATGAAGCAGAATAAAAGCTCTGATTTCCTCGTCTCAATTTTGTAATACTTAAATTTTTTAAATCACTTTTACGACTTTTCGACATAATTTCAGTTCACCATATTTTCCGACTTATTCTTTTACGACTTTAATTCCTACTGTGAAATTTCGCCTTACGATTTGATACGGAAAATAATTTTCTGGAGTTTTTAAAATTAGTGTTTTCTTCTTTACTGATTTATTAACTTACTCAAAGTACCTAGCTGTTAGTTTTCCTTTTTTGTAATTTTGTAATTGTTTTTTTCCTTCACATGTCTTATTTTTGTGTGTTCTTGTTGTGTTGCGTTCGCCGTATTTCTCTAATCGCCAAGGCAGCGTGCGTTGCACTATAGTTTTTATTTTCCGTCTGCCGGCCCAGTGCATCCAATTTCAGTTTTTTTTTTAATGTAATGGTCTGCTTCCGCCTGCATTTTCTAAAGGTTCGCTTCATACAATTGTATTGTAAAGGTCAACATAAAATGTGCATATATATATATATATATAAATATATATATATATATATATATATATATATATATATATATATATATATATATATATATATATATATCGACAACTTCAGAAACTAACCTCCGCTGGCTTGCTGTTACATCCACTTGTGGAAAAGGCTTTGGGAGTTAACTCAGAGTTCAAATAAGGAGCCGGAGTCCCTTACGCAGTAATGCACTGTACTCAATGCTAGTCTGCCAACACTTGTGACGCTTTCGGTGCCAAGTAGTATCGACATGTCGTTCCATTTGATACACCTGCTGGGTGGAGAGGGGTGATCTGCGGACTGGGCAACATCGGTCCTAGCATCATTATGCCCAGGCAGGCACTGGAGAGGGTTCACGTCACAACTCAACGCATAGCAAAGAAGCCTACAATGAGGATTGGCTGCTGAAACGTACGCACCATGACCACAGGTGTGACGGAGGACCCGTTAAACGATGTTCGCAAGACCTCAATTATAGATCAATAAATCAATAGGACTCGTGTCGACATCGTCACCTTCCAAGAAACGCGTCTAGCCGAGTCTGGGTCTCTCGTGGAGCGGAGGATTTCAGAGAACATGGATTTGCCGTTAACAATTCACTTCTAGGATCAAAAGAGATACGCAAAAATGGCACACAGCGGTTATTATCTCTGTGTCTCCAAACATCCAACGATATAGTCAATCTAATCAGCGTATATACTCCTACACTTGGTGCCACTAGTGACTCCAAGGATTAGTTCTATCAGCTGCTGACCTCACTCATCACAAGGATCCCAAGTGAAAAATACCTGATTCTACTTGTTGACTTCAATGCAAGGGTGGGCGCCGATTACGACTCCTGGCCTATGTGCATGAGAACGTTTGGTGTCGAAAAGATGAACGAAAATGGACAGCGGCTCTTGGAGCTGTGTGCTTACCGCAACATGTGCATCATTAACACCTTCTTCCAGAGAAAGCCCCAACACAAAGTATTTTGGAGACATACTCGCTCCAGACATCGGCATCAGCTGGACCTGATCATCACTAAATGGTCTGAACTGAAACATGTTTTGCAAACTTGCACGAATCACAGTCCAGACTGTGAAACTGACCATTCACTGGTTTGCTGCAATATGAGACACTAGCCCTAGAAAATCCACATCGCAAGACATGTGTGTAAATGACACAGACATAGCAGGAACTCTTACTCCTGAAATGGTGGAAGAATTCACAAAATCAACAGAAAGGTGGGAAAACGTCAGCGGGTCAATACACACCCCAGCCTTGGCAGTCTTTGAAAAGAAGGCAATAAGCAGAAACGAATGGTTTGAGGGTCGGTCTGCCATTCTTGCACCAGCCATTAAAATGCGCCAATCTACTCACCTGGAGTTTAAGATTTCCCCAAGCAGTCCGACCTTGGAGACTCACAACTGCGCAGAGAGTACAGTACATAGACTGGCAAGGAAATGTGCAAATGACTACTGGCTTTAACTCTCTAAGTCTATACAGTCGGCAGCGGATACTAATAACATGTAACCGGTGAGGTCATTGGATCACACATGGAGATATCCTCACAACCCCACGCCATCCTTCTCTGTCAGCTGCCGCTGTCTGTGCCTCTTCTGGTCAGAGATTTTTATGTTATTATTTTATGTTGTCCTCCCACCTCTTTATATGACGGCCTCTTCGTCGTCTGCCCTACACTTTTCCTTGCTGGATCGTATTTTCAAGACCATTTGATCGCGATAGGTGACCGTACCAAGTGAGTTTTTCTTTTGACAGTTGCCAAGAGGTCTTCAAAAGGTCCTATTGCTGTTGTAATTATATATCATAGTTCCTCATGTGTAACTCGATCTTTGTACGTGACCAAAGCTTGTATCCTTCGCTGAAGGTCAGCTGTAACTGTCCATGTCTCACAAGCATAAAGAAATATTGACAGGACCAATGTACGCATTAATCTAATTTTCGTGAATTGTGTTAACCGTTTATCTTACCAGCTTGTGTTAAGCCGTGCAAGTGCCGCTATTGTCTGCGGTATTCTGGCCAACACCTCACATTTGTTTCCTTCATCACTGACAATCGAACCCAGATATTTAAATCGGTCAACCAATTAGAGTTCCTGGCCATTAGCTTTTATCCTACTGTCGAAGTCTTCAGCGTTGTTGGTCATTAATGTTGTCTTTCCAGCATTGATCTTCATACCATAGTCAAGAGCTGTTTCATCGAACCTTCTGACCAATTCATGGAGTTCTGCTTCTGAACCCGCCAACCCTTCAATGTCACCTGCAAAACGAAGACTGGCAATCGTTCGACCACCTATCTTGACCATATCAACGTGGCCTCCAATTGTCTCACTCATAATTCCCTAAATGAATATATTGAAAAGAATTGGAGAAAGTGGACAACCTTGTCTCACACCAACCATTGTGTGCAGCCAGTCCGCTCGCCTCCCATTCACAAGAACTTCGCTGGACGCTTTGTTATACAGGTGTTGAAGGACCTTTATAATATTTCCGTTGATTGTATACATGCTCATGGTTGCCTATAGCGCTTTATGCCATACCCTATCAAACACCTTTATAAACGCAGTCTTGTACAACTGTAATAATGTAGCGTCGGACTCTCATAAAAATTGAAATTCTGCAGGTATTGCCGGAAATTGATGATAAACAGAGCATACAATATTTGGAAAAAAGCTATCGAGGGCATGCCAGTGGGAAAGGCAACCGGTAGAGATGACATTCCAGCAGAGATCATCAAATGTGGGGGGGGGGGGGGGGGGTACATGCTTCTGCAATTCATGTACTAACATATCTGCCAGTATTGGGATGATGGGGCGGTATCACAGGACATCAGAGACGCCACGATAATCACCCTTTACAAGAACAATGGAGACAGTAAGGACTGCAACAATTACACGTACATGTCGCTCCTTAACACCGTCAAGTGTATGCTCGCATCATCCTGAGCAGGTTGCGAAAGCTGACCGACAGGGTGTAACCGGACTCAGTGTGTTTTTCGTGCAGAACGGTCCACGGGTCTTTTCACTGACACAATTGCAAGAGAAATGCAGAGATCACCCCAGACCACTATTTCTTCTCTTCATTGATCTCACCAAGACATTCGAATAGCGTTGTGTTTATAAACTCAGTTGCTGGTTCACTTGTACTTTAACGGACGGCGTGTGGGGCCTTTGTCGCTTTACCTAGTTCAGATACGTGGTGTCTGACGTTGTCATCATGTGTCGCTGGTAAAGTATATCTACGTTGTTTCCACCTTCCCCTCTATCGCTCTTCTTGTTAAGAAACCGTACCGTCAGGCACTGGAAGCTCGCATGGAGATATTATGATGAGACAACCGAACCATCACACTTTCTATCCGATTACGTGTTCAAAACAAGGAATGGGACCGATCGTTTAGTGAATATCCTCGCTGCTCAATGTGTCTGTCATTGTGAGACCGGTGGTCATTCACAAACATCTTATTTATTAGGTGGAGACGGTACTCTCTCGTTCGTTGGATATGGCCCCTGTTTGGCTCAGGGTAGCGCATGGTTTGTAGGAAGATGATGTGAATAGGTTGCTGATTCCTTGCCAGACTAATATGAAAACGTTTGTACAGTGATGCCACCTGATACGTCACTTCTCCTGTTTCCTGGTATATGGTATAAAATTCTCTGTGGCGTCTGCCGTTTTCTGTGAAAATACTAACCAGGTTAGAGATCTCCTGAACCTGATGGAAAGTCGCGTTCTAAATGACCAAGCTAAGCGATCGCTGCGCTCTACTGACCCTCAGAATTGTCGTATCTAATGTGATAATACTCATACAACACATGAAATGTGGACACACTATTCAGTTGAAGGTCTACCACACCACAATACTTCCCTTCCTCCTTTATGTGTGCGAGAACTGGCCTGTCTGCGCTGTTGTTGTTTAATGCCCACAATGAGTAAATTTACTCTTTTGTGGGCCCTGCAAAGGACGTTATGATCCCAGTTGGTGTGGCTTTCTTTACATTCCGAGCGTGCTGATGAAGGTGAACAATGCTGATGTGCTATGCGTGGTTTCATAGACGTGACGCTCACTACTACGTGGATCACGTTGATCCACATCTCGTCAGCCTAACTGCTTTGAAAACAGCATGTTTCCATGGAACGCTATACGGAAGAGAGATAGTGGTCTTGGTCAGTATATTCTGCCTGACCCTAACGCAACGTTCTGGTCAGCATATTATGCCTGACCCTGACGCGACGTCATGGCCAGTACAGTTTGCCTGACAGGAGTACGACACATGTACTTTGTGACAGGCTGTCACATTGGAACTGGATGAGTAAATTGTATAAAACCTGGAGCAAGGTCCAGTGTAGACAGAGCTTGTTGATTGGACACGGCGCGGTAATTGCCTAATGGAAGGGACGCGGGTGAACCAACCACAATGACTGAGAGAGAAAACTGATCACTTTGAGTGAGAAATTTGGTGACAACGTTTATTTGGTTTTCATGGACATCGGCTCTTGATGATACACTGAAAACGACAGCAATCTAACGTGTACGTGAAACACCTAATAAGCGGTCTCGTAGACTGTCTCAAACGTTGACGTGTCTGCTTAATTAGAGGTGTCGGAATAGAGCATCCTGACTTCGACTGTCTTGAACATTAGTCTTTGTCAATGTATCAGAGAGGTCGGCAAGAGTCCCTAATCGAAGGCAATATGTATCACGGGCACCATGATTCATGTCCCGAGAACCAAGCAGTAAGGTGCACCCTACAACAACAGGGAAAGCGCTTCCAAACAACAATGAGAAATATTTGTTTCCACCGCAGAGAATAGACAGACGGAAATTCCAGACTGCCAGAGATCAGCCAAGCACGCCATGACGAAAATGATTAGACTGCAAAAAGTTAATTACCTTGTGAATTTATATTAAAATAGTAAGTTTTAGTGTTTCATTTGTTACTGTGTGGAAAGAAATATAAACTGGTTGAAGATAAACGTGGTAGGACTGTAACAGCGTAACATCTTTGCAGAAACTCAGAATGACTGGCCACCTTGATCGAATACCAAGCAAAAATATCCCCATGGCAAGCAATCGGATGCAGCAGGCCCTAACATCGTTGAAGGAGTGGGCGAACTCATGGCTGGTCAAAATAAATGAGGAAAAAACAACATGTACGATGTTCTCACTTTCAAACAAACCCCGGAACACCAAAATAAGTCTTAACGGCAAATATCTGCGGTCAAACGACAATCCAAACTACCTGGGAGTAACATTTTATGCCGCATGACATGGACAAGTCAGATCGAGAGAAACCGAATGAGAGCCAGAGAAAGAATGGCAATCATGAGTAAACTTGCTGGCACAAGCTGGGGAGCAGACGAAAGTATACTAAAGAAACTGTACACTGGAAGAGTGAGACCAGTTCTCGAGTATGGCATTGCGACATGGACAACAGCAGCAAAGGCGAACTTTGATAAAATTAGTAAACTCCAAAACCAAGCCATGAGAGTTTTAACAGGAGACATGAAGTCAACGCCAATTGTAGAACTTGAAAAGATTACAAATCTGCAATCCATGACCACAGAAGAGACTGCAAAGCCCAGCAGAAAGCAGAGAAACTCAGAAGACTGACAGACCATCCAATGCATCAGAGACTAAATAGATTTGGAAATGGGAAACTAAAGCAGAGAAACTTTGCAGAAATAGCCAAAGCAAAGATGAGCGAAGACCCTATGAAGACATTAACAACAACAAAGCCCATCCCTACTGTACGCAAACCTACCTGGAGGCAGCATATATTTCCGAAGGTGGTAGAAAATATACCAGGTATTGGAAAGAAGAACAGCCAGACTTAAGAAATAAAGAAGACACATAACCCTGAGGTACATAACGAAAAACTACCCAAGCATGGACTGGACCCATACATACACCGACGGTTCTGAAACAAACACAGTGGCAACTGGATAATACTCAAGCAATTTCAGAGCGGAGGCAGAGGCACTGAAGGCTGCAGTAGAAGCAATGGCGACAGGCAAAAGAAATAAAAGCCATATAGTCCTGTTTACAGATGACCTGGCCGTAGTCACAGCAATAAAAAGCCAAAAAAATACTGAACTTAATGATCTAAGAGCAGTACTCTATCAACTATGCCAGCAGTCCGCACCATAAAGAGTAGTGGTACAGTGGGTTCCATCCCACTGTAACATCAAAGGCAACGAGGATGCAGACAGACTGGCAAAAGAAGGTGCAAGACTACCACAACAAGTTCCTAGTGTGACCTACGAAGAGTCCAAAAGGTTTATTAGAGTCAGATACATGACCAAATGGGAAAAAGAACATACTGGCTACACAAAAAACGATGCCTATTACCAGATGAACAGGAGAGAACAGGTCGTGGTCTTCAGATTCCGCACAGGCCACAATAGACTGAGGTACCACCTATTCAATAAATTGAAGATAGGTGGCACTGACGAATACACGTGTGGTACTGGAAAAATGACCGCTGAACATCTGCTGCAAAACTGCCCGTCATACGAGGATCAGAGAAAGCACATGTGGCCATCACCAGTGGCAACACTTGACAAGCTCTATGGCAGTATCGACAGCCTCAGAATGACCGCTGCTTTTTTCGAAAAAATACAGGTTTACGTTTGACAGAGTACGAAGAAGAAGAAGAAGAAGAAGAAGAAGAATACCATATCAAGGTCTAAAAAAGAGATTCATTTATATCAAGATGAGTGAATGAAGAAGAATTATTATTAAATCTATATTACACACACACACACACACAGAGAGAGAGAGAGAGAGAGAGGGAAAAAGATGGGGAGTGGAAGAGAGGCACACACACACACACACTGACAATAGGAAGACTAACATGTATAACAATCTATCAGAAGAGAAAATGAGAGGGAGTTAGGGTATGGGAGATAGAGATATGCATAAATTGTAAAATATACCAATTCACAGACGAGGAGCTGAGCACGTTGGATATATAATGTGTCGTAGTTCCCGCATGGAGGAGGGGATTGTGCCAAACAGCTGTGGACGAAATCCAACATTAACCCTTTCTTATGTGCATGTGGATGGCGAACTGGTGTCTTGTCTGAACAACTACATTACTCGCCAATGATCTGTGCCACTGGTCTGAATTGTAGAGACTAGGTAGCCACACGTTGTGTGACTAAGGTCAGCCATACGTCTTTCTCTCGACAGCCGCCTGGGGCATTCGAAGTTCGTTCTTTATTGCCTTCTGTGGTGCCCATGTTTCAAAAGCATAACACATTGCCGAGAAAGTTAAATTAAAATGTTTAGACTATATGATGATAAAATGAAGATGTAACATATTTTTAACATAAACATTGAAATGAGTATTAGGTCGGAGTGTGTCTAAACAGCAAACAACCATCATTCGCCATATGTTTCTCTATTTACTGAAAGATGAAACATAGCCAGCTAAGGGTATGCCTAGTGTGCAGATATGTGAGTTTTCTCCAAATATAGAAAAGCACAACCTAACATTACTTAGCATATTATTATAAATCAAGCCACACAACCTAATATTACTGAACATGTATAAACTAACTAATAACCTAGCATTACTTAATATATAAAGTTAACCACATGACAGGCACTCCGTTTGGATTTTATTTTAGAGATTATGCTGTGCTTTGTTAAATGTCAATTTACACAAGCTATACTGGACCGTGTCGGTGGTGACTAGGAAATCTGGTTAGAACGGTTGCTTCTCATCAACATGTAGCATATTCTTTGCAAAACGTGGGACACACCACATACTCACTGAAAGGCTGTTGATCACTGGACCGTTCTTTCTCTTCCTTCACTTAATGATGCCTTCTTTGATCTGTCTCTGAGTTGTTGTCCAGCTACTATACCCTCCCGTATCGTTTATTTCTTACAAATAATGGAGTCTCTGTAGCGAGATGTGTACTGGTTGTAAGTAAATAGTCCCTTAGGAGGCGACAAGGGCAGGTCACGACATCCGTCCACGAAGAGTGACCGAGCAAAATGCCACATAAACGAGTTGGTTGTCTGCCCGAGTTTATAAATCCCAAGCGGTGCGTGGAGGGCTGGGGAGCAATACCATGACCTTGAGGTTGTTATGTTCTGTTTCATTATAATTTGAGTTTCTTTATTTATACTAACGAAGGCACGCCCTTTCCATGCTAGATCGCAGTACTTTGAGCTATATCAGGGCGTATTGGCCAGTGTATGGATGCGCGTGTGTATTTGTTTGTAATATGAACATATTGGCCACTTGGTGCGTGTGTGCATAGTGTATATGTTTGTAATGTCAGTTTTACAGTTCCGTAGGCTTGCCAATCCTTTCAGTTCGTATCATACCCTCGCCGCTACCCATCCTTGATGCCCTTTGCCTGCTTTAAAGGATGGTGGGCGGAGACATCCTCGGCAAGGGAAAGGGGCGGGTGAGGAGTGGGGGAGGGGAGGGGGACTTGTCCAAATAGTTCCAATTGACCACAGTTTATCGTGCTGAGTGCGTTCTTGGGGCACATCCGTCAAAAACTTTTGTCGTTTGAGACCTAATGATAACAATCGTAACAATTATCCTGTGGCTGACCATGTGGAAGACTTCTCCGCACTTCTGTAAAGGCGTGCAGAATAGTACATGTTTCGTATTCATACAGCAGGATGGGGACGCTATAAGTCATGTAAATTCATATCTTTGTTTACAGTAAACGTTTCTGCTGACCCCAGACCCGATGCAGCGTGTTCATAGATTCATCAGCCAAACCGACCTTTTCAATGATATCCGTGTGGCTTCGGGTTTGTGAGTTGTTTTTTTTACTGGCTAGGTAAATATCTTATGCAAAGTTGACATGGTTCTCAATGACAATATTTCAGGCTGCTATAATAGTGCAGCAAAGGTTTTGAATGTTGTTTTCTGCCTACGATATGTGGAGGTCTAATCTGTATGCAAGGTCTTAAATGTGCTTCAGTGACTTAAGCAGTGCCTGAGGGTAGGAGTCCAACATATCGGTCACGTGCAGCTTTCTCATTCTGACTGTTGGGTTGTACATCCGGAGATCATTGTCGTGACGCAGCAGACCAATGCAGGGAGTGGAACATGCCGACCAGACACTTGATGATAAAGGAAACCTGTTCAAGAGATGGTTACCCAGGTGGACTTCTTGCTGTAGTGTAGCTGCTCCATTAGACGTTACATTGTGAGGGCAGCTCCCTTGTCGTTGCCTGGGGAGACATTGGCATACCCCAATATGCTTGTACAGACTCTCAAACATCGAAAAGCTCTTACAACATTTTATCCAACCCTGTATCCGAAACATCACTGCCGGCTAGGGCGAGACTGCATGTACCAAGGAAACAAACAAAACCTAATGCAGCTTAACTAACACCT